>VXAC01008320.1:795798-1083200 GCA_013399225.1 Rhipidura dahli | reverse complement strand
CCCCCCCCCCCCCGCCCGCCGGCCAATCGCCGCGGGGTCCGCACCGGCCCTGCCTCCTCATTGGCGGAGGACGCGTGCCCGTCAAGACCCCACGGCTCGCTTGCCGTCTCACGGCGGAGAACGCCACCGACTCACCCCCCCTCTCGACCGGCCCGGCCCAGCGCGGCGGAACCCGAGTCCCCGCCCGCCGTGCTCACGTCGGCAGCGCGGCCCGCTCCTCCGCCGCCCCCGCCCGTCCCTCCAACCAACGCCCGGCCGCCGTATCCCTCCGCACCACGCGCCCAAATAGTCCTGCGGACCTCCGACGCCACCGCGGCCATTCCGCTCCGCCCGAGACCCGCCCTGCCGCCCCGCCCCTTCCCTCCGCCACCGCAGCCAATCGCTGCCCGCTTCCCGCTTCGCAGCCAATAGGAATTCGATGTCCGGCCGGGGCGGGCCAGCGAATCAGGAGGCCGGGCGCGGGGCGGTTGCTAGGCAGGCGGGCGGGCGGGACCAGGCAGTCGCTAGGGGCACTGGGAGCGGGGGCCGCGCCGGGGCCCCCTCAGCCCGCGCAGTGGCGGCAGCGCCCTCATGCCGCCCGCATCCCTCCTGTATCCCGCCCGTTCCCCGCCTCCAGGCCCCGGCGAGTCTCGCTGGGTGCCGCTGATCCCGGTCCAGCGGGCGCTCAGCGCGAGGTGGACGCTAACCCCGGGTCCGTGGATGCTGCAGTGAGCGGGTGAGTTTCGGGCGCGGAGCGGTGACACACAACAGGCATCTGCCAACCGAGCACACGAACCCCGCTAATTATACTCCTACAGTTTCCGTGTGTAAACAAAGCCAGAGTAGAATTTGATACTTCGCAAACGTTTGGCATCGAACGCAGGCTGGGGCTGGACCAGCACCAGGGCTCTTGGCCAGCACAGTCCGGTCATCGAGAAACGTGTAAAAGTGCCGCCACAGCCAGCGGATGTTGCCAATAATCCGCCACCGCTTGTGTCAAGGACTGGGACCTAACAGTGCAGCTTTAGCACCGAATGCCTTTGAGTGTGTACAAGGCCGAGCGCTTAACAGACCCTGTCTAGGGACACTGAACACTCCTTGGCTGGGACTGGCTGCGATTTTCACACTGCGCTGTGCTAAATGCATTTTAAATCCCTAAGTGCCAATGAGCAACCTTGAAAGTAAGTACAACCCACCTGAAAAAGATCACAGCCATCCTCAGAGAGTGCACTCGGTCCCTCATGCCTAAATAAAACCTTAATTTCACTCTGTTTCTCCTAATACGTGCTTCCTTTGGTGTCATGCTGTAGGCAGGCAGCAGTCCTGAAAGTTCTGGCAAAACACCACCACTCCAACACAGGTTTTCCCATGTCTGCTGCCTCTCTGACCTGCTCCAATTTTGAATTGCAGGTATATACACACCAAAACCCCAAAGTGGGTTACAACAGCAGCAGGCACAACACACAGCCTCCTATACAGTCAGATAACTGTCAGATAACAGTTTTGACACAAACTGCATTTCTGGCCTTTCTGATGGCTTGGCAGCTGCACTTGCCGTCCTTTAGTCAAGAAAAACCAACTTTATAATATTGTAGAATCAGAGAATGGTTTGAGTTGGAAGAGATCTTGAAGATCATCCTGTTCCACCTCCCTGCCGCGGACAGGGACACCTTCCACTAGACCAGGTTGCTCCAAGTCCCATCTAACCTGGTCTGGAACATTTCCAGGGATGAAGCACCCATAAGTTCTCTGGGCAACCTGTTCCAGTGCCTCACCACCCTTGTAGGGAAGAGTTTCTTCCTTACATCTAATCTAATCCTGCTCTCTTTGAATTAAAACTCATTCCCCCTTGTCCTATCACTACAGGCTCTTGTGAAAAGTCTTGCTCCAATTCTCTTACAACCCCTTTAGGCACTGGAAGTTCTGTATAAGTTCTGCCTGGAGCCTTCACTTCTCCAGGCTGAACAACCCCAACTCTCTCAGCCTGTCTTCACAGGAGAGGTGCTGCAGCCCTCTGAGCATCTTTGTAACCTCTTCTGAATCTGCTCCAGCAGGTCCATGTTGTTCCTGTGTTTGGGACCACAGAGCTGGATACAGTGCTCCAGGTCTCACAACAGCAAAATAGAGGGGCAGAATCACCTCCCTCTACCTGCTGCCCACAGAAGACACAAGTCAGCCTTTTGAAGATGACAAGTGGCAGAATGTTCCTGTGAGCAGAAATGTGTAGGCATGGAAGCTCAATAACCTGTAATTGTTACTGGGGACTGAGATTGCTTATTATAACTGGTGAAAGGGCAACAATGAGCTTTTAATTGGAAGGATCAGAATTATTCTTGCTCTCAGAAATGAACCAGGTCAAATAGGCAAGAAAGGAAAAAAGAGAAAAAAAAGAAGTCACTCTTAATTAGGAAATGTTCCAAATGAAAATGGCAATGTTGCTGAGGACAAGAAATTCAAGGACTGTGGGGGAAGGAGTTGCCAAGCTACTGTGCAGAGTCTGCTCAGATTTTTTCAGTGTTACAGCTATTTTTTTTTCCTTATTTAACAACTATTTTGCCTTTGGAAAATAAAATTTAAAGCAGTGGAATCCCAAAGGGGTAGTGCTTGGTCAGGATGTTATTTGGAGTAGCTGAGCTTTAAAGGTCTCTTCTAACCCAAACTGCTCTATGATCCTATGAGTTAACATCACCAGGAGGCAAGCCAAGCTTGCTTGGGCAGTGCCTGCACAGCTCTTGCTAGAAGTATCAGTGGAATGAATAAAAATATGAAAATAGAAAGAGCAGAAGAGCATCTCAGTGCCCAGGAATTCACCTTTGACTAGCTGCCATTTAGCTGCTGTCCCACCTGCCAGACTGTGCCCTTTACAAAGCTACTTATCTGAGGCTGCACTGGGGCTACCTGGTACAACTAAGGAATGGAAATTTTTCACCAGGGAAAGAAAAAAAGACAGCAGCAACAGCCCAGCTCCATTGCTCAGTGAAAATATGGTTGGTCTATCGGAGACTCCAAACAGAAGAGACTGAAGTGTCTTATAGAATCATCTCTGAACCATTCCCTTGGAAGCACAGTGTGGCACTGATACTAGAGGGAGGGAAAAGTCTCAAGCTGATAGCAAAGAAAATGGGGCAAAAAAAAAAAATAAAGCGCCAGCTGTAGTAAATCCTTTCTAGCCAGGGAAAGCTGAGCAGTGCAGCCCAGGAATGTCAGTAGCAAGCCCTAGGAGGAAGCAGGGTGGCTCTGCTTGGAGTGTGGCACAAGCCATGCAGCTGGTTCAGAGGGCAGATCAGGCTGGCATTGCTGTTTATTCACTGGGCACCAAAGTTTTTTTTGTTCCTTTTTTATTTTGTGAGATATACAGAAATAAAGGGAAATAAATGTTGAAAGAATACGTGCTTTTAAAATGATATGAGTCCATTCCCTTTGGAGCAGTGTTGGCGTTATATGAGCTGGCCAGGAGAGTGGAGAAAAAGGGGCTGGAGAAAAGCTGTCACAGCAGCAGCTGCTTTTGCTGCTCTCTGACCTCTGGGGGCCTGTTCCCTCTGGGGGCATGTCCTCACACTTTGTGCACTGAGTCTTTCCTGGCCTGTGAGGTCAGCCAAGAGGCTTTGGCCATGTGGCTACCAGCAATAGCCTTGTCATAGAGGCCTGGGCTCAGTTATATTATTCTTTGTGCATTCCATGCTGAGGTTCTTCATCCTTTCTCTGCCTCCTCCTGGTTCTACTCAGTCCACAGACAAGCCAACAGGTGGGGAAGGAAGCACCAAGAGTTCCTGGACAAGGAGAAAGAAGGTACATGCATGTGTGCATATATGTGAGTGTTCTGGCAACTCTTGGTGAGAAAGAATATCTGCATGCAAGGCTGGACATGAATTAAAGCTTTGTGCTGTGCATACAGCAGTGTCTGGTGAGTGCTTAGTGAGTGGCAGCAGCATTGTCACCACCTGTAGTTTGGCAGCACAGCCCTGTTGCTGCAGCACAAGAGGTGCTCCCTGCCCATCTTCCAGCTGGCTGGCTGCCGATGGCGAGCATGGTGCCCTTCCTCCTCCTCAGACACACCCCTGTGTGAGCAGGTGCTCACTTGGCTGTGCCACTCTGCCATCCTGGGCCCTGACAGCGATGACAGCATGTGCCCACACACACCTGCACACGTGTGCTGCCTCACAAGGGCAGGAGCTTGCTTTGCCCTCACATCTGCATCCTCAGTGAGGCTGCTCAACACCCCCTCAGACCACTGTGTAGTGAAGCAGTGAGGTAGGAATGAGCCAGTTAAGGGGAAAACATTTCTGCATCTGGCACCTACCCAGGAACTGGTCTGGCCTGGCAGGGAATGCTGTATGTGACTGAGCTCCAGCAGTCATTAAGGAGTCACTAAGGTGCCCATAGCCATGCTAGGGAAAAGCTCATCAGTCTGCCATGCACTCTCACCCATTGTGGACATGCTGGCCAGGGCACATTTGGCTCCCTTAGTAAGGATGGAAAGGCCATAGGCCCTTGACCCACGTGGTTCTGCCCCTTGCACGGGCTTTTCCCTCGCACATCTGTGCTGTGTGCATGTGCTGCTTTCTCTAGGAAATGACTGTTTGGGCTTTGCAGTTCACACACGGGCAGGGCTGGGGCTGGGCTGTCCACACACAGCAGGCAGGGCTGCCAGCCTGGGCAGGGCTTTCACACCTGAACAAACTCGGGTGCTGCTCTGCAGTCAGGGGCCAGGTGGATGGCTTTAGTGCTGAGCACTAACTTTGAATACATGTTCTGTGCTACAGAACAGCGTTACTGCACTGTCCCAGGAGGTTGGAAACGACCAATATCGCCACCAAAGCCATCACCACTGATCCCTCTCTTTCCTGCAAGTCCAGCCAGGCCTACACCATGTCAGACGTGCACTCCTGTACAGCTGCAGGGGAGCAGGAGGTGAGCACACACATGCACAAAGGGAATTGTCACAGGTTTCCAAGCTCAGGGCACAGGGTCCTCATGGCTGGGATAAACCCGTGGGAAAGGACTTACCTGCCACAAGCTGAGGAGTGTGCCCACTGCCAAAGGACTCTATGGCCTCAGCTTATTGCTGAAGAAACAGACAGGAAAGCCAGCTTGTATGAAACCCAATTATTCAAATTTATTAACATCAAGAATTATGCAATGATGCTGTAGATTTTTTTTATTAACAAATAGAAAACAGACTGTATACAACAGTGACCCCTACAGCACTATGCATCCACAAGGTAAAAATGAATGTGTCCTCCAACATTACCAACCCTGGATTGCTGATTTCAACGTAGCTTGGATTCTTAACATTTGGAATACATGTGATAATACAATTAGATACCCTTCCACCACCTTTATTCATAACTCAATGCACTCAAAAGAGGGCTGCTCACTCCCCATCTTTAGTGCAAGTGTGATATAATAAGGAGTATTAATATATAGTACCATTAAATTAAGTCCAGTAGTCTTGCCACATTGGTTCATTAGAACATCCTGAAGTAGCGGAAAGTACAATATTCTAGTGACTCTTAACATTTGCAGGATAGCAGAAATTATAGATACACCCAACCTCCGAAGCCATGTGTACTCCCCTCCCCTTCCCTTCCCTGCAGTACCCTGCTTCCAAAGAGAGCTGGTCCAGCTCTGCTCTGAGTCAGCCGGGCTTGTGCTCCTTGCCTTTGTCAATGCTCTGACGCACTCCACTGGTGAGAGGTGACAGGATGGTGCTTGCACGCACAGAACCGTGGGATTAACACAAAGGGCCATGTCTTGCTCTTCCCATCCCCTTCCCTGGGGAACTGTGGGACCCCCTTGCTACTCCTGCCCACTTCCCAGCAAGACACGCACAAAGAGGTTCCAATGCCTGGAGCCCGGAATTTCGGGTCTCTCACAAACAAGGCGACGACAACTCACGTCATATCAGGATCTGCCAATACACACAGTCACTGGATTGGTGGAACACGCATTGTAATAGGACTGAACGGTTTCCAGCTGACAAAGGGACGCTTCTCCGGCGACCCCACATGCCCTCCCAAACCCAAACCTACTAAAGAAATAGTGTGTGGAGGGGGAGAAGACTAAAAAAATAATTGGTAGCTTAGGTCCAGTTCCATGAAATTTCATATTCTACAGAGGATTAAAAAGCAGCCTATGGGGAATGGAGACGGGCAGGAACCACAAGCCAGCTGCTGTGAATCACCAAGGAAGCTGCACTAAAATGGGCAGAACCAGCAGTGACTGGGCTGAAATAAACACAGGGCAGTAAAAAATGTAAAAGCAAAAGGAAATTAAAAAAGAAAAACCCAACTCCCAAAGGTTTGGCGGGTCCAGTTCTGCTTGGGCAAAACATTAAGACTTGCAAAAAATAAAAAATAAAGAGAGAGGAGATTATAAAAACCACTAGTAACTATTTTACATGTTTAAAAAAAAGATCCCATTCCACCCACCTAAAGCCTTGCTGTGAAATGCAGTCGGCATGAGAGAGGGTGAGAGATGCACATGAGCAGAAATTCAGCCAGAGACTGGAAATGCTTTTGGAGTCTGATTCCCTCATTTGGCGCTGGGGCTAAGTTCCTAAATGCCGTGGTCAAAACTGGTTGGCGTGGAGGTCTGCTGCCTGGGCAGTACCTCCACCTGTACAGAAGGACTGAGGAATGGGCGGCTCTGGCTCAGAGGGACCCGTCTCCACTCCTAGACATCCCCACCGCGACTGGAGGAAAGCACTGTTACGTTGCATAGTGGTCAAAGCTGCCAAGGTACTCCAGTGCGGCTCTGTAGCACAGCTGGTACTGGTCCTGCAAGGCAGCAACGAGGGAAACGTGAGAAGCGGGGACACAAGGACAGTGGGCTGTAGGGTCCAACATCCATAGCCATCAGGTCCCCTCCCTTCTCCCAAAGATCTCCACTGCCACGCACAGGAGGGGAGCTCACCTCTGTCTGCACCATGGCCGGCCGCTGCGTCCGCAAGGTCTTCACCATCTGGAACATGTCCACCACGCCCTCATAGCGCATCCTCTCCAGCACAATGCTGAGTGTGATGAACACACCTGTGCGCCCAACCCCAGCACTGCACAGGGAGCAAGAGGGGCCATTATGAGTCCTGCCAGCCCCAGGAAGGCTCTGCAGAGCTCCTAGGAGTGATGCAAGCCACTCATGGAGCACAGGGACCTGCTCACTGGGGAGAGGCTGCAGTCCCCACTTACCTGCAGTGCACCGTGATGGGCCCATCCTGCCCGAACTGCTCCTTGGTCTTGTGCACCTGCCCAATGAAGTCAATGAAACCCTCTCCTGTCTTTGGCACTCCCTGCTCAGGCCAGTCTGTGAACTGGAACTGGCGGATGGTCCGTGACTGGCCGTCCTGCAGAGAGAGGGGTGTTAGGTGTGAACTGCTGGTGAGGGGCTGATCTCATTCCCCTCAGCACTGGTGCTCTGACCTGCTCTCAGACTCCCTGAACCAGGCCAGGTGAGAAGGTGCACTGGCCACAGATGAGCCCAGGCAGATCTTTTGGTGCATGTTTGGGACCTGTCTCTGTCCTCCCATGTTCACCCCAGAGTGGCTGAACTGAGCAGGGCTTTGGGCTCCTACAGGGTCCACTGGGTCAGTGTTTGGGGCCCAGCTCCACCCTAGGAACATGTTTACTGTGACACAAGGGTCCTGTGGTCGGTGAGATGCCACACACACACACTCCAGGTGCAGGGCGATCTGTGTTAAATGCTTGCCAGAGTGAGCAGCAACAAGCAAGGCAAAGTCTGTTGCTGACAAGGATGTCTGAGCTGCTCATGGGGCTGGCACAGCTGGCAGGGCAGGAACCTGTGGTGAGAGGAGCAGTAGGTGGTGGGCAGCAGCCTTCCTGCCTGCAGTGCAAGGCAGCACTTGCTTTCCCGTTTCGCCGGGAGCTGTTGCGTGCTCCTTTGGCTGGCCTGGGCAGGGCAGAGGTTTGAGAGGCAGAGGAGCTGGGGAGCCAGCAGATGCACTCACCCTGGCATCCGTCACCTTGAACTCTCGGAGGATGTACTGTGGCATGTTGTACTCTGCCATGGGATCCACCACAAAGTACTGGTACCGGGCAGAGCGCTCTGCAGGCCAGTACTGATGGCACTTCTCCTGTGGATGAGGAGCAGGGTAAGACATCAGCACTGACAAGCTGCTGCTCCTCCTTCCCACTCCCTGGGAGCCTATGTGATTGTGGGGCCACAGGATCAGCCACCAGACATGCCAGTGGGGGGCTCGCCCAGAGCGGCTGGTGCCAAACACAGACTGGGGTGAGCCCATGAGCTCATGCCCACAGACAACAGCCCCACAGCCCCCTTCTCCCCATAGCAGGACTCGTACCCGGCCCATCTCACGCAGCTTTGTCAACATCACCACAATGGTGGAGTTGTGCTCCCAAAGCATCCGCCAGAAATCCTCCGTGGTCTCGGCCAGTGGTCCCTGCGTGGCGATGTAGGCCTTCTGCTGCCTGTGACAAACAGAATGGTGCTCAGAGCAGCTCCTCAGAGATGGGCAGCAGCTGCTCCTGGGGGCTGGTGAGCTGGGTGAGCTTGAGGCAGGGACCCATGGTAACAGGGAGCAAAGGCTGACAATCCACCTGTAGGAGGCAGGTCTCTCGGATGAGCCACAGGCTCTAGGGGAGAGATGGGCCTGGCCATCACTTGTCTTCTAAGTGCTCCCCACTTACATACTGAGTACCACAATGCAGAGGATCCAGAAAGGCTCTTAGTCCTTGCTGGGGTGATGGTGTCCCCAGCCTAGCCTTTTGCTGCTGCTTGTCTCCAGTGCTGCTGTTGCACTGAGGACCCTCTTGGCATCCAGGCCCGCACTAACAGGTTGCCAGCACCCACCTGGGCTGGAAGGAGAGACTATTTTTGGGGATGATCCCAGCAGCACCCCTGTGTTCCTGCATGTTTACTCTCTGCAGTACTCACCATCCCTTCCATTGCATGGGAAAACACAGAGCAGCTGAACCAGGTCATCTGGATTACACACTCCAGACAATAATGAGGGCAGTATGGAAACCATGAATACAGTTTTGTCTGCTTTTCTAAAACTTCAGAATTTGTTCTTGGTTCCAGTGAAACGAGAGCACCTCTCCTAATTTTCCGTGTGACCTGCCCCAGCCTGGGCCCCCACCTTGAAGAAAGCCCCCTTGGTGCTTTGGACTTAGCTCTGGCATGCCGATACCGGGGCTCTCCGAGCTCCCAGCCTGGCACAGCAGAGCCCGGGCTGGCTCCACCACTGCGGGGCGCTGGAACCCGCGGGACCAGGGCAGGAATCCTCCGTCTTGCATTCATCCCTCTGCTGGAGCTATTTTTAACGGTGCTAAAATTAATGAACGTGCTGCAGGGCAGCTGTAACATGCGGGATGCAGACAGGGGCTGCTTCAAGGTGGATTTATAAGGCATCATAAAAAAAAGGGAATGGGGACGCAGAATGATGTGAAAGAGCTAAGATAAGATGCAGCTTCACTGATATCTGCAGGACCTTGGACCAACAGATTTCTTTAGATACCTAGAAGATTGCTGCTTTAGGTATCTAGAAGATTGCTGGTTCAAATGAAGGGATGGGAAGAGATAACAGAACCTGGGGATGGGGAAAGTAACACATGAAAAGGCACCACCTGCTGTACTGGCAGCCCTCACCCTCCCTCCATAGCATCACCAAGCGGCAAAGCCAGCACTGCTCTCCATCAGCTCTGGAGCCAGGACAGTGGCTGCAGTCCATCTGTCAGACTCAGGCTGCAGCCAGGCAGCCACCTTAGTAACTGGTGGTGGATGGCTCAGAGCCACACAGGCAGGAGGGAGTGGAGCTCCCTCTGTGCTCTGTGACAGCTTTTCTCCAGTCCCTCATCCTCTTAACTCTGTCCCACCCTGAGGAAGCCTGGCTTGCTGCAGTTTTGCTGTGTTGGAATGCTTGCAGGGTTGCTCCCCTTTTGCTCCTTGTCCACTCTTGCCTCCACGTAGCCCTTCTCCCCTGGGAACCCTTGCTGGGCTCAGCTGCTGGAGCAGGGACAAAGCACAGAACTGCTGGCCTGGCTGTACCCACATCTGTTCTCTTCAGCAGTGCCTTTTGCTTCTGGAAGGTTACTAGTCCAAAAGAGGCAGGTGAGCAAAGCCAAGCTGGAGGGGAAATGTGCCACATCTATCATTGTATCCCCCGCTCCTGCACTGACGATGGTGCACACGAGGGATGACCCTATTGTGATGGTGCACACAGAGATGACAGGACGGGCCTTTTATGTGCACCATTGTGATTTGGTTTGGATTACTGTCTAGGGGTTGGTTGGGAAGGGGATGTGGCCACTGAGATGTTTTTCTCTCCTGCCATTCAGCATTTGAGAATGAGATGCCAGCAGACAGATACAGAAAACTTAAGTATTACTGCCCCACTAGATCTTAATTTGTGCTTTCTAAACTGTATTCTGGAGAGAGGAACCTGGTGATGGGCTCCCCAGTATCCAGCCCCAGCCCTGCCTGAGGATCCAGACTCCTCCCAAAATCAAGACATGGAACAAGCCTTGAGCTGCTGCCTGGATCAGCCGCTCAGTGGAAGCACACTTGTAACTCTAGTTGCTACAGCAGGGAGGCAGGTTTGAGTTAGATACTGTAGATATAAAACACAAGCCAAGGGATGCCTACCAGAATATCCCATAAAACCTCCCCAGGAGCCAACACAGCCTGCAACTCCAGCCATGTGGGCATCTGTCTACAGCAACACAAGCCAGCCTGGCAGCTCACTCACAGGAAACTTGACATATTGTAACTACACACACTGAAGTGTCTGAGAAGATGGAAATGTATAAAATGCAACAAAGTGGTCTCCGGCCAACCTCAGGCAGTCAGGACCATTCCTTGGGAAAGAGAAGGAAGCTCTGCCTGGGTTCCCAAGCAGGCAGGACAAGCTGGCACACTCACCCAAGGTGATCCTTACCTGTAGCCATCTATGAAGCTGGCATTGATGTAGTCAGAGCCCTCGACACCCCGGATGGGCTGCAGGCAGACTCTCGTCAGCTCATACGGCATAATGTTCACGAGGCGGTTCTTGAATTTGTTGCATGGGAGGTTGGCACTGATGAAACGTGAGGTATGTGCTTTAGAGTTGGCCAGCAGCTGAAAGAGGAGGAGACACGTCAGATCCTTGTGGGGATGCAGCAGTCTGGGGGCAGAACTGGGACCCTGGCAGCAGTCATGTAGTGGAGTGGAGACCCACAGCAGCTCTCTGACACACACAGGGCCAGGACATGAAGCTTTGTACCTCACTGAGTCAGGGATGTGTGTGTGGTGGTGGCAGGGAAGCAAAGCTTTTCCTCTTCCAACAATGTCTTGCTATTTACTTCTCACCCCAGAAGAACCCAAGAAAATGTGAGTATTGTGACAGTTTTAGGTAGAGAAGATCTATTTTGGGTTACTGTGAGACATTTTATGGCTCTCTTTGAGTCCTGTAAACTGGAGTAATGGTGAATGTGTTACTTAGATCTGCTGGCAGATTCAAACAGAAGTCCCTCTTCCCCCACACCCTGCTTTTTTTTTTCTGTTTTCCTTCCCCAAAAGATTGCCTCCAGCATCTCCAGAACCACCCTTCTCTCTATGAATGGCAGCTGGACCTCAGCAGAGGCTCCCTGCAGAGGGACAGAGTTGCTCTCTGGGAAGCAATGCAGCCCTGTGAGGTCCTCCCATATCCTGCTCCCCAGTGTTTCCCAGGCAGTGGACACTGCCAGGGCACAGACAGGGGCAATTTCATTACTGCTCTCAAGAGACCCTTGGAGAAATAAAAGGAAAACAAAATTTTTCTTTCTTACAACAAAATTGCTTGAGTTGAGCACAATTCTGTGGTTCTCTTGAGGAGTTTCTCAGGGCAGGTGTCACCATGAGACACTCATGCAGCGTTTTACTGTCCCAGCCCCAGGATACCAGCAGCTCTGATAACCACAGGACAGAGCTTCTCAGCTATTCCCAGTTTACATGGAAAGTCAATATTTTGCCTCTCCTGCTCTTTTCTCACTTGGAGGGAATCCCCAGGATGAAGCTGTACTGCTGCAGTTCATTTCACAGCCTGCATGGTCTGCTGCCTCCCTGCATGAGCTATATTCCCCTGCAAGGGTTCACTGGACTAATGCACACCTCATCTGAGAATATGGGCACGTAACAGAGCTCACTTCCAGCTTCAAGGCTGTAATAAATATCTGCAATTGGCATACACAGATTCAGGCAGAAAAATGTGGGCTTGGCTTCTTCAAAATGGTGTGCCTTAAACCACTGCCTTCACCAATTCTAGACACTGAGGCTTGGTGTTGAGGTGGTTAAAAGATTACAGAGCTCAGCATTGAAGAAATGAGACTAGGAATGTCTCACATATTTAAATTGGAGCTGTTTCCAGACAAGTTGTTCACAGTCACATCAATTATCACTAACATGATCTGCATCTGATTTCAGATGCAGCTCCTGCCGCACAGTGAACCTAGAGCAGAACGTGCTGCTGAGAGCTGCACATCCATCTGCCTTTTATATCTTTCCCAGAAGCTGCCAATCCAGGGGGGACTGTGGCCGACACAAGCTTTACAATTCAAATGTATTTTAAATCACTGCCTACCTGCTTTAGAAACACACAAAAGAATAACTGTCTGTAATGATCCATAGCTCCCCTCTCCCAACCCCTGGACGAGCAGCCCGTGGGGTTCTGTGGGCAGAGACAGGGCACCGGAGAATTGGGGTGTTGGGGCTCTGCCACCGACCTTGAATTCCAGCTCCATTGCAGTAACGCTCTCGCCCGGCGGCACCTGGGTCAGCTTCTGGATGTGGGCGAAGAGGTTGCGTGCGGGCACCTCGGTATTGCCACACGTGGCAGCCTCCAGCAAGGCCTCGTGGATGAAGATGTACTGGTCCTCTGTCTGCACCATGTAGTTGCGCTGAGAGCGCATGCACGTCACGTGGCCATAGATGTCCACGGTCTTCTCGTGCTTCATCCGCTCCAGCATGGCATCGATGACAATGAAGCAGCCAGTTCGGCCCACGCCGGCACTGCGGGAGCAAAGCACACGGCCTGAGATGACAGAGTCTCCTACAGATTACAGATGTCACACGAGCTCTGACATGGCTTAAGAGATCACCTGGACCTAGGGCACACAAAAGGGGAGTAAAGGCTGCTCTCTGTGAGTGGAGCTCCAAACAAGAAGTGACAGGAGGAGTGAGGGAGAGAATCACTGAAGAATGTGAGAGGCTGCTCAGCCTTTCTGCTGTCCCCCTTTCACTGCTGGATTGGAAAGGACACAGTGTCACCCTGCTGTCTCTGTGGTAGCTGTAGCCCTTCCACAAGGGAAGGAAAAATGTGTTTAACAGGCAGGAAAGCGACAGCGCACGTGTGTGTTAAGTCAGAAGACATGAGGAGCAGGCTGGGCCCTAACACCAGTGAAACCCATAATTTCAAGCCTGCTTGTCCCCTCACCTGGGTCACTGTTTCCTCACCCATAAAACAAGCCCAGCCAGCCTGAGAGGGGGAAGCAGAAAGCTGAGGTCATGCACAGCTGTGCTGAGCCCTTCACTCAAGCACCAAATGCCTCTCCACAGCTGCTGGAAGGGCAGCAGCAAACCTCAAACTACTCACTCTGAGAGCACCCTAAAAACAGCAGATATGCTTTTGTAACATGCAAACACAGGCAGAGATAGGGAGCTAGGCATTTCCTCATTTATGGTGCAAGTCATATCCTTAACAGGGCTTTAATACAGCTTGTTTGTGTGTTAATTATACCCCACCACCATCTGAAACAGAGCATGAAAGAAGAGCATTACACACTGCTGGTAAGGCGTATGCTGGAACAGAAATGATGGAGTGGTTTGTTCAGTAACAGTCCCCTCTTGGCTGGTACAAATAAATCTTGGCTGGGTAAGATGCTGAGCCTTAGTAGACTAATATTTTGCCTTAAGAGCTGCCTTTCTATCCTGTGAAAGAGTGCTGCTGTAAATACTGCATATGGATGTTCATAGAGGTCACTGCATGCATTTCTGTCTCCGCCTCTGAAGGTACCACCCACTTATACTGGGCACAGATAATTTAATTCTTAAGTGGCACTTGCAGTTTTGCAGGAAAATGTGTTTTCTGAGGCTCTCCATGCAGCAGTGCTCTTTAATCTGACACCACAGTAGCAAGAGAAACGTCACACCACTGCATTACCACTGCTGGGCCTGTTCTGCTGTCAGCCCAAGCATTCAGGGCAGGTTATGCTACCATGAAACCTTTCCCACAAGTAGGGGAGACTCCACTTTCAGACAGGTAAAAGCTCCTGCAGCCAGAAGGTAAACACAACAGTCCTACCTGCAATGCACAACCATGGGCCCAGCATCTGTTGGGTTACAGGCCTTGACTCGTCGCAGGAAAGCAAGGATTGGGGTGGGGTATTCTGGGACCCCGTGATCGGGCCAAGCCATGAACTGGAACTGTCGCAGCTCTGTCTTCTCACTGGAGCCGTTCTGTTGAAGACAAAGAGGAGTTGTTTTGCATGAGAACAGTCTCACCCCAGTGCAGGAACCCGCTGACAGGGCAACAACAGCAACAGGCACGCAAAGCTCTGCGTGATGATGCATGTACTGGGCTTTCACTAGGGAAAATTTGGAGGAAAAACGTAGGTTCATTGCAAAGCTTCTGTACACACAGATGCTCTGTAGAAAGGCATTGGATAGAGACAGCAGAGTAGCTCTGCAGGAGTAGAGCAGACTGCAGGAAAGGTGAAAGACTCATTTCTGCACAGCACTCATTGCATGTTCAGGGAAAATGGGCACTGGGCACGGAAGGGCTACAGCAGCCAGTTGCCTCCCTGCTCCTCTGCATCATGGGTGTCCCTAGGCTGGGTGATCAGACTGTGTCTGCAGACTGCCCCACTCCTCTCTGGGCTTGGCTGAGTGATCTATGCAGCAAGCAGTAGGACTGGCTGGGAAATTGCTGGAGCCTTTCTGGGGTGTGCATCCCCTATGAGCACTGGGCCCAGACTCAGTCATGCACAGAGGCAGTTTGCTGTAAAGCCTGTCTGCATTGCCATGACACACTGCTGCTGGCACTGCCCCCAGGGATTTCCAAACACTAATGAGGAACGCAGCTGGCAGGAGAGAAGGGTTTGTGCTCACATCAGAAATAGCCCCTCCATTTGCATTATCAGTGACAGGAGTGATAAAAATTCAACTGCTTCACATGTTGTCCCTCTAATGGGAGGACAGCTGCTACCTGTACACTCGCCAGAGGCAAGAACAGCCCTGCTCTGGGGCCCATCACAGAATGCACACAGAAGAGCATCAGGTACCCTGGCCAAAGTCCAGTGCTGGCCAGATGCACAACATGCAGCTGATGTCCAACTGCAGCCCATCTGTGAGACATGGCTCATGTGTGGACTGGCCACATGCTTGGCCAAGCCAGGTACAGCCAGCAGCCTGTGGGCCATGGAGCACCTTACAGCACTGGGAAACCTCTCTGCACTACCTGGAGCAGCAACAGCTCAGCCAGTGCCATACCTTGTACAGCGCAAAGGTGCGGACGGTGTAGGTCGCCAGCTCGACTGTATCCAGCAGGGTCACCTGGATCATCCCATAGGTTTCCGTACCCCGGCTCGGCCAGTACTGGTCACACTTTACCTGCAGGGAGGTGAAGAGAACAGGTCAGTGACTGGCTGCTGACTGGGGCATCTGGGATAAGGAACAGGACTCTGCCTTTCAAAGGCTAAAGACAGAAATGAGTCACTGTGCAAGGGGAGGCTCTAAAATCCAGATTTCCTTCCCTCAAAGTGTCCCAATCCCCAGCAAAAAGGCAGCACCCCCTGGACTCCTTTCCAGAAGACTCAGACTCACAAGAGTATTCTGAGCTGAAGGAGCTCACAAGGATCATCAAGCCCAATTCTTAAGTGAATGGCTCATATGGGTATTGAACCCGCAATCTTGGCGCTATTAGCAGCATGCTCTGACCAGCTGAGCTGATCTCAGTGGCGAGTCATTGAAAGAAGGATTTTCTTTTTCCCCTGGAGCCATTGGTGGCAAGTGGCAGAGGGGGCCAGGCCACCAGACAGAGCAACAAGAGCAACACCAGGTACCAAGACAGTAAGCAGCAATTCCTAGCAGTGATTTGTGTCTGCTGTAGTTCTTCTTCCCTGCCTCCTGTTTGGTGAGATGGGCATCCTTGGGGCTTTGCTTGAACCACCTGCCTGAGCTCCACCTGGATGAAGAGAAGGTAGGCAGCTATGGGTTGATGGGAGAAGAGCTAGTGCAGCAGGGAAAAGGAAATGGTGGTTTCTGTGCATGCTGCTCCACTCAAAGGACCAAAGGACAGCTGAGGTGAATGAGATGCAGCCTGTATCCTCACCAGCTCCCTGCTCCCTCCAGCCTGGAGTCCTTCACCCACAGTTGTGGCAGGACAGACCTGAGCCCAGCACAGTACACAACAACACAACAACAGGCACTCCCTTTCCTGTAACATCCATAGTCCCCAGGGTGCCCTTGACAGCGTGGCCTTGGGCAGCAAACCACTCTGGTGACAGGTGGGACACAGCCATGCCAGGGCTCCAGCCTGGATGCTGTATCTGCTCTCTGCACTGCTATAGGCTCAAGTGCACTGAGCATCACCAAGAGACATCAACCTGCCCTTGTGGTAGGTGCCATATCCCTGAAAATCTGTCTCCCTGGTGTTTCAAAATGGCTCTTGGAAGGCACAGATGCCAGCTCAGACACAGACACATCTTGTTCTCCCTCTGCAAGAAGACACAGACTGGCCAAACTATCCCTTCAGCCCCCTCCTGCAGGCAGCACTGTCCCATCATGAAAACACTGCTGCTCCCTAGAGACCTCCCGCCCTGCAAAATCCTTATCAACCCTTCCAACTCTGCAGCCAGAGTGCTTTGCGTTACTGGTCTCAGCTCCTGTTGCATCCCACTTGGCAGAGGGCCCTAACACATCCCCAGAGGCCCATCCCTCTGCCCCCTTCACCACCCTGCACATCCCTCCCTGCTCACCTGTTGATGCTCTCCTCCTCCTCCTCCTCCTCCTCCTCTTCACAGCTCAGTGTTTGCAAACTACTCCTCCGTTTTTTTCCTCTGAAGCTCCAAGCTCCCTAATTAACTGGCACCCTGAGCATCCCTGTTTCATCTGGTACCTGGTTCCCCCAGCCTGCAGAGCCACAGAGCCTGGCTGACAGAAGGAAGGCTTCATTCCCACCCATGTGCACCGCACCGAAAATGGTTTCCTGCCCTAGGAGAGAGTCGAGTGAATGGAAGCTCATCTGTGCTTGTCAAGGAATAGTAAACTTAATTATTAGCAGAACGTGTTTACAGGGGAATGTGTGGGAAGGGAAACAATAAGCTTAATTAGGAATCAGTGAAGTTATGCCTTTTAATTGAAAGCACTTGCAGCAGGGTGGGGCTTGTGAGAGCTAAGAGCCCTCAGCCTGCACTCTGGCTCTAGAGTGCAGCAGCATGGAGTCAGAGGGATGCATCTCTCCCTGCTTTTTGGGGTCTGCTCTGGCAGAAGTGCCTGGAGTAAGGCTGCCTAATGAGGTAGCGCAGGTACCTGTGCAAGCAGAGCAGCTCTGCTGCCTCCTGCCCAGGGTCTCCTGCCACTTGGGCTGCTGTGCTGCCTTGGATCTATGGCAACGTGGCAGGCCCTGAAAAAAATCTCAGGATTCCTCTTCCTTGCTCGGCACAGAGCATTTGACACAGAGTACCTGCAACACCAGCAACGTGGAGGTCACAAACACTTATCTCACAGCTAAACCGATCCCATCCTCATGAGTGGGTGGCAGCTGCAGGCTGTCTCCACGAGGCCTGAGTTTGCCTTGCCTGGCTGGGGGATGATGTGACCCTCTCTAAGGGAGGGGAGAGCAGCACAGCATCCTGCAAATACTGGGGGCAGCTGTTTGCTGTGTCACCCTTGGTGTGGTTTGCAGAGGATGTTTCAGGGGAACAGCACAGACTGTCCCTGTGCCTGAGCCTACATCTCAGGGATGGCTGTCCCCTCCTGCCACCCACATGCTGCAGGGCTGTGTACTCCAGCACAAAACAAACTTCAGAGGAGTTCCCTGTGTGGGATAATAGCAGTGCCTGGGCTGGTAATTGAAAATTATTTATTCATGACCAGATAAGAGTCAGTCACATTTTCTGCCAAATTTACCCATAATGTTTATGCCCCATTTTCAAGCTCTGTAAATTTTATGCTGAAGCCGATGCACTGTGGCACTAAAGCAGATAAGAGATGTTTTCTTCTGGCAGTGCTTGTTTCTCATTAACTTAAGGAGCACAGTAATGTCCTGAACAGCCATTTATTGCAGCTTTGCTGAGTGGCTCCTGTCCCTCCCCTTTGATGCCCTGAGCCCAAGAGCAGCCGGGCACCTCTCTTCAGCTGGAGAGCTGTGCTCTGCTCACAAGCTCCAGATGGCATTGCTGTCAGCGAGAGGGCTGGAGCATGATGTTCCCTTCCCCAGGGCCCTTGAGCACCAACCTCTTAACACCCCTTCCTAGGGACGTGAAATGCCAGGGGAGATCACACCCCAGGGATGGTGCCTTGGTGCTCCGGGCTGAAACAGAACAAGCTGCAGTTCTGCTCTGAGAGACCTCACTCTGCCAGGCTCTTGGGGATAGCCCAGGGTAGGAGAAACCCTGCTTTAATACCTCTCTCCTGGCAACACAGCCTGGGCAGGGACGCGCCACGCTCGCAGCTTCAGGAAAGCTAATCTACAGTGTGTGTTTCTGAACTGCCACCAAATGATTCTGAAACTGATTGTAAAGCTTTGAAGGCAGCTAAATTGCACAATCCAGCCATTTCTATCCTTTATGTGCTTCTCACTTTGTGAAAACATGAAAAAGGGAGGATGATTTGGACCATCAAGCCAGCTGAAATTGTAGACCATAAAAGCTGATGCTCTTTAAAGGTTTTTTTTTCCCTCTGCAGCTCAGGAACCCTTTAAAGCAGTGTCACCCCCACAGGGCTGCCAAGCTGCTGCTGGTCCTGGTTGGCTTATCACAGCACTGCCAAGGGTGACCTGGGGAGCTCGCATGGAAAGGCAGCAGAACCTGCTCTGCACTGGGCAGCTCGCCATCAGGCCCAGCTACCCACCCCAGGCTCTGCAGCTGGAGACACAGTCCTGTGCCTGTGCCAAAGCCCCTGGGCAAGGGGACTTTCAAGCAAGGTCACCCTTGGGTAATGCTTTGATGCCATGTGACTGCCTGGAGCAGTGCTGTCCCACAGCAACGTGAGCATCAGCAGGCAGCAATGCTGCAGGGACCCAAGGGGTTACATCAGATCAAGTTTGAAGTCTCTGGAGTGGAATGAACTGCACAATAGTGACTCATGCTGCAAGTCTGGAGCAATGGGCAATGACTGGCATTAGGATCTTCACTGGTCCCAAAAAGGTGTGCTCCGAAGAGAGCTCTAGCCATCACCAAAAGGGTGTGAGGAAAAGCAGAGCAGGAAGGTGGCTAAAAGCCATCTTGCCTTGGAAGATGCTGAAAAAGACAACCAAAAAACCCAGAGAAAATAATGTGGAAGCCCACATTGCAGCTCCCCACCAGGGCCCTGCTATGAGGGAATGCCCTGAGACACCTACAGGGTCCAGCAAACACATCCAGGTTAAGTCCTTGCTGTGGATCACTACTTCAACTCAGGAGTGACTGGGTTTCTCCACTGCCTCTCCTGGCAACCTGCCTCTCCCACAGTGCCAGAGAAAACTGCCCACTTCTCATTAGTGCTGGGGATGTGCCAAAGAGGCAGCAGTACATGGGCAGGCAGTGCCAGGGAATGAATGCAGAGGTCTGGGTCTGGGTCTGGGTCTGGGTCTGGTCAGGTCAGCCTAGAGCCCCTGGGCACCATGCCCAATCAGGCAGGCTGCCTGAGATTCTGTGAGGGCTCTGGTCACCTCGTGCCCATAACAAGGATTCACAGTGTCACCAAAAGCCTGACCACAGGCACTGTGTTTGGGACAGAAACCAATACTGCAGGATGATATGACGGAATGTGCTGGGGGGAGATAATGCACAGCTCAGCACCACAGGCATCTCAGGCAAAGGCAAGTGCCTGTGGGGTCAAAGGAAACACGTTATCTTCAAGAAACATGCACTTTAGAGTGCCTTGCCATAACTAAGCATCCCAGAAGTTAAGTGAGTCAGGATTCCAGACATGGATTTATTTGGCAACCCAGAAGGGCTTTTCCTTGTTCTTCAAATATATGCTCCATCACTGAAATGTGAAGGCACAGAAAAGTCCCCATTTAACCCCCAGCTGCAGAGAGCAGCTGATCAGAAGCTTCTGATCTTGCTTAGCCTGTGTGCCAAGCCCTGAGTTACAGAGCAGGTCAGAGTAATTTCCCTCCCAGTTTGGGCTGTGTGGGTGACAGTGGCCATTGGACAGAAGAGGCAGGGCTCTGCACCAGGAAGCACAGTGCAAAGCTGGGGTTGGATCTCTAGAGAGCTCATCTCCTAGGAATGCTGTTTTTCCCTGTAGGCTGTAGGGCATTTGAAGAGCTGAGGAAACCCATCAACAATGCCTGTTTGTTGTACATTAGGAAAAGCAGGTCTGTTTTGCATGGTCACTGGTGATTCCACCTGCTTCCCCCCAGCCAGGGTGGGTTGGGACATCCCGTGAGCATTTCAGTGCTAAAGCTTTGAAAAGGAGGGAGAGCACGTGGGCAAAAGTTTTAACTAAACCCAAACTTGATAGTTTCTGCTTCTCAAGAATGAGCTTATTGGGCTAAAAATAATCAGTGCTTCACAGCTTGAGTGCACAAGCCCCTTCTGCTGTTGGCATGGCAACACTAAAATATTCTGCAAGTACAAATGCTCACTGCTGAAATTTTACTTTTAGGAACAAACTGAATCATGAGAGGCAGAAGCTACCTCCTCCTTGGGCAGGCTTTGCCCAAAGGGTGCATCTGGGCACAGGAGCACTTGGTCACAGCTTACAAACTCCTGTTTCAGGGGCTGAGTCAGAACCTCTGTCACAAAAACTGTATCATATGCAGTGAGGGCTCCTGCTCCTCCAGCTCATGCCTTCCCCACGGTCTGCAGGCAGCTTTGCACTTATTACATCAGAATATCTAATCCTGGCAGTATAAGCTGATCATTTATACATGTTGTCATTGGACAACGCACAAATCAGTCTTGTTATTGCAATGAGACCCTGTCAGCCATTCCTCTGCATTTCCAGAAATGCCAAGGCCCTGTCAGACTGCTGGATGCTGCCGGTACCACCCAACTATTGCAGCTTCTCAGCTGCTGGGGCGGCCCACACTCCCCATCTCAGAGCTTTTCTTTCCCCCCTTGGTGTGACCGATGTGGGCAGGAAAGGATGGGTGTGCACATGCAGGCAAAATAGGGGTAAATGAGCAGGCCAGTCACAGGAGGCTGTGCCACCCTTCTGCCCCACAGGGATATGTTTACAGGGCACTTGCTGCTGGGCTGCCTGCAGCAGTGAGCCACACCACTGGCGCTGCCTCTCCCTGGATGCCCTTATGCTGAGAAGTGCTCCCATTCCTTTTTTCTGCCCCCCAACAGCTCCAGAAAAGAGAGAAAGCACACACTGTACCCTGGACTTCTCCTCCAGCCTGGTCATCATGACTATGGTTGCTGTTCTCTGTTCCCACACCATCCTCCAGAAGTCGCTGAGGGTTTCTGGCAGCGGTCCCTGCGTGGCAATGTAGGCGTTCTGCTTCCGGTACCCATCAATGTAATTGGCATTGATGTAATCACTGCCTGGGACCCCTGTGCAGGAGAAAGAGGGCAAGAGTCACTGGGGGCAGCCCACAGCCCTGTACCTATTGCTCTGCTGGGCCCTGCAGGCAGAGGAAGAGGCTGGCATGTTCACAAGGCTCTTGACAAGTCTCCTTTACGGGATGATGCCAGGATCTCTCCCAGGGAGCCTGCAAAGGACAGGGATAGTGCCTGAAAAAAGAGGAACCCTTTGTAACTCCCACATTAATGCAACAAGCAGGCAACACCAAAGCAGAGAGACAGCTGCTACACGTACACAAACGGAAATTCACAGGCAGGAATATTAAGGAGCTCATTCGGCCCCAAGCAACTGACTGAAGTAATTGTCTTGAATTCACCAGCAATTTGTTATGGTCCTACAGCACCTTTTAAAAATGAGGCTCCTTTATTATTATTTAACAGAGGATTTTCTCTGTTAGCAAGGGATGTCAGGCAGGGATGTCCTCCCATCCTTCCTGCAGGGAACGCGATCCACAAGGAGCCAGAATCTCCCTCCCACCGCCATTGAAACCCTTCAGTGGGAGACCCCCTCTGCTGCCTGCTAGCAGAGGCTGCTCCAGCCCCCACTCTGCCTACACTACTTTAAGGAAAGGAATTTTTTGTAAAGGCCCTTAAAATGCAAACACATAGTTACTAAAATAAATTCAGCAAAGCAGAGGCATGAGGCTGTTTCCAAACCCTGCTCAGCACGGGCTGCCTGGGCTGCAGGGAGAGAAAGCAGCAGGAATCTCATTGTTTCCCCAGGAGAGAACATCTGCATTTTGTTAGAGGAAGGAAATAAAGCTGGGGGTCACCCTTTGTCCTTTTGTCCTGGGGAAAACTCTACAGGTCTCAGCAGTCTCCAGCAGACACACAGTGCTGGCAGCTCTGGGGGAGCAGCAGCAGCTGGAGTGCAGTGCTCGGCTCCCTTGGCACGGGCAGCACGGACCTGGCAGGCTGCTTCGGGAACAGTGCCCGGGAAGGCACAGACACTACTTACAGCAACTGAGTCAGGCTGGAAAACAGGGATTCCCCCACGTGCTCACCCCACAGCTGTCTGTGAGGGTTGCCATGAGCAGACATGCCAGGCCTTCACATTGCTGCTGCTGCTGTTGCTTAAGAGGGCTTGCTGTTAGGGACTGTTTGGCCCACTCTCCTCCTCTTGAAAAGGAGGAGTAGTGCATTACCATTAGGAAAGGCTTTTCTATCTCCCAAAAAAGGATGCTAGTTACTGTAGGGCTACCTGTGTGCAAAACCAGGCCCCATTTCCTTTCCCAATCAGGGGTGCATTAAATTAGCTGTGTCTTCCTCATCCTCCATCAGTGGGCTCGGATCTATGTGTGCAGAGCTGGGTGTTGGTTTATAAAACAAGGAGAATGGGTGAGCCTGGCCTCCAGGTTCTCTGTGTGCAAGAGGACTTGAAGCATGTATTAGCCCAAACTCCAGGGATATATTCTTGGAGCCATTGGGGTCAGTGCTAGAGATACCAGGGCCTGAGGCTCCCATAGAGCACAGGGATGTGTGAAGTCTGATATCCTAGGGGAAGAAGCACCCCTCATCCTGTGTCACCCTGGTCACTTAGTTGGGACCATATACTGACAAGTCCCAGAGAAAGACACTGGCCCCACAATACTGCTGGGACAGGGGGTGGCGGTGGCACTAACAGCATCATGTTTCACCATGCATTGAGGAAGGCAGATGAAGTCACACAGAGAGGACAGTGGGAAAGGAGGCTGCTGGGACAGACATCTTTCACGACAGCAGTACCAAGAGGCAACCATACAGAACACACTGCTCTGAGGACACTGGGAAAGCTCTACAGTGCCCCTTCTCTTCTGGCCAGCCAATTATACACATTGGATCCAGCTGATGCTTGGTGTTTTTCCCTGCTCAGCTTAGAAAACAGAAAAAGATGGTCCCCTTGCTACAGTCAGGTTCAGCTCCTTGACAGGGAGCCCGCTCCAGTTCCTCTTACCATCGATGGAAGTCAGGATGACACGTGAGTGGTCATAGGCTATCACGTTTGCATAGCGGTTTTTCGGTTTGTTCACTTCCAGGTTGGAGTTCTCCCAGGTGAACTGCTGCCCGGGATCAATGGACTGTGGAGAGAAAGAGAAGGAAGGAGCTGTTAGCAGTTACAGCGCAGTGAGATGCTGCAGCACACGGGGGTTTCAGCCAGGAAATCTGCACTGCCCTGCACACCTCCCCAGGCCAGACACAGCTTCCATGGGTGTCCATGGCAGCAGTGTCAAGCCAGACCACACTGACAACCAGTTTCTAGTGGCACATGCATCCCACGATCTGCAGGCAAAGCAGCCCCTCACTGGGGCAGCGTGCTGCAGGTGAGACTTCATCTCCTCTGCTGCGTGCTCAACCTTTCCTCTGGAGCTACCCATCAGCAGAAATTTGGTCCTCTGCCAGGATACCAGAGACCTGACTGCACAGATCTTGACCTAGTGGTTTTATTAGCTGTTGAACTGCAGTCTCTTGAAATATAGCAAGCCCTGGGTGTCTTGTGCCCCAGGAACTTTCAGTATTAGTGTCCTGCAAGACAGCCTATGAGCTTTTGCCAGGGAATAGTCATGAAAATTAATAGGTTACTATCCACTGCTCCAGCTACTTATGCAATGTAAACATCTCTCGTTTGAGTTAATAGAGTGACAAGAAACTATAAACCTGGAGAACAGATGTGGTTATAAATCTTGTCCTGCACACTATGCAACTGTCTGAAAAGCACACATCCCACTCCCACCTGGCCTTGCACACCCATGACCGGGCAGCCTCTTCCAAAGCCTTCTCTATCTTTTCAGTCCATGCACAAAGCAAGGCGAACAAGGACCATCCCCAAAACACTCCTGTGAGACTGGGGTGGCCTTGTTGTCTGAGACACGTGAGGCACACAGTTAAGACACCTGCCTCATGCAGGGGCTTGCTCTGTACATGCAGCCGTGGGCAAGCAGCTACAGCAGCAACCAGTCATCCCATGAACCCCTTCCCCCCAAAATTAACACCACCATCAAAACCTTCTTAAAATCCTGCTCCAGCTCAGGGTCTCTGAAACTCTGCTGGCCCACAGACAAAAACACTGGACAAACAGGCCAAGGGAAGCATGGCATGCTGTGCTCCCTGCAGGCATCTGCTTTCATCGCTTGGCAGAGCTGTGTCAGAAGGTTTCTCAGGCAGTGGAATGCCTGTCTGTCAGCTCTGGATCAGCTGTGAGCAAAAGGCTGAGGTGGGAAGCACAGCTCCCTGACTGGGCTGACACGAACAGCCCTCATGGTCCCTCTGCTCAGTCCCATCAACCACCAGCTGTGCACAAGGTGACACCCATCGATGTCCCCTCTGCTCCTGTGCTGTGGAGCAGGCACTTCCCAAGCAGCCAGCAGTGGGTGTGGGCACTGGCTTGAGTATGGAGCAGAGGCACTGCCTGCATTGCTGCACCAGCCCTGAGGGCTTTGCAGCATACGCAGAGCACAGGCCAGTGCTGTGCCAGGTGGCAGCTGTCTCTCTCCACGTGTTGCCCAGGCTGCCTGCAGGTAAAGGGGCCAGTGCTGACGAAAACACACAGGAGGATGTGACATCACAGTGATGCTAATAGGTAGTTTGGGAAATACAGGATGTAAATAGACATTTCCTACAGAAAACCTGTAATTTTCTATTATCAGTGTAATAAGCAGGCAGCCGCTGTGCTCAGAGGCACTGCAGCTGGGATGGTGGGAGTGAAGGCTGCAAGCACCACTTGTGGCTGCAAACCCACTGGCCTGGCTGCCACAGGCCCTGCACACTCCTCTGCCCAGGCACACAGACATCCCAGCACAGCTCACAGCTCTCTGGGGCACTTCATTTCATTCAGGCACCTGTATTTTGCTTTCAGGATAGGCTGTTCAGGGGAACAGCTCTCTGGATGCTCCCCACTCTCAGCTGTGTGGCAGGGAAGACTGCTGCCCACTAATAGCGGGCATGAACTGCACAAGGGGAATGCAGAAATGATCCAAGGCATGAAAAAATAAGAGGAATATAATAGGAAAGGACTTCATGGTTTGGAGTAGAGGTAAGTAAGAGGGGTTTTGACACCACTCTGGTCAATATGGAGCTCAAGGAAGGAGACACACAAATAGACAAACTAAGGAGGAAAATATGGACCCACCAATGCCTATAAGGGACATAACACTTGTTTTTCAAAAAGGTGGCCTTTGTCTGCACAGACAGCCCACGCAGAGACTTGACTAGGTGATGGAGCTGAGGGTGGCTCTGAAGGTAGCAGCGAGCACATTCTTGTTGTGAAGAAGCAACCCAAGAAAGCACCAGCCATACTTTCACTCTGTGAACACTCTCAACAGGCACAGATGGGTGCTGAAGCAAGTCCTCCCTCCACAGCAGAGGCAAGCAGAGCTCAGTGCAGTTGTTCACACACAATCTATGCTGCAAACCACCTCCAGAAGGCTGCAGGGCTGCCTGAGCCCTGGGATGCAGAATGGTTTGCACAGCAAGTCTGTGTCCTGCCACAGCAGAGGAAAGGGTTATTTTCTGGGGGAGAACAGGACTGCCAAGAGCCCCCAGAACAAAGGAGGAGCACCAAGGTATTGCCACTAGGGTTAATAGCTTTGATGTGCAATGAAGATGTGCAGAAATGGTCTAATCATCATCAACCTCTTAAGAGGGCAAACAGGTGAGAAAGTCAGAACTAATACAGCACCTGAGTGCAAAGAGGCTCTAATTAAATACTCCTGCAAATTAGTGACTCATTTAGAAATAAAATGATTTAATTTAAACTCTGGTGATGAATTAATGTACACCTGTTCCCCCCTTTAAGGCAAACAAATGAGTAAATAAATGGGAGGATGATAGGCTGCTTGGAGAGAGTTGGAGCCCTTACATGGAGTAGTGGTTGGCAAGCCTTGTCCCATCTCCATACAATGCTCTGCAGCCCCTGAGTGCAGTAGCACTGCTTTGTCTCCCCACCTTGCTCCACAACTGCCCTGGCACTAGGAGTCTGCTCCTGTTCCTTTCTGGGGCTCATAGCAATCACTGCTTCATTCCAAAACTTGATCAGAGTAACACTTCCAACTCATTCTTCCTAGAAAGCAGAAGGGCTGGGAAATTGGAAGGAAATGAGCCACGAGCAAACTTAAAAGCACCATGACATTTACTTTTGCTTTGCTTTAAAGTGACAGGGAGATGCTGTAAGACAGCAAGTGCAAATTAAGAAAAAGCCCAATTAGTAAAACTCCTCCTTCCCAGCATGGAAATGCAAGCAACAATTTCACCAAAGCAGTTCAGGGATCCCTGCTGCTACTGCCATAAAGACAGAGTTAGACCATTGAAAAGGGATTGGAAAAAGGCTCTTTCCTCGACAGACCCTAGAGCACTCCACAAATGCCTTGAAAACATCCCTGAGTGCCAGTTTGACTCTCAGATAGTCTGCCTCAGCCTTGCTGCTCCCCTTCCTTAGTGCAGTTCCAAAATCCCTCTGCATGCTGAGCCCCTGCTATTGCTTCTGCTTCTGGCAGGTGTGGAGAGCCTGGGCAGGCAGTGCCCTGGGGCAGCATAGCAGCTCAGGGGGCTGCACAAGGGCATGGGGACAGGAAGATGCTCAGGCAGTGAGTGCTTCCTGTCCTCCTGTGAAATCAACCACATTAGCACGAGCACTGACCACTGTCAATCTGTGCTGTGCCTCAAATGAGGACATAATGTGCTTCTGAATCAATTGCTGGCAGTGCTTCAGCCTTATTCTTATTACCGGAACGTGAGCACCGTGTGCCTGCCAGGCAGCTTCCCAATGAGCCCATTGAACCCATGGCAAACAGCTCCTGGGGTGCTACCCAGGCCCAGCACCTCCTGGGCTATCAGGCCCCAGGGACCCAGGCACCCCTCCTGCTGCCTAAGCTGCCTTGCCAAGGCTGCAGGCACAGGAGATGCAGTGTCCTCAGTGGCTTTATGGGAAATGTAAGTGAACACAGGGTTTGGGCAGACCACCAGTGTTTCTCTCCACAGAAAACTGTGAAGAAAGGTCTGCAGCCTCCCTACCACACCAGGAAGCAGGAGCACAGTCAAACCTCATACACAACTTAAAAGATTACCAAGAACTAACATGCCAGGCAGTTCCACACTGCCAGGCTCTCATCACCTGCTCTGCTCTGCTCCTGGAGGCCATACACATGCTGGATAAACAGGACATGAGGGACAATAGCCACAAAATGCAGTTTGGAAAGGAATAAAGAAAAAATCTTCCCCTGGGAAGGTGATGCAGGATCCAGCAGCACTACAAGAGAGCAGGAACCAGTGCTGGTTGGAGCCAGCGTTTCCCGTGTTTGCTAACAGCACCAAAGGGGACATCAGTGCTCGGCTTGCTGGATCCCACAGCGAGAGTGTGGATGTGGTGCCTGTGTGCCGATCAGTTTGTCCCAGGGCAGGTGCTCCTGCACTGTCCATGAGCAGCAGCCTGCCCGGGGAGCACAGGCTGCAGCGTGGGAAGGTGCCCACAGGAGGAGCTCCAACACAGCGACAGCGCCCGCCACCATCTGCACATATACAGTCAAGGGGCTCAGCCTCCCTTCTACTTATTTAATTCCATTAATCCCACACTGTAAATTCACTGTACACTAAAAATGAAATACTTCCCGGTGCAGCCAGGCCAGAAACAGCTGCCAGACCCTCGTGCCCTGCTCCCCAGCTTGCTGCCTTGCTTGTAGAGTGTGGTGGGGCTGTGCTCTGCCCCACACCAGAGCAGATGGCAGCAGTGAACTGTGCCTGCAGACAGCTTAGCTCCCAGCAGCTGCATCTCCTCCAGGGGTACCATGAGGTACAGCTGGGATGGCTCCCAGGAACCAGGGGTGAGGGCTCAACCCCCAGCTTAGGAAGCTGCTCTCACTGCAGCCAGCCCATAGCTTGCTCTGTGCTGGCTTTGCCACACGGGCTGGCAAACTGGTGTGAGCAATATCATTTGTTCTCTGGCTGGTGGGAATGGAGGTCAGACGGCTGTGAGAAATCTCTGCCACCCTTCCTGCCCCCTCCCCAGGCATGCGGGGAGGTGCTGACAGGTCTTGTTTTGTGTCACCTGTGTCTAAGTTACCCTGCTATTGCTTGCACAGCCAAGGCAAGAGCCAGACTGATGGCTCTAGGCCAGCTGGCCTCAGTGGATAAAAGTGCTGTTAAATATTTGCTCTCTGCCTGTGGTGCCACTGCTCCTGGAATGTGAGCCATCTATAAACAGCCCTGCACCCCACAGAGATGTTAGGCTGACAGGCTGCTCTACAAAAACACTTAAAATGCAACTATTCCAAAGCACAATCAAACAGCAAATGGGCCTTGGGGGTTCACCTGCCATGCCTTCCTCCCTTGTGCCTCCCTGCTCAGCTGTGCTACTCCCAGTCTGGCAGCTCTATCGTGCCATGGGGAACAGGGTCAGGGCCTTCACCTCTCAAAGTGCTGGGTCACCACTCAGCTCAGCATAAGGTCTGGGGCTCACGGAGTCCCAGGGCGAGCACTGGGATGGCATCAATGCTTACTGCAAATGCACAGCGTGTGCCGAGGTGTGGCTCCTGCCCCTCGGGCTCCCACAGGGGCTGCACAGCCTGCCCCCCTCCCACCTCTGCTATTTCCACATCCACTCTGCAGATTTCCTTAGTCAGCAGCACACACCATGCCCATCCTGCCCTGCAGCTCTCCTATCAAAGGGAGCTGCTGCCCTGCCAAACCCACACATACAGGAGCCAGGATGAGAGCAGCCCCACTGCTGCAGCAATACTGCACAGGCAGCTGCTGTTCTCTGCTATCTCAGTTCAGGACTCTTCTCACTGGCATTTCAAATGGGAAATGATTATATTGATCCTCACATGCCAACAAGGTGCAACTTCTGCTTTTGGGTCCATCCTAGTGTCAAACACTGTATGAGCCTGTCATGTTCAGCAATTTCCAGATGATGAGGAGTCAAACATAGCAGAATCCAGGGGAAAAAATTATGTGCAACAATCAGCTACTTAATAGCTGCTTCAACATGAGAAGTACAACTGATTGGTGCTCTCAACCAGCCATGATGTTCTAAAGAAAGAGAAATGAGAAGAGAGAGGCTCATGAAAGCAGCTAAGAGAATTTACTTAATGCTCATTTTTTCCCCAAAACAGTTCCCACAGCTCAGTATTATGCTGCAGGCTCTACTGAGCACAGGCCTAGTGTGAGGATGGGAGTGCAGACACACTGGATCCTGCTGAATCCCCACTGTGCAGCAGAGCCACAGCCTGCCTGTAGCAGAGTGGACAGCCCTACTTAACATTTCAGTTGGACTGGTAGCAAAAAGCCCAAGGCAGACAGATATGACTGCACACTGTGGCTCCACTGGCAAGACATATACGAACACACAGGTAACTGCAAGGGAAGCACATTATTCCTTTAAACATTTCCCAAGTCGCAGTGTAATGCTGTAGCTCATCTCTCTGATTCAGACACTGAATGCAGAGGGATGCCAAAGCCCTCCACTTGGCATCCCAAAGCAAAGAAGAGCTCCGTGCCTTCCTCGGATACACACAGCACACCCTTTTAACTAGCTGGAATTCGTCCCTTACCTTCTCAACATGGAGATCTGCTTTTCCTTTCCTGGCATATATAATCCTACCTTGTGGGCAAATGCTCTGATCTCATCTCATACATCAGTGTAGGTACAGTGCAGGAAGGGGTGGCCACAGGCACAGGCAGATAACAATTCAAACAAAAGTGATAACACATGCAAAGAACACTTCCCAAATTTATTCCCTCTTTAATACTAGTGAGGGGTTTATTTATAAGTTCCCTGCAGCTCAAGAGGGCTCTGCATTTAAGCACAGCAAAACATCAACCTGCCATTGCTGCTCTCATGGCTGCAGAGGAACTTTTCTCAATTTTAAACAGCAGCAACCTAATCACACAGCCTGGAGAGTGCCAAAAAAGGTGATGCAGCCCTCAGGTAGGTCAGTGCCTTCTGTTCCACATGTGCACTCCCTTGGCAAGTTGTTCTCAGAGGAGGACAGGGCTGGAGGGGGTTGGGCTGGCAGAGGTGCAGTGCAGGGTGGAGGGTTCACCAAACACTCAGCACATGCCTGTGTGTGTGAGCAAAAGCAGCATCAGTAGTGCATGCAGACAGCACCTACCCAGGGGCTCCACCAGAGATGCGGGGAAGGGTGGGAGCATGATCCAGGAGTGCAGGTGAGTTTGCAGCTTGTGACTGCAGGTCACAGGCACAGAGAGCTCTCTGCCAGGGGGGGAGCTTGGACTGCTCCAAGCAGTGGGACTTTAGCAGAGTTTCTATGGGCACTGGTGCTGAATGGCACAGGCTAATGCCAGCACAGTCCAGTGGGAGATTAGATGGGGAAAGCAGGAATGAAAACTCAAAAAGGCATATTTGTTGGCATCAGAGGATGGCACAGAAAGCAAAGCTTTGAACAAAGACGGAACTGAATGGGCACAGGATACTGCAGACTGAAATACCTCAGCCAACCTGGATGGAGCGCAGCCTTCACAGAGCAGAACAAAGTAATCAGAGACAGTCCAGGTGGGCAGACACAAGCTCCCATTCACTCCTAAGACCATAATCATGGCAGCAGCATGGCAGGCTGCCGTACGTTCTGCTGCAAGGCCTTTCCCCTGCACCAGCCATGCTTCAGCTGCTCAAGGCAAGTTCCCACTGCTCTGGGGCTGGCAGGGAGAGCTGGCAGGCTCCCAGGGCTGACGTGGAGCCTGCCCAGGCGGAGCTGCTGTAGGGGAGGCACAGCTCAGCTTTCCCCAGGCCCTCTCTGCTGGGGTCCTGGCCAGCATCACTCTACCCTGCTGCCCGTCCTCCCGCTCTCAGGCTCACCTCGTACTCCTGGGAGAACTTCAGCCCATCGTTGGCCTTGAGCCGGTTGATGTTGTCGGCGAGGTCGGTCACAGGGATGGGGGGGTGGTCACGCATGCCTGCAAGCGAGACAAGGAGGGAGGAGGGAGAGGAGAATGGTTACGGCTCTGCATGGCCAGGGAAGGCTCAGCAAGAGCATGTGCACAGCAAACCCAAGAGGTGGGAGCAAGGCGGACACGTGTGAGGATGTCAAGCGCCGGGCGGGATGGATGGAAGCCGACGAGCTCGCACGGCATGCGGCACACACTCCCGGAGCACGCGGGGCGGCGGACAGGACACAGAGGTGATGTGCACAATGTGCATGACCGGGTGAGCATGCTCGGACAGTACAGCACCGGGCACACAGAGCAGGCCACGCAGCGGGCAGGGGCTCGGCCAGCCCCTGGCAGGAACAGGCCAAGGATACGCTGTCACTGTGCTTCCTGGGCTCCCGCGTGGGCTGAAGTTGAACACACTGATCCTCTGGTGCTTTCACTGCCAAGGGCTGAGGCTGATCCTCTTGCTTACCCCTAACAATGGCATTAGCCACAAAGAAACTCTGCCAGACCTGCAGTGAAACCTCTGCAGTGCATGTGCACAGCTTTTTGCGTAGGCAGATGCTGTCCCAGCCCCCAGGGCGTTAGAGAAAGATGAGAAGGGCCCCACGGAGGAATGGCTGATCCCCTGGTAAGACAGCGCACAACAATATGAGAGCTGAGGAAGCAGCTCTGCCTACTGCTGCATAACTCCTCAGTGATGCTCCAGAGGCAGAGCCTGCTCCAGGGCCCAAAATTCAGCTCCTCTGGGCTGGCTTGTGCAAGGCACCATGTGTAGCGATGTGCCCTCCAGCAGCTTCTGGGAGGCTGCTGCGAGCTGGGATGCAGCTCAAGCCATGGCAGAAGTCTTACCCTGGCTGAAGCAGGGATGTAACATTATGGCCCATCCTGGGCACAGCTGAAGCCCTGCTCAGGAGAAAGGCCCGGAGGAGGGGATCCCACAGATCCCACACAGGGCACAGGCACTGACTGTGGGGGTGTGCATGTGGGACTGGGAGGAGCCCTCCTGGGGCCCTGGGATTCAGAGTTTAACTATCACAACCTCCTTCTCTGACGCTGAGATGTTGAACCGGCAGGAACGTGATTGTGAAACATCTCCAAATCCCAAGGCTTGTGACTCCAGCGGCTGCTCTGTGGGATTCCCAGAAACCCCACATGGGTAATGATGATTATTAATAGGCTGAAGCTGTTGACTCACACCCAGGGAGACAGGCTGGAGCACAGCCAGAAGCTTCTCAATAGCTCACGAGGCTGAACACTGCCACAGATGGCAGTGATGGGCCACTGAGGTGATGGAGCAGTCCCCAGGCTGGGTACACACATTTTACACAGTGGTGACAAGTCACGAGGTGATAACATGGAAGTGTTACACCTCAGACCTCTGCATAAAACATCTGACATCACTGCACACAGGCAAGACCCAATCCAACACACACTTGTCCTGCTTGGCAGTGCAGAACTATCCACAGATGGCCTGAGAACACATGGACAGGTGGAGGAGGAAATATCCCTATATTGCCTTGTGCTGAGGTCCTCCTGCAAATGGTCCTCTGTTTGCCACTTCACCCATCAGGATCCGTGGGGTGGCTGAGCAGGTCCTCAAAGGGACAAAGACGATGCTGATTTCAGCACGATTTCCTCACTCGTGCCAGAACTCTGAGGTTGTAGCTCAAGAGCAACCTTAGCAGAGCTCTCACTGATGAGCAACTGAAGGATGAGAACAGTGTGGGGCCAAGGCAGAAGTGTGAGGCTGGAAAAAGAGAGAGACTGGAACACAGCCACAGTATGTGCTTCTTCTAACATGGTTATTTATGTACTAAGTACAGCAGAGCCATGGACCACAGCAGAACTGCAGACCCTTATCTCTGCTGAGAAATACAAGGTGGTGTCCCCAAACTTGTGTTTTGCCAGCCAGAGAAGTGTTGCAGCAACAAAAGAGCTGCAAGAGCAGGCAGGGAAAAAGAGATGGTTGGAATCCCATTATGGTGAACCTAGAGAAACAGCCACTGACAGCACAGGGCAAGATGCAGATTTGTATACACTGCCAGGACTTCCACAAGCTCTTCCAATTGCTCTGGCAGGAGGACAGTGAGCTCAGCACCAGGCTAGAAGAGCTCAGAGGTCTCACAGTGCCTGCAGGGACACATACACTGCTCTGCTCCCAGGAGAAGTATTTATCCTACGTACTTCTCCCATTCCTGTGTGCATACACAGATGCCTTGTACATCCCAGAGCAAGATGGTCATGCTTTCACGGTTGTCTGAGGATGAACTTGAAGCTCAGAAGACAAGTTATAACAGGTTGGTACTGCTCCATCCCAGCTGCTACAGCAGTAAGCACCTCCTTTGTGCCTGGGATTCTGGTACCAACACTGCCAAGGAGACCAACTGCAGACAGTCCAGACACCATCACTTGTTCTGCCTAAGTCTATGACAGAGGTGACTCAGCCTAGGGAAACCAGTTTGCCCGAGGTAGCAAGAGAGTGTGTTCAACCACTGACAAGCACCCTTCAATTTGTCCATTTGGGGTTTTTAGCTGGTCACTTCCTCCAGAATGGCCAGCTGCAGGCCTGGCACCATGGCAGAGCTTGGCATACCACTCTGAGGGGGTAGGAGGCCTGAGGGCAGGTGAGGGGCTGCTGCAGAAGCCTCCTGGCAGCCCATTACTCAGTGCCCTTCTGCACTTTGCTGTGGTGAGCTGCTGTAGTGCCGTGCGAGCAGTACCGAGCCTGGCCCCACACATCATGTCAGAAAGTGAAATCACTGCCATTTTACAGTCTGCTGTGAGTGAAGGTGATCTTCATGACATTGAAACAAAAAATACAGAGATGAGAGAGAAAGGGAAAGAAAAAGCAAAAGGTGTCAAAAGATAAAAACAGGAGTTAAAACTAACTTGAGATATTCGGGCAACAGGGGACACTGGCACCTGCAAAGAAAAGAAACGGGGCAAGAACAGAAATCCCATTAGCCTTTAGTCATCATTGCAGAGGTTCAGAGATGGAAAGACAACGAGATGAAGATGAAAAGGGAAGCACCAAACACCACAGCACTGGGAGCTCCCCTCCTGCCCAGGACTGACTGCCTGGCCCTGGGGGCTGCTCTGCAACTGGGGGCTGTTACGCAGCAGGCTGGCGGCTCTGGCCAGCGCCATCCGCTGACACTGGCAAACACGTGGAGCTGGCGATACTTGCAAGGGAGTGAGCTCACAGGCCTCCATGTGACACTGAGAGCTACGTTTCTCACTGCACACCACTGGCCACAGCCTCATGTCCCAGGGAAGCCTGCAAGGGCTAGTGGATGGCAGGTACAAGGGGCATCTGTGCTGCTCTGTGGCCAGGGGAACTGTACACAGCCCCAGCCACCTCTGCTCCATGCCCCTGAGCCTCCAGCTAGCTCACAGCTCATCAGCAGCACAACTCAGTCTCATTTCATGGTATTGGGACACTGCTGGTGGGTCCTGTATCCTCTCAGTGACTTGGCACAGCAGTATGTTAGTACAGGGAAGCCAACAGGGGGGAATAACCCTTGTCTGAAGTAAAGACCACAAAAATGAGAGAGCTTAATATTTAATAACAGTAGACCAATTAATTATGCATTAAACAAGTTTTCCCTGCTCAGCAAGCTGCAGCAGGGAGACCAACTACCAGGGCTGGTGGCCAGCACCTCTTGTCAATGCATCCTCACAGCACTGCCTCAACCTCCATCAGGTGACAGGGGCAACAGCTTGGGCCCACTGGGCTTGGTGGATTTCATGCGCCTCATTAATGAGGACAAGCTCGTCAGGAGCTGGAACAGTCACTTCAAGCTGCACAACACCCACTTCCACCCCTCAGAGACTCACAAGGGATGCAGTGGGGAGAAGGGGAGGAGGACACAGTGCTATCTCTTGGCAGGGGTGCATTCTCTAGCAGTATCCCAGGGTCCTGTTACTGTCTCGAGTGAACTGGGCTCTTTGGCTTGGTTTTGTCTCTCCAGAGAGCTCTGCAGACTAACCAAATGAGCAGCATCTTTGGCTTATCCTTATTCACAGACAGGAAAAGAAAATTTCCTGGCCCCCTGTCTCTCTGATGCCAGCTCTGGAACCTTGTTACAGGTCTAGCAAGGGACATCCTTGTCCCAAACACCCTGACTTCTCTGAAGATGGGAGCAGACACAAGCTCAACTTGTCACAATCTTCCACGCAATGCAAACCACAAGCATGCAGCAAAGATGGCTTTTGTACCCACATGGTGACATGTCACAGAGGCCTGTCCCCATGCACTGGAGCAGCCCTGTTTAACACTGTGCTCCTCCTCAAGAAGCTGCATGCTGCTGCTGACTGTGTGTGACCCCTGCCTAGTGCTGCTCCTGGTGATGTGCCTGTTGAGATGTTCTTCCTCTGGCACATGCACCTCCCTTGCTCCCCACAGCATTTTCCTCTCACGCTGTGACACCATCCTGTGCTGTGCTGTGGCCAATTAACGCACCAGCCTGCTGCTGCTGCTGCCCACACGTGAGATCTGCCACTGGTCCTGCCTGGGAGATGCACTAACTACGGACCCCTGACAGCTTCCCTGGCACAGAAAAAGATGTGCTGGTGTAGCTCACCCCAGGTGTGAGCCAGACTGCTGTGAGTGGCAACAGGAAATGCTGTTCATGCCCCCCCTGCCAGACACAGCAGTTTTACATCAGGAAATAGCCCCTTCAAAACTCTCCTGTTAGATGAAAGCTCTTAGATGAATGAGCAGCAGGAGGAAAAGGAAAGTAGGTTACAGACCAGGAGGAGCTGCAAGTTAGAAGAGAACTGTATGTGCCTCATTTGCTGCTGAACTGCTCCCTCCATCACAAAAGCCCAAGTGCTCCCTCAGTTCATCTAGGACTTGGACTCTCTGAAAGGCTCAGAACGAGTCAGGGCGAGCCTGTCTCTGATCACTACAATGACAGGCACTGTGCTTTCGGTGCCATCAGAGACGTGCAGACACAAAGCAGCAGCACAAGACTTTTCTGCAGTGTGAAGTACAGTTGCCTCCATGAACTGGCAAAGCTACAGCCTGAGGCATCCCAGGCCAGAGAAAGCAGCATGCAGAGAATGGCTTTTACTGAACTATCATCCTCTGCACTGACACCACCATGACCAGCAGAGTCCTTCAGTGGGCCACAGAACTGGCTGGAGAGCAGCATAGTCTGCAGGCAGCTCTTCCCTTGATCCTTAGCTAAGCAGAGCAGGAGAGTCAGCACACCAAAGATCCCAGAATGAAGCTGCTGGGACACCCTCAGCAGTGTAAGAGCTCTGTGGACCTCCTGACTGCCCCAAATGCAGCCCATGCGGCCAACACTGCACCAGTTGTGCTCAGCACTGAAGCCCAGCCAGGGTGAAGCCAGTGCAGCACCCAGGAGCATTGCAGGTGTGGACACTCCCAACTGCGTGGAGGCTCCTCCCAGCTCAGGACAACTGCAATGAGCTTCACACCATGTCTGACACACACCACACAACAGGCCAGCGCCATCCAGGTTCCCCAGCCTCTTGGTGCTGCAGTGACAGGGCCGGGGAGGAGGATTTGTATCCCAGAGAGCAGACACCTGGACATCCTCGGTCTAAGGCCCACTCTGTGTCACTGTGACTGAGAAGGTGTGGATCTCCTGGAGGGTGGGAAGGACTGCAACTCTGCCTCTGGCACGGGGACATACATGGAGAAGGGGAACCAGAGGAGGCAGGATTCAAGAGGATGAGCTGCTCCTTACCTGGAGTCTGGTAGTTGAGCCGCCTCATCTCAACTGGGTCAGACGAGTGGGCCAAGAGCGAGTCCTTCAGGCCAATGGAGTGCTCATCCTTGGAAGAGGGGGAATGTGCCCTTTTCCTGCAGACAGAGAGGGCAGAGACAAGCAGGTGAGTTCTGGCAGAGACTGGCATGAATCACCCTGGGAAGGAGTCTGGCTCCCTGTGTCCCAGATACCCAGGTCCACCCCAGGCTCCCCGGGGCTCTGGGTAAGTCACATCATCTTCTGTGCCTCCAATTTCCCATCTATGAAACAGGAAAGATTATATATAAGAGATGTCACATGTTTGATTAGTGAGGCAGTTTTGAAATGTGGTATTCTGCACAGTATTTATTAGAGAAAATGCAGATAGATGCAAGATTCTGTTTCCTCTTACTGTCTCTAGGAACTATTTCCTGTAGTGGAAGGATATAATAAAATTTTTTTTCAAGTATTAGAAATATTTAAATAGAGAATGCTGTAATATAATAGTGTAAAGGCTCTTCAGGGTGTGTTTTATTGGGCCATTAATACATGTCTTGAATGGTTGAAGGCACCCAAGGCGTGTATTAATGGAACAATAAAATACAATGTTGTCTCTTCATGCTATATTTATGCCTAAAGCAATGCCACCACCTCAGGCACTTGCTGGAATTCACAGGCAAAGCAGGGACAGAGCCAATCAAAAAGTGGACAAGTGAATATTAAGGAAAATCTAATACTGCAAGAAGAGTTTCCAGTGAATCTCTAGGTCCCACTTCTAGCTCTAGATTACAAATACGGTGAGAATACCCAAGGGGTGGAGAAGGGTGTTGGGCAGGAGCAGCACAGCAGTTCTCTCTTCTGAGCCTGTGCTGACCCTGGCACTTGGCCAATGCCCTGAGCATGCAGGAATACACAGAGACTTTGTCTTTTGGCTACAGCCCCCAAATGGATTCTGGCTGAACCCCTCTGCTGGCCTGATGTTTCCTGGAAGAGAGGCAGCTGCAGCACTGCTGCTCTACACGAATGCTAGCACATTTGCCAGCCTGCAAATGGAAAGTCAGTCTCTGCTCTGGACCTCCTTGTGAGGCACCGGGAAGCACACTGAAGGGCTGCCAGGTTCTGCACAAAGGCAGCTGCATCCCTGGATGGTGATGACCCTGAGCCATGCATGATTGCAAATGCTCTCACAGGCACAGGGCACTTTCACTTCCATCAGAGGCTGGCCATGCTGGGTTGCCACTAATGAGAAGCGTTTAGAGAAGATTTAGTGCATAAATCATGAGTGAAACCTGCGTGTGTTCCTTGTGTGGCCCAGCCTGTGAGCAAGCTCCATCTGCAGCCCGGGGCTGCCGCAAACACTGGAGCTGTTCAACGGGGAGAACCAGCTTGTGAGTCTTACACTTCCCTAAGGCATCTCAACATCTCAGAAGCCTTCCAGCTGCCTGGACCAAGACAAAAGAGCTGAAGGACTGAGAGTATTGATAGAAAGAAAGGAGAATACGCAGCAAACAAATAAAGCTCCTATCAGGAGCACAGCAGGATGTGCAATGTGCTGCTGTGTACCAGTCCCTGAGCCCTCGAGCAAAGTGGGCCATCTTTTTTGGGGAATGGGCACAGCACATAATTAAATTTTGTCTCTGTCTTATTAGACCAGTCAGGGCAACTGCTAAACCAGCCTCCAGATCCCAAGCTATCCACTGCTGCTCAGCTTCGATTCACTCCCAGTGAGACATGCCATTGTGAACATGACACACAGATACCTTTGGGAGAAAATGCCTCCACAGAGAGGCTGGACAGACAAAACCACAGCATCACTCTGAGCGCACGGGTGGTGCTGGAAAGGGATCTGCTGCTCCTCCATGGGCTAGGATGCAGCAGGGACATTTATGTCAGCTCTGGGCACTGCAGGCCACTGCTTCCTGATGCTCCACCCACACAACTCTGTGACAAAGCAAAGCTAAGGCAAGGTGGGAATATCTTCTATGGGGCCCTGGTACAGAAATCCCCTCTGATGCTATTTTCTCTCATTAAAGACCAGAAAACATATTGTTTCTTACAGTGGCCCAGTATTCCCCCAAAGCTTCCTCATTAGAGACTGAAGAATACACCTGCATTCTTGAGGGAACAGCTCTCAGTCTGAAGTGACTGAGAAAACAAAGGAACCCCTATAACTGACGTTATTATCGTGTTTTTCTGATTTTTAATTTAATTGCAAAAGCAATCTGGGAAGTCTTTATGTTGGAACTTGTCCCTGAGAGCTGTGAGAGGCTGACAACTGCTAGGAGGCTGATACCTTTGAGAAAACGAAGTCTTTGTAAACTCCTAGGGCTGGCATGCTCCACACTCCCAAAAACAAAGATGCCCCTTTGTAGCTTCAGGCTTAATTTTTAAAAAGGGAAATACACTTGAAATTTTAGCAAAACAAAAAGATAAAATGGATTCATACCTTTCTTGCTTACTAGATCCAGGGAAAAGCAGAACAGAAGAAAGGAGATGATCACTGACACAGAAAGGCACTGACTGCACATGCACAGCAGAACCCCATTTAATCAGACAACAAAGGCAGCTCCCTTCCCCGGCTAGAGAAACATATGTAAATAGAGAGCCCAAGAGGAGCAGAACCTCAGAGCTGAGCTGATAGAGAATGACCTACTGTAATTGAACAGGCTACATGATCACATGCAAATGCAACCTGTGCTCCCCAGGAGGACTAACAATCATCTCACGCTACACTTAAAACTGGAGCAGGACTGCTCTGAGAGGCAAAAGGAGGTGTCTGCTCCCTCAGGGAGCACAGTGTGTGGGTGGTTCTGATCCAGTAGTCAGGACTGAGAGGCCCCAAGAAGAAAACTCACTCTGATTTCAGACTGTCACACCCATGTCCTCCGTGTTCTCACAACCAAGGTCATGTTCCTCAGTCAAAATTCGCAGAAGCAGGGGCAGCTGCTACGGACCAAGCAGGCAATTTCTATAGAGAACCAGTACTAGAAGTTCCCAAGGATGCCAATCCAAGTTGTGTGACCAGAGAGAAGTCAACCTGGCTTTAGGGACAAAGCTGCTCTCCTCTGTCCCACTGCTCACATGCTTGCAGACTCCACAGCAGCTGTGTCCCGGGGCTGATATTAACTACCTTCTGTATACCCAGGCCTTCTGCTCTCTTACACAGCAGCCTTCTGCTGTGCCAGGTAGAGACCTTCCTCCTCCCCACGACCACCAAGGACTGTCTGTCAGAGCACCCTGCATCTGAAGGTTACAAGGAAGGCCTTGAAGGTGCCAGCACCTCAAGTGCTCATGCCAGAACTGCCACGTCCCAGCCTGGAGCTCACCTTTTGAAGAGAAGTATGGCAATGACAATGATGATGATTAATATCACAGCCAGGACGGGTCCCATCACCCACAGCATCTCTGGTTCATCCTGCTGCTTTGCTGAAGCCACTTCCATCACGATCTCATCCGAGTAGGGGCTGGCAGCATATCTCTTCTGAACAGCACAGGCACGAAAGGGAGAGAAAAGCAAGCATCCATTATGCTAAAGCAACAGCTACATCCCTGAAATGCTGAGGCTTCCCCTTGCTTCTAGCTAGAAGAGAATGGTCATGCTTCTCAAACCCCAGCAACACACCATGAGATACTCCCTCCCTTGGCATCGGTCGTGCTGTGGCAACAGTTTCTGCCTGGTGTGAAACATTCTGGGTACCAGCAACTTTGCTGGTGTGAAACAGCTCCAGGGCCAGCGACTTCATGGCTGACAAACCTGACCTGGAGGTGCCAAACTGGAGCAGTCCAGGTTAAGAGCCACTTGCCAGCCCTGCATTCTCGTGGAGCCAAATCACCACCTTTTGAATCCCAACCAATTGCACAATGGGGCTGGCTGATGATTCCTAAGTGGTTTACAATACCTGCTGTGCTGATATCAACACATCTCTTCAGGATAGAGTTATATAAGGAAAACCCCTGCTGGGTGAGGCAGGTTTTCTTAAAGGAATGAAATGACAGGAACATTTTCTACCTGATGTCTCTGATAAACAGACCTTAGAAAGAGGCTCATTCTTACAGGTTCCTTTTCTTTCTGCAATCTGGCAGCCCAGTGATTTATAACCTGAAGGGACAGCTTTCTAGCCCCACCAGCTAGAGGGAATCAGCAGAGACCCAAACCCTTCCTGCAGAAGAATGACACTGCCTGTTGTGTTCTGCTGCTGTTGCTAAGGCTTATGGAGCTGTGTTGCACCTTCATAGCTCAATGCTGCTGGGTCAGAAGGGTTAAATGCTGCAAAAACAAATCCTTTCCCACTATTAGAGAGGGCCAGAGCTGTATCAGCTTCATGCCTGTGGCTTTTGAGCAGCACCTGCTGCCAGGCATTAAGGAGTCAGAAAGCTCTGATCCCGCCATAGGAAGTTGCGGTCACAGAAGAGGTGCCTGTGGATCTATAAATCTGCTTTAAGGTTGGAGTTTAAACATGCACTTCATGTCTTCACATATGTGAGGACAAGAAAGAGAAAAATCAAGCCTGCTAGTGTCACACAAATGCATATCTCGATGTGCTCTCACAGGTACCCTTGATCCCAGCCAGGCTGGTTTCAAGCACGTGTGGAGTACAGAAAATGCTCTTATCTGGGATGTCCTTCTGGCAGCACGCACTAGATCAGCATCCTAGCTGCTCTCCTCTGATGTATCAGCAGAGGTGACACTGTCTGGGAAAGAACATGGGGGCTCGTTGCTACTTTGTGACACCTTTTAGGCCTAACAAGACCGTGTTTCAATAACTGAAATAGCTACCAGCTCCTGGTTAATTCTGTTCCTAGAAGTCTGCATAAGGCTGCACTGCAACCCATCAGCCTGTTCCTACACCCCGTGTCCAGTTCAAACAACAGGGCAGGGTGTTGGCTACAGCTCTGAGCATGGCACAGACAAGAAAGCCTGTGACTCCCCTTTCAATGGGCAAATGGCTACTCCAAGGAAGGCAAGAAGGCTCTGCCTGCAACTCCCCAGGAAGGTCAAGGTGCATTGGTGGTGGGGGAGGGAGGGAGCACATGCTGATGTGTGCAGCAAGGTAAACGTGTGACCATCTCCAAAGCTTTGTGCAAGGGGCAAAGATTCTCATCTTTTCAGACACACTTTGGAGGCATTGCCTTGCAAGGGAAGTGAGATGCTGAAGAGATCAGAAGGACTGTTATCTCAGTGGCATTTCCAAAGGCAGACTGAGAGGTGCAGGTGCCCCTGCTCCCAGAGACAGTGTTTCAACCCCACTCCCTCTGCCTTTGAAGAACAGCAATGCTATGTTCTCCTGCTGACACTAGAGACACAGCACACAATTTCAGAGGAGCTGGGTGTGGGAGATAGTGCACAGCCTCGGACAGAATGCCTCATGCTCCAAATGAAAGTTGATGTGCTGCAGCAGGGGATGCAGGAAGGGTGTCTGTAGGAGCAGGGTATATAGGAGGTTTGTAGGAGCACTACTGCTGGCTGGTGGCTTACTAGAGGGCTGTGGCAGTCTATGCTAGTGAGGAGATGATGACTATAGTTGGGATCAACTAGTTAGGGTCACCTCTCTTAAAAAGGGATTGTCAGGATAGTGCATCTAAAGGCCTCTGCCTTACCTTGTTATTAATTCATGACTCTCCTTCCCTCAGTGGTGTGCACATCTTGCCACAAGAACAAGTGAGCTGGATGAGCAATGAAGAACTCAACCAGCCCTAATGAGCCACTACAAGCAAATGAGGCTGAGGAAGGAAGCCATAGCTTGGAAGCCAACCAAAGGATTTGGTGCATCTCCATTATTTCCATAATTTACACACTGGCCACTGCTACTGCTGCTGCCACCACCACTCCTGCCCTGGGTTTACAGCTGGACACTGATGCCCAGGTCTTGCTGTGCTGCTCCCTGCTTATTGCATCAGCCTTTCCAGTGCCCAGGACCCGTGTGCTGCTGGTTTCCAGCAGGGATATGTGCCAGAGCAGGAATCCCTACACAGCAGGCAAGTGTGCACCTTTGCCCTGCTGATAATCCACTGCGTTGGGAGGCAGGTTTGCTTCTCCAGATGTCATCTGGAAGTGAGATTCTGGGCAGAGAAGGGCCTGTGAGGGCAGGTTTGCAGGGGGAACATCCTGTTCACTGCAGAATCTCAGCAGCGGCCGTGCAGGGTAGGATTTCATGGACTGTATTCTACAGACACTTGCCTGAACCAAAGCAGAATGAGAACCCATCCCAGCCATGTGCCAAGTTCTGCTCTGAGAACAGCCCAGCCAGCCACAACCGAGCTTGTGCAGAACATGTGTGTTGACACCACCCTCCACTCTCATCTGTTATGTGGAACACACGGTGCCATTTCCCTCCAAAAACACCATTTATCAAATCAATTCCCACAGCTGCCTCAGCTTGTTCAGGCCAGCGAAGCAGCCTCTCTCCCTCACAGAAAACTCTGTCATCCCAGCTTGCAGCAATTGCTCACCCTGCCTGCACCAAGCCCACCTCAGCTCTGCTAGAACAGGCTGTGTCCCCCACAGAAAGTCCTTACCGTGTCCCCATCCTCCAGTGAGGCCAGCACGAAGCAGCGATAGCTCAGGTCTTGAGACAGAGGCTTGTTGTAGAAACCTTTGTAGTTCTTCTCATCCCCCAGGGTGAAGGTCTCAGGCAGCACATCCACTTGAGCAGCAATGTAGGGCTTGAGTCTGTCTGCCTGGCGTCGCTGCCGCCTGCTCTGACTCCCTTGGCTTATGGCCTCCAGCAGCTGGGGACAAACAAGGTGCATCACTGTTGCTGACAGCGTGACACCGCCTCACAGTGCCACCTCACTGGCTGCAGCACTCGGCAGGGGTGAAGGGAAGGGAGGAGAAGGTAACTGGGTTTGATTTGTATGTGGTGGTACTAAGAAACCAGAGGCAAGTACCATCCATTTAGACATTGCTGGGGCATCTGTCTGTACACCCTCCCTGCAAGACCCTCCACTAGGATCTCAACTTTAGAAACATCCTGAGTCCTGGGAAGCTGACATGGTGAATGTTAGGGCTGAGACAGCCTGGCTGTGACTGTCCCCCTGAGTTATGTATCCCAGTGGGCTGTGAGGGAACCAAGCCATGTTCTGTGGCCTAAATACTGGTCTGGACAGCAACTCACACTCTCTAGGGACACTGGATGTGAACTACAGCTGATGCTGATGTTTAGAGGAAAAGTGACATTTGTTGTGTCTTTCCTTTCTGTCGGTGCCTCTGTATCTCACCTGCTGCTGTACTGCAGGCAGAGCTTTGTTTAAACCACACAGAATGCTAACAGATTTCATGGGATGTTCAGAGTAAAAATGGTGTATTTCATAGTCACAAATTCATGAAAAAGGATATAAATGCACAAAAATCCAATTGCACTGCTAAGAACGACTCTCAAATGTTTAAATATTTTTTTTCCAATTAATAAAAATTAATAACAAGTTTGGAAGATAAATTCTAGCTCAAAATGAAGAAGGAGGCATGAAATACATTTCCTACAGAAATGTATCAGTGCAACATTGTCAGGGCAGACGGGGAACATCAGAGGGCTGAGAACAGTGATGCACACACAAAGTCACACTGCTGAGCTGAGTCCTCCCTGAGGACGAAAAGCTGGGTAAGAAACCCCTCACTCTTTCCCCTTGACAATCCATCCTTGTCCTCTTATCAATACTCACATAGAAGCAATTTAGAAAAGCTATAGATTGTCATTATAGTAACACCAGAAAAAAAGGGGAAAAAAAAAGAAAATAAAAAAAAGAGGCTGGAGAAATCTGGGTTTCACAAACGTCATCGTAATCCCAAGGGGAAAAAGCAGAAAGATAGTTCTTGGAGTGTGGAGTTTGCTTCCTACACCCATCTCTTGCATCTGGCTGAGGTTACAGCTGAGCTCTTTGAGGCAGAAAACACAGCTCTATGTGCACAGACACAAAAACACAGGGGTCCAGTTGTGGTTAAGGCTGCTGGAGGCTTCTGCCACTTATACACATAATACAGCAACAGACTGCATCAAAAACCTGCTAGGCCTGCAAAGTTCGGATCCTGAAAAATGAGATTTTTTTTATTAGACATTAGAAATTAGAAAATTAATATTGCCTGTGCAAAATTAATTTGGCTGTCTTATATATGTGCATTGTGCTGCACCCCTGACTGCATAGTCACAGACTATCTTTTCTGTAAGCCCCCTGCTTTGTTCAATACACAGGACAGACAGTGCTTAATCAAAGAGCAGATATTCCATATTTTGTTTTCTTCTTTGCATTATGCAGCCTGAAGCCTTGTTTATTGCTTACTATTCAAATCCAGCTCTGAAGACAAAATTAATAATTTCCTCATGGGCTTTTCTATGGTGCTGATCACTATACTATTACAAGTGCTTCACAAACATTAATGATCTTATCTTCCTAACACCCATCTGAGTAGAGATAAAAGCGATTATCCCAATTGTACAGATGGAGAACAAAAACACTGCAACATTAATGTAAAATATGTCCACTAAATTTGAATGTCAAAGTGAAAAGACATCAGCTTGTTTTGTTTTTCAAGAAAACTTAGTATTTACTTTATAGCACTAACTGTATCCAGTTCCTATTGACTTTCTCTGCAGCTGGCGATGCTTAGGCTTTGGAAATGAGAGCTCAAACTGAGTACTCCAAAAAGCCACAATATGCAAGACACTGGCTGCTAATGAAAATTTTGGCTTAAATCATTTGCCTGAGGCTGGATGAGACAGAGACACAAACTAGTTCTTTCGATAGCTTTCAACCACCTAAAGCTGAAAACCAAAGCAACCTTCCTCATCCTGGTCTTCTTTTTCTTGTGACATCTGTGATGCTGGAAAACTTCTGCAATGAAAAGATGCAGGAGACCTGTGGGTGATGGTTCTCCATCACACAGCTGTGCTTCATCTGCAGAACAGAAGTACCAATACACACCGTGGAGCTGGGACTTCATGAAAAACACTGTGCCATCATGTAATTAAAGCCCAGGGCTGGGTTACAGCTTCTAACAGTTTGTCATTTCTGAGTGCTTGAAGACTGCAACTTTGTTCTCTTAATGGATCTTTCTGTGTGTGATTTCTTGGAGTTTTTCCTTTATACTCTGGGGGTGGCAGGGTGTGTGGGGAAGAAACAGCCCACAAAGCCCTCTTGTGGGAGTCTCCTGACACCTGCACATGTTCTGTGCTTCGGGTGTCAGAGCACTCCTGCACAGGACAAGCTGCACCTTGGGGTAATGGCTGGTGAATGCTCAAAGCCTTTAACAAGCAAGTGTGAAGGGAGCTTTGCAGGTTTTGTTAGATACAAGAGTGAACTCTCTATCTACACTACAGGCTTAAGTCCTATCCAGAGAGAGAAAAGCCTCCTGACAAAACAGCTTAATGAACTGAAGCCAATACTTTTCTCTCCTAGCTTGTTTTCAATATCAGCATAGTCATTTCATCTGAAAAAGGCTGCAAGGACTGTATGACCCATGACAGGATCTGTCCTGGTCAGAGCTCTGAGACACTCAAGTGTGGTCTCCTTAAGGGGCATGTTCAGGGAAGTGGCTCCTCCCTAGCTTGACCCCAGCCTCCTTCCTACCTGGTGTCCCTAAGAAAGGCTGAGTTGGGCACCCATCCCACAGACTCCCATCTCTGATGTGCAGCCTGCACCTGTTGCATCCATCATGCTGTCAGGAGGCCTGGGCAAAGTGTGCTGGGCTACTTGGGAATCGCTTCCATCCCAGCACCTGCTACAGGTTCCTACCTGGTCCAGCTCCATCTCATCAGGCGTCCGCCACCGAGCAGTCAGGGTTCTGGTGCTCTGGTCTGCTGGCACAACCACGATGTAGTACCACCTGGAAGGAAGGAAGTGTAAGCACAGGACCCTGAGCATCTCTCTGGCAGGTCACCAAATAATGTGTGCCATATGCCTCAAGGGTGACCTACTCCTTTCCCTGCCCTTTAAGCAGTGAAAGGGCTCAGTAAGGAAAAGGCTGGTTTTCCAGCTGCACCAGAGAATAGAATACTGCCATTAGCACTCATTAGGATAATGAAGATCTACAGACTGTGTTCCAGAGGGTGGTGTAGGAGCTGTGAGAAGGACATTTATATAATCGGATTGTAGCAAGAACCCTGGGGGAATTGTGCTTCAGCACAAGGATACCACAGTAACGAATAAGACTTGCACAAACTCGCTTTTTTAATCTCCTTGAGGCTTTAGGCATTATTTATTTAAAGGATATTATACAGTGTCAGAGAAAGTCCCCCCTGATCCTCAACCGTATTTTTGCTGGTAGCATCTGGAGTATACCCACCAGGGTGAGGGCAAACTGTCGGAGAATTGTCTTAATTTTATTACACATCAATATTTGCTCAGAAAGAGCCAGGAGCGTGATCCCATGTTATGGGTAAACCCCTGCCTCTGTACCACAGCCTGCCTGGAAATTCACTCCCAGGTTACAGAACCCACAGGTTGGCTGAAGTCTGCCCTGCCTTTCTCTCCCCACTCCTAGCCCCCCACCCTGCCTTCTCCACACAAGCATGGCACCTACCGAACTGGCACAGTGGTCTGCACTTTGGGAAGGGTGAGTGTGAATTTTCCTTCCTGTATGTACTTGTTGGTGGCGATGGGTTTGCTTTGCAAGACATTAGGAGCAGTGCGGATTGAGACGAGGTGCTGGAGCCCCCCTGCACTGCTCCCACGGTTCATTAGCACAAAAGAATAGTCTGTGTCTGGCTGGAGGTCACTTATGAGTTTCTTCATCGAGTGGCCGTCCACCTCCACACTCTGGCTATTGTACAGAATCTGAAACAGGAAAAGGACATGTTCATGCAGCTGACAGCTGCTGCTGCAAACTCACACTCAAAATAGCAGCGCTAGAGATGACAGCTTGGCTCTGGGCCCTCCCTCAGGTGGTTTGGCTACTGTATGCTTTGTAAACAGCCATAAATCTTTAGCTAAAGAAGAGCAACAACCCCCAGCAGAGTGTTGAGCTGTGCTCTCTGTTCCTCCAGTGAGGGAGCAGAGAGGGGTCATCTCAGCCCGGGTGGCCAGGGCCAGCAGTGAGGCTGGTGGTGCCACATGTGCTGCTTTTCAGCACCTACTTGGGGGAGGAATCCAGATGGCTGTGCTTTGCCCCAAGGGGAGATGAATGGGTCTTTGTTTCTTGTCTCATGAGGCTACAACACGCAATAGGCTGGTGGTGTAAAATCCTGTCTGCTTTAAATTGGTGTCACTCCCGTGTCTACCAGCTGATGCCTGGTTGGATGCTTAATGCAGGTCATCCCCCTCCCAGCAAGGTGACCGGGGGGTTACACGCCTCACCAATGATCTGACAAATCCAGCACAGGGCTCACAAATTGGTACCCAGAACGGCAGCTCTGCAGGTGTGACACCCTGTCGTCATGACAACAGATGCTGGTGCCATACAGCCGTGGGCAGGAGGTCGGAGCTGCTTTTCCCTGCCGTGCCTGCAGCGAGGGGCTGTGGGCAGGGCAGGGCAGAGCTGCGGGCAGCCAGGGCAGTGCACAGCCCCCCATGCACAGTTTCCCCCCTTGGGCCCTCAGCTAACAACATTTCTCAATGCCCTCCAGCACATATGCAGGATCCACACCTCTCCCCAGGCACAGCAGCCATGGGCACTGCTGGATGAGCTGCACCCAACAGCCCATCTGCCCTGGGAACCTCGATGCTGATCCTGCTGGAACAACTCCTTACCCCAAAACCCTGTGTGCTGCCTCTGCAAAGCAGAAATTCACACAGTTCCCGGAGACAGAGACAAATGGGATGTGGACAGCCAGAGGCCATAGGTTGTGTCCCAGCTGTGAAAAACCAGCATCTTTCTTTGCATCAGGTGACTGTCCTGCATGGCAGGGCAGGGCTGGATCCCTGACAGTGGTGCAGAGACACAGCATGCCAGAAACTGGCAGTGGCAGAGCCAGACCATGTTAAACCCTGGCACCTACTCGGTGTTATAGGCAGAGACCTCATGGTAAAATGTGCTTGTTCCAACAGTGGTCTTGAGAGACAGAGAGAACACAGCTCTGTGGAAGACAAATTACTTGAAATAATTTTGCACCAGCTGAGCCCACCGTTCAGGCTGACACAGGCAGCAAGGGAGGGAACAAACTTTTCTTCAAGTCCCCTTTTCAGCAGGTGACTGAAATCTACAGAAAGCTGACAGCTTTCTAGGACAAGAGCAGCTGATCAGCACTCCTCTAGTGTTCAGTGTTGGAGCTGAAAGGAGAAGAGAGGCCCTGGAAAGAGATCTGAAGGACAGTGGAGCATGAGGACCTGCCCAGGCCTAGAACTTGCAGCTCAGCTTCTGTGTTATCCAAACATTCAATCCTCTTCATGTCAGTTTGCATGGAGGTCAGGATAGGAAAGGAGCCCCAGCTTTTTTGCTGTTGAGAAAAGACTCCCAGCAGGTAACACAGCAGCAGAGAGAAGGCAGCTATGGAGAAGAGACGAAATCAATCTCATTTGTTGATGTACTTCAGTTTTCAGAAATGGACTGCAAAAGTAAGCACCAAGTAACTAAAGTAACAGAGGTTTGCAGGAACAAAGGCCCTGCTGCTGCTCCACATGTGGGAAAGGCTGTCAGAGGTAGCATAGTAGGACACCCAAAAGAAATTATTTTCTCTTGTGACTCCTCCTAAAGATATTTTCTCCTGGGCTTTAATCCCTTTCTCCAAAGACATGTACATCAGCTGAGTGCTAAAATGAGTGAAAAATCAAAATGAAGAAATGCTTCTTGCAGCACTGGAATATCAGATATGTAGTTGCTCTGACACAGAAGTAGGCACACCAAAGACAGGACTACTAGACTTCAAATCATCTTAGCAGCTTTGCTGTCTGGACCAGCACCACCCTTTGCAATGACATTGCAACAGTACAGGTCCAGATATATCAGATGCCAGTAAGTCAGGGTGTGTTGTGGAGAACTCAGACCTCTCTTTCATGTGCTCCCCCACAGATCTGAACAAAACCAAAATTCCAACATTAAGACCTATGCTGAAAGAATGAAAAGTCCACAGAGTTCTGCTGCCTCTTGGATAAGATTTCTCATTATGAATTCTTCCCTAATAAAGGCATCACCAACTGCTTCTCAGTGTGCTCCAGGGAAGACACCCACCAACTGCCTGCACATGAGCATGTGCTGGGGACAGAGCTATTTTACTAGAGCAAGAAGAGGCAGAAGAGGTGGTCAGGCATTTAAGTTCAGAGTTTCCCTGCTTACTCTGCATTGCAACTGGCCAGGACACAGCCTCTGATTCTGTGCTGACACCAGATGATGATTTTTATTGCCATGCATAGGAATTTGCACCCAAAGAAAGTGAAATTGGCATTTGAAATGCTTTCCTGAAGTATTCTCTGCCATCCCTCCTTTTCACAGCTGCCACAGCATTTCTGCATCCCTTTACCTGCCACAACACATTGTCTTCTCAAATGTTATGCACCATTAGTTAAGGCCTCTACATAAACCTCACCATTATGTAAGGCTCAGGAGCAGTCACTCACGTGCAGCTGGAAGATGCCTGGAAGCTCAGGCAGGAATGCTATTTAGAGGCTGCATCATGGCCCACTGGTAACTACCAGAGTCAGCAGCAAATCTGGCCCAAGGGCTTTGAACTGCCAGACAGTGCTGACTAGCCCATGGATTGCTGTAAAATGTCATCTTTGCTGCTCCTACCCACAGGACAAGATTTGCAAAGCTAGGTGGGTCCAAATGTCACTGCTGAAGGTCTCATGCTTGATTTCAAGGGAGTACAGAACGTATTGAACTAAAAGATGAAAGGACACATAATGCGCAACACAGGGAAAGATAACAACTCCATGGAGAAGTAGATGAGGCTGGAGTATTTGCAGGCAGGAGTAATTACTACATTCCATGTGACACACTGTGAGAAAGTACTGCCCAGCATTCTCAGGGGTTACGTCCAAACATGTATCATTTGAATTTTCAAAAGGTGCTGTTCCTTCTCCCCATTTCTAAAATACCTTGTAATGCTGCCTTTAACCAATATATCCTCTGTCCCATTCTTAAGTTGAAGAATGTGTCTCAGGAAAATACACTTTCCCCAAGGAGAGGGTTGTATCTATCTTGCACTTTCCATGAAAACTCTAGAACTGCTTTCTGCAGGTGGAATTAAAAAAGGAATAGTGCCTCTGCTCCACCACAACTACTGGGCAACATTTTACAAGGAATTTATCTCCTGGACCAGAAGAAGCTGTGAAAATTCCCCAAAGAGATCTCAAAACTTCATTATTGATTTGGCAGCAATGAAAAATCTTAAGGCCTCAGTTCATTCTCTAATAAAAAAAAAAGCACCAGTCCTGCCTGTGCCTCACTATTCATTGTTGGAACAATATCTACTTTAATTAAATCTGTTAAAGTAGAATATGACACCCTTTGGGACATAGATTTAGCATGAGACTGTTTATCAAGTGTAGATAATACTAATTGTTCCCGTGGAGATTTATCTGCTATGCTAGTTACAGTATTGGGCTCTGGCCCCAGCATCCCATGTGCCTGAATTAGAGGAAAGAGGTGAACCTTATTTATAAAACAAAACACAAAATCCTGAAGGTTAAGGATTTCTTTCAACTGGCACAATCAACAAGTTAGAACTGACCCTCTTAGCTCCTGGCCTTGACTCATGTATGTCTGCAAGTCTGGGAATATTAATAAAAAGAAGGCACTATTAGAGAAATATCCTTGTAACACTCTGGTTTGCATGACTGCTCTTAAGTTAGCAAGTGGCTAATGCCATCTCCTGTGTCAGCTGAGGGTTAACCCACAGCAGGGGCAGACCCTGAGTCACCCTGTGATAGCAACCACGGCTGTGCAGCTAGGAGAGCACACAGACAGGGCATCAGCATTTCATCCCTGGCTCCTGGCTACCTCCCTACCTGCACCATCCCTGTGAGGCAGTAATGCTCCAAGGGTCACACTGTCCCTTTGCAACATGCTGCTGTCAGACAGTGATGTGGGCTTTGGGCCACAAGACAAGGCGAGATGAAGCGCGCTGGTTCTGCAGCAGAGTGCCAAGGAACAGGGCTCTGTGAAGTTCCTTGCAGCCAGATACCTGAACACTGATCCTAATGCGCCCTGCAGCTGAGCTTTGAATACCACAAGGTCTTCACAAAAGCCTTGTCTCCTTCAGCTAAACTGTGTATGTTAACAAGTGCCTGCTATTGATCAAGGTAATTCAGCTTCAGGGTTTAAACAAGGAGAGTTAGTAACAAGGAAGGGGAGGTGCTCACACACTTTGATGTGGATGAATTTCAAGATTTCCCCTCATTCCCCTGGCCATGGATCCCCCACAGCTCATGCAGGCCTTGCATTTGCACTTCAGGCACAGCATGGCAGGGGGCACATGCAAGGAGAAAAAGAAGTCACGCTGCATCCACCCTCGCACCTTTGCAGAGGCAGCAGATTGATGCTGAGACTGGGAAGATTATCTTTGATGATGTGATGTGTTGGTCTTGTTTCTTAATGGAGAGAAACTGCACTGAGGTCTACAGACTCCAGTCTTTTACCCATGTAAGTGACAAGTCCTGGGGGTCAGACAAGAGCAGGAAGGCATTGGGTCCTCAGTGCTGTCTGCAGCCTGCTGGATGACACCACATCCAGAACCATAGTGGTGAAAAGAGAGCAGCAGCCATTCCTGCAGAGTTCCCTCTGCACTGACCTATTTTGTGCCACTCACACCTCTAAGACCTTCAGGAAGTCTGATGATGCTTTTCCCCTTCACTCCCTGAGATTATGAATCTGCCCTGATGCTCTGAAGTAACTCATGAAGGCGACATGGATGTTTGAGACAGGACACGTTGCAGGAGTTATTCTTAGTTTGATTCTCTGGCTGTTTTTCAGAGCACTTTGTCCTGCTCATTTCTTTTTATCAAATCATACTTATAACTTTTCACACCTCAGCTCCACGTCAGGCATCAGGACAAGCTTGTGTGACCACCATCATGGAGCTACAGTGGTCAGCCTGACCGATAGGACTCAGCTGATGCTGCTATCCATTGTCCTGCTCATTGCTACAGGTGGAGCTTCCTGACCTCCAAATCCCACTCTTACCTTAAAAGGCACTGCAGATTTATAGGAGTCAGGCACTTCCCAGCTCAGCAACACAGACGTTTTCATGACGGCATTGACACGGAAGTTCTTAGCAAACACTGAAATGAAAAACAAGATATTTGAGCCCTGTAAAGCCACGTCAGGAGGGAGCCAGGCGGCAGCTCGACTCCAAGTCTCTTTGTCTAACTCAGCAGCAGAGGTCAAAGAGTTCAGCTACAGCAGAGAAGTAAGAAATGAGGAGAAGAGAGCAGCAGCCTTTTACCAAGTCCATAGTCTCCAAAGGATTTCTGCTTTTTGACTATACTTTTCAGCATCACAGAAAGGAAGTTGTAGGCTGAACTGCAGCCTATCTCTATCCCCACTCCACTCACATTCCCTTGGCCCTTCGTCACGATCAAACAGCAGTGTTATTCAGGTACTGGATCTGCCGATGATCCGACTCAGCCACCTGCTCCAGTTCAAGCAAGAGACTTTCATGTGCAGATAAAACATCCAAGTGTACCTGTGGATGCAATTAAGGCACCTCCAAAGCCCCTCTCCCCCCAAATGGCAAGTTTAGAAAATCTTTGCTGAGCCTCCCTTCACTGAACTAGTTTTAGACTAGGGAGCCACACAGTACCTGATCGCAAGAGTCAGAGCAGAGGGGAGCGAAGCCTCATGAACCAAAGCAAAGCTCCCCATCCTGGAGGCAGAGCTTCCTGTTAGGGCTTGTTAGAGGGGCACTTACCTTGCTCTACAGGCATGGTCCGGGACTGGATGCTGGGGCTGAGTGGCCCAGCCCCTTTATTGGTGCGGGCCCTCACTTTGATGTTGTAAGTGGTATCAGGTTTCAAATTTGTCAAAGTGATACTCGTGTCCTTGGTCATGTTAACCAGGTCCTGCTGGCTATTTATGTCCCTGTATACCACTGTGTAGTTGACGATCTTGCCGTTCCTTTCTGCCAAGACCGGGGGGTCCCAAGCAACTTCTGTGGTGGAAGTGGTGAGCCCCACCACACGCAGGTTCTGTGGGAAGCCGCTTGGCACATCTTCGGCAGTCGTGATCTCCTTCTCAAACTCCTCTCCTTGGCCAGCTCTGTTCTTGGCAGACAATTTGAAGAGGTATGTGGCCCCCTTGTGCAGGTTGGTCACCGTGTAGTGATGGTCTCTCTTTCCGAAGTCTATTGTGTTCATTTTTTCCTCATCCAGACGTCTGTACTGCAGCCGGTAACCCAGCAGCTCCCCTACCATCTCCTTGGGTGGGTGCCACTGGATGAGGGCTGTGTTCATGGCTGTCGTGCTAATCATCATGGTGGGCTTCCCCGGGACTGCAACATAAACACACAATGACCATCTATAGCCTGGGAGGAGGGGAAGGAAGGACCGCTTCTGTGCTGCTCAGTCCGTGAGTATTGAGGAAAGTGGGAAAGTTCAGACAACAGGGTGAAGAGGACGACAGACAATTCAGGGATAGAGGCAGACTGACCCTAATCCGGTGGCGAGGGAAGCTGGAGCCAGCCAGCTCTTGGTTGCCATTTTCCCACGTGCTGACACTTAAACCGGAAATAAATTCAGCCATATCCAGCCCCAAAATTCATCCCCTTTTACAGGAAACGTTTAAGGTACCTCAAAGCATCATATTTATCTCAGAGAAGATCTGAATCCCGTCCTCCCAATCAGTGGGTCTTCAGACACTCCAGCCAGTGCACAGCATCAGGCCATGCTGGCCCTGGTGCACTGTACCACAACAGACACCCCGAAGCCCGATTCCAGCGCCCTGGTCTGTCTGGAGGCAGACAAGTCTCATCCTGAAACCTTGCAGTTTACCATCTGCAGAGGCAGCGAGCAGAGCTGGGTGGGCTGTTTGCCATCAGAATACATTTTGGTTTAGTTGAGGAGCAGATTCGTGATGTCAGTGTCGATGTGAGAGGTGAACACAAGCATTCCACAGGATTTTTGCTTATGCTGCACGAGTCAAGGGGTGTTGCCATCACTCGTTAGGAACTGATGGCTTTAAATTGATGGTTTAATACCTTGATCTCCTTCAGTTAAAAAAAAGGATGCGTCTTCACATCAGCTCAGATTTGTAAACAAATCAACTGATAGGGAAGATACTCAGAATCAAAGGCATGGGGCCACTGATACAAAAACAAAAATGGGATTGCAGCCAAACCTAGTTAAATATCCTTGCAGTTTTGAAATGTATGAGCCCACAGTCGAGCACAAGAGAAAACCGTATTTGCCAGAATTACATCACCTTTTTGCCATCAGAGGGCGACACCAACGCTCCCCTTTGAGGTCAGGCCTGCAGCCGAGCCTGTTCGAAGGCAGCTCTGAGGGCTGTTTGATAGGTATTTAAGACATACAATTACATTCCCATTGCCAGTGCCATCCTCCTTGCACTCACAATACAACGTCTAACGGCAGCTAGTATTAAGGGACACAGTATTTTCAAAGATGATTCCAAATATTAACCTTAAAATGTGCACCGTAACATGGAAAGACCCACTGTGGTTTACAGTACAACACTGGGATGTTTAGGAAGCTCTTCCTGTTTATAAGACAGCTGTAGCAATTTGATGAACAGAAGATACATCATGGCAAGGCACTAGGGAGACAGCATTTGAGATTGTGACAGTGGAAACTACCTCTGGAGCTCCCCATATGCAGCGTGGAGAAGATAGCAAGCTGTTCCTTGTTTAAAAGCACCAGGAGCAAACGCGCTCAGTTTGCACAAGCTGCATTCCCATAATAACAAGTGGTAAATACTGTTCCTGTGGCTGGTGTGAAAAAGCAGCAGAATTACTGGTTATAGGACAGCCTAGTGAGTGGAAAAGGTGAGTGGACAGGACAGTGTCATCTAGTTGGTGCCACAGCCAAAGGCAAGCTTGACCACACCTGGAGGGAAGCGCCAGATGACTCCTGGGTGCCCCTGCTCCAGGCACGGGTACGATCTACTCAGACAGCAGAACCAAACCGGCTGGGATCACCAGGACCTAGAAGTTGTGTCCGTAGCACTTCTATGGCAGATTTGTTGCATTCCAGGTTTTACCATGGCTCTAGGAGCAGCCAGGCTCCGCTTTGTAAGCCTGGGGAAACAGCAGTATCACTGGCAGGGGGGAGCTGAGAAGCACCTCTTAGGAGCCCTTTGTGCCAGGGGCCATTCCAGGCAGCACTGCAGTCACCACAGGAAGCAAGAAATGGCACTTGCCTACAGGAACAAGGTGAGGACAGGCCAGGATTCCAAAGCTGAGGGAGGGCCTGGACTTTCAGGCTTCCTCTTCCCAGGTCTCTGGACTATGCAGATGAGCTCAGACCCATGAGTTTCACTGCTCTCTCACCAGCCCTGGTAGAGGCTCTCCATCTGTTTGCTGCACTTTGCTCGTGTGATCCAGTGGCAAAGCCTGTTAAGTGTAGGCTGGAGAACACAGGAGTTTGTACCTCTGCAGCGTCTCCAACCCTCTTGCTTCCTCCTGGCCTTGGCCATACTCCCCACGCACCTCTTGGGAGGTTTTACCACCACCCCTACGAGGCTATGATGCCTGCTCCCCACACTCACCTGCCCCTGTGGTGGTGATGACTTTGGGCTTGCTGCGGGCACCATCTCCTTTGGTGGTGTAGGCAGCAACTGTGACGGAGTAGGTGGTTTCTGGCAGCAGGCCTCCAATGACTGTCTCCTGGGAGTGCATTCACGAGGCAGAGAAGAGGCAAACGAGAAGAGCAAATACTTGTTACTGGAGTGAGCAAAAGGAAGGCACCAGGGTCAGTGTTTCCAACCGCAACACACTGACAACACTCCCAGGCTCACACTCATGCATCGTGCTCAAACACACGTGTTGCACAGAGCCAGCAAACAACTGCTGCCACTCCAACACTCACCCGCCTAATTTCAACCCCTGCCTTTAACATTTGGCCTTTCCAGGGACCACCAGCAACCCATGTCAGCAGCTGTGCTCTCCCACGGCTTCTGCCAAGAGGGAGATCTGATCCAGATATGGTCCCGTGTGAAAGCCAAGTAGGAGGACTGTGGAGCTGTGAACCAGAGCAAAAGCCAGTTCACCTGGCTGTGAGAATCTCTTGGGGGCTAATTCCAGAGTTTTTAAAGTTGTCTCTTGCAGCAGGGCCGTGTGGAACACAAGGAGGCAGTGCAGGGGTGGGGGGCCCCGGGCAGGGAGCACCTGCAGCTCTAAGCATCCTGTTCACCCTCCTTGCCAGGCACTGGGTTGCAGGGATGGGATGGGTCAGTGCAAGACACTGGCAAGACCTGGAGGGAAAACCTGCATCGTGGGAGGTCTGTGAGGGGGCGGACTCACGGGGTGCATCCTTGCATGCTCTGGCTTTCTCTGGGCAGGAGGAGGGCATGGCTCCCCACTACAATTTGAGATCAAAGAGGGGAGCACCTCTCCTCCCTCCTGGCCTCCAGCAGTAATGTGACTGGTGCCAAGCCTGGCTGGCCAGGCCTGCAAACGAGTGAGCACAGCGAGCTCAGCAGCTCCCAGGAGCTTGGGCAGGTACCCCTGAGAAGTGTTCATCTGTGGGTGCTGTGGGAGTGTCTGGGCCATTAGCACTAATAACCCAGATAATAATGGGTCAGGAAGCAAGAGATGGCCAGGCTGGAGAAGGGGCTGGGGAAGCTTTTGGAAAGGAGGCAGAGGCTTTGCGTTGGTTATTTACCCCTTCAGACAAAGAGGAGAAGAGATGGCGAGGGCTAAGTTTGAGCTGCTGAGAACAGGCAGCATGGGCACTGTCAGAAGCTGCTGCAGGGGTCTGATCTCTGCCTGGGGAATTGTTGCCAGCTTGAGGGGTCCAAGGGGTGCCTGTGGTTGCTCTCATAGCGCAGCCACTCTCCCATCACTCACTCACTCACTCACTCACACAAACACCCACGCTATTAAACCCGCTGATTTCCAGTCAGTGCTGCTGGTTCAGGTTACCTGCCCAGGCTTACTCATCAAAATCACCACGTAACCACTGCAGAACCAGCCAGCCCAGAGAAGTATCAACAAGCACCAACAAGAACCCCGCCAAAATCACCGTGTGAACCAGAGTCCGATCCCAACTCCGCCCCTGCAGCAGACCATGTGTGCGGGTGAGTGGACGCACGGCCTGATCGGTACCAATGGACCCGCGGGGAAGCACTCTCACAAAACCTGCAGACTCTGAACGTCCCAAGAGAATTCACTCCTCCCAAACCCATGCAAAGAGAATTTCTCACGCGAAAGCATGCCACCAGGAGCAAAGCAAGCAAGCTGGGAGGAGGGGAGAGAGACGAGGGATGGATGAAAGAAGGTCTGATTCATAATGCAAACACAGTGCTGTCATGACATAGCCACTCCGAGCAAGAATCCTCCGTATGAAGCAGGAGGAGAAATGTATCGTGCTGGGGAAGCTCACAGTAGGGCACGTAATTGAATTGCTGACTCTAAAAAGGTCATTTTCTAGTTTGTTCCTCCAAATTTATATCTCAAAATTATGTGGGGAAAAATTGAATTTAACTGTTGAAATGTGATTGTTTTCTTATTGCTATCTGTGTTTCAACCAAAGGTCATGGTCGAGAGTGTAGGTTATTTCTCATGACTATGATCAATGTGGTTTAAAGATTATGTATCTAATTTTACCACATAACTTGGTGGGCCAACTACTGCAGGATGAGCCTCCTGAGTCGATCACTTGAACCTGCCTAAAACTGCACTGCAACAAGCTGGAAATACAGATTATAGGAAATGTCAATTGCTTTTCTGCATTTAGGAGCAATCTAAATGCCAATTTTCTCTGGATTTGCTGCTTGTGGAAGGTTTCACAATGTAACTCTCCAGCCTCATTAAGGGAGTGAAAGGAATGTTTTGACAGTACTGTGTCTACAAAATCCACAAATCGATTTACCAAACCCCTCTCTTCCAACCTGGAATACACACAAGTGGTACTTACATGGTCGACGGAGTCCTCAGCTCTCCACTGATGGGGAAGAAAGGAAGGAGGAGAGAAAAATGGAGACACAGAATTTTAAGGGGCAACGTGTAGGAAAGGGATGACAATGACAACAACAGCAGGGGTTAGCAGAACTGGGTTGGGGGAATTACAACACTTATACACAGAGGGTCACTTGGCACAGGCTGTGCCAAGGGAAGAAATGGCACAGAGCAATTTTTGACATGCTGCTAGCCTGAGCAATGAGTCTGAGATCACTCACACAAACAGACAAAGAGCTTCCTTCTCACTTGGGTGGAGATGTCACCCCTCACTTTTTGTACTCTGCAACACTTTGCCCTTCTGGCTTTGTTTGCATTTTTCTGCCTCTTCCACAAGCAGAAGCAAGAAAAGATAGGTTGTACCAACCAGGCTCTGAGGTTCACTGCTGCCCAAAAGTCACCCTCAACAGTTTTGTTGCCTAATCTCCACTTTCTGTTCTAACGATACTCCAGCCACCACCTCTTGCTGAGAACCAAAGACTTCAACACAGAGGCACTCCGCAAGGAAGCACCAATGCAACATTTCTAGAGCTTCTCTTTCTCGCATTATTTGCAAGAAAATGCTCTGAGAACTTCAGAAAACTGGAAAGTGCCATCTGTCATAAAGAGTGCAAGAGAAGCTGAGATCTTACACAGAGCTTCACACTAAGCTGCTCCTCTCCAACAGTGGTGCGTGGCTTGGAGAGTGGTTCAAACTCCTGCATGTACTGAGGAAATAGCTTCTCACTCCCAATGACACAACACCAAATGGCAAACACAAATTTGGCAAGAGCAACCCTGCAGGGAAAGCTTCTACACAAACTATTTCCCACCAAAAGCTCACATGGATTCCTGGCCATGGCAGTTCCATACGGGCTCTGAACTCTTCTGTCTGGATTTGGGGTTGTAAGGCATCCAAACTGCATTGGGGTGGTGAGACAGTGGACCTTGGCTGCTGCCACGCATGCCCACAGCACTGTTCTTTGTGGCTGGTGCACCAAAGGAAGGCTTGCAGCGACCACAGCAAACTCTCCAAGCCAAGGCACTGTGTTACAGCTCACATTACTAAATGTGCCCTGAGGAAGCACTGGTCCAGGGGTTCAAACAAAGAGATGGAAGTGAAGATAGGTATTATTGCCCCTGACTCACAGTGTGAGCCCTGGCAAACCTTACTTCTGAGCCTGACATGCCAGCTGTGAAACTGCTCAGATACCAACTTCCTCAGGACCCTGAGAAGCTCAGCCAACAGTGCTGGAGTGTTTGGGAACCTGCAAGTGCTACAAAAGTACTAAACAGCATCAAAGATACAAGTTGCCTTTTGAACTCAGGTTGTTTGAGGTGCCTTTCGCAGGCTGCAGCCCATCACAGTGGCATAGTGCTCACCTCAGCAGTAAAATACACGGCATGCTTTCAAAATATTTGCTATTTTATTCTCTAAATTCAGAGAGAAGAAGCTATCAGAGAAATGTTCCTCTAAGATTTTATAATAGTTCACTTATTAGATGCCATGAGACTGCAATACAATTATCCCCTAAACCATCTTAACAGTAAATTTCAGCAAAGAGATCAAGTTGCCCCTAAATACTTCTTATAAAGCCAAGATCCTCACTAAGTATTATGGTCACTATAAGCTCTCTTTCCACACACATCTTGGTGCCATTTCCACTGTTGCACACTTAGCTGAAGCCAAGTCATTGCTGTTTATGTCCCAGCCATGGCAGCCGGCCCACACCATGGCCAAAAGCCACACACTCCACCCTGCTGACCCAAAACCTGGCAGAAGTCCTGCCATAGGAGGGATACAAGGCCTGGTAGCTCTTCCTCCCGGCAGTACACTTTTCCTACAAAAGCATGTCCCCACGTGGCTGGGAACACCACAGCCTGCCTCCATGCAGCTACAGGAGCAGAATGTGACACCTCACTGCAAGCAACAGCAGAGCAGAGCCGGGCTCAGGAGGCCTCTCACACCACAGCAGTGAGTTTATCACGCACTAGGATTTTAAACCAAGTGTTTAATGTTCAAACGCTGTTTGCTCTAATGTTTCAGTGGACTTTAATCTTGCATTAGATCAGAGTGCAAAGAAATGCCTTGAGATCTGTGCTGGAGTAACAACTGTGAAAAGCCAGGCCTGTATAAATACCTTGGTAGAAATTCAGTTTCATTACAAAAATTTAATCTACACATCAAAACATTTCCCTCCTTAAACTAGCTCAATTGCTTCTTAACTGTTTAAGGCTGGTCAGTAAGACAAATTGATCTGAAAAGCCCAGGAGCAGTCATAAAAAGAACTGAGAGAGGGCTGTGTGCATGAGGCAGGATGGCTCTGGGAAGTGCTAAAGCTAACAGTGTGTATTTATGGCAGCTGCAATGCTTTAATGTTTCATTTTACACTTCAACACAGTATAGTCATGTCTCACCAGGGAATGGCTGTTTTCCCTGACCAAGGCTCTTGCAAAAGACAGATTCAATCCCTCCACAGTCCCAGCTATGGGAAGCCAATACTGGTTTTCCTGCAGAACCTTCTCTCTGCTTCAGTGACTGTGGTGCAACAGTGGAACTCCAGACATAAACTCAGGCACTCAAGTCAATGTGATGCAGAGGGGTCTGAGGGTATCAGAACTTCACCTTGGTTCTTTACCTGAAGTGTCTCTCGCATGATGCCTTACAGTTTTGTTCCATTTAGGAAGCAAAGAACACCCCACCTCCATGCCAGACTCTCCCCTAGACAAGTACACGTGTATGAGATGTTCCAAGTACATTCAGATAAAGATCTTTGACTATCACCAAGCAAAAGAGGGAGGCTGTAAATTCCTCTGTGCTGTGCCTAGGATAGGCACTGCTCAAGGAGGAACAGAAGTCTCTGCTTTCTCCTTTGATCTCAATCCAATAGCTTGAAGTGATTGCCATTTCTTCTTCCTGCTCTTCTGGAGCGAGCTGTTGGGATGTGCACTCAGTCTGCACTGGTTGGAGAAGTGCTGCCTGCAGAGACCACACCATCCTGTGAGTGTGCAGCCCTCCTTGTGGGCAGCACATACCTTTCCTGACCTCCATGTGGCCAGCTCTCACCAGCCAGCCCTGCAGAGGTGTTTGGGCAGGCTGCATCTGCAGGGATGAAGGGGTTCAAGCCCACTGCCCCTCCTAACATGCCGCAGCTGCCCAGGGATTGGAGACCAAAGAAATGAGGTGGGCCTAATGCTTGTGTCCCATGGCCCTGCTATCCCTCGCTCCCTGGAGCTGGCAAGGACTTGCAGTAGTGGTGGAGTGCAGCTCCTGCACTGGGCTCCTTTCAAAAGCCCTCTCTCGGTGCTTGGATGTGCTTTATGCAAGACCCAGGGCACAGAGATGAATCTTCTGCCATCACCCACCATGGGAACCGGCTGAGCCATGACAGGCATGGCCTGGGCACGAGGTGCTGCAGGTACCTGATCCATCTCTGCAGCCATACACACCCTGGGAGCTCCTCCACAGTGCAGGGTCACATTTGCTTGTCCATCAGGCTGTCAGCAGGAGGTGAGAGCTGAGACTGGAAGGCAAACAGAATCCTGACGGAGGTAATCAGTCACAGGCACAGCCACAGAGGGGAGGGAGAGGCCTTGGCTCCATCACAGGACCTTCTTAACAACTGATTACTCTGCCTAGGCAGGAGGCTGTAAAATAAAATGTGATCTCTCCAGCACCAGGGCCCCCACGTCTCTGCTGATGTTTTAGTCCTTTCCGCTCAAACGGTTTTGAAAGCTCAGAATCCATATTATCTGCATAGCTAACATCTCCATTCCCTTGCCTTTCTCCTTTCATCTTCGTTTACTCTCTCTCCATTTCTCATCTTCAATAAGGAAAAACCATGAGTCAGCTTTAGTATCAGTGTCTTCACACTGTCTGCAGGAAGCAGATTATGTGGTACATACCTACTCAAACCAGCAGAGAGCCTGGCTAGGCAGGAGGAGGGGCTCTGCCTACCTGTCCAGAGATTTTCTTCTCTGACCTCAAGATTTTCAATCAGTTTAATTCTCTCCCTGTGCCCTAGTATAAATGTTTATGAGTGTTTGTGAGTACTGAACTGTGGCCATCTTCATCCTATGACCTTCAGGGGCAGGTTTTCCAGTGTATCTGTTTGTTTTCTTTCATGGAAAATAACTCTTCCAGGACTACTTGTTAAAGTTTCATCTGGCTGTCTGCAAGGACCTGCACTGCTGTACTGAAAGATGGCAGCTCTTACAGGGTTCTTCAGCATCTGGAGCAGATGTATTTCATCACAAGCACAGGTCATGCCTGGCTTCTCAGTCTTTCAGGAAATAGAGATCTCTTCTGCCAAGTCAATGAAACCTCTTCCCTGCAGGGCCGTCATTAGTTTATCCCAGGAGTGACATGATTCTTTCAGAGTAGTTGCTTCTCTGCAACTATCATTTTCACTTCCACCCAAAAATTACAGTGGATGAGTTCAGCACCACACACAGCAGGAAAAAATATCACAGAAATCAAGAACCTTCCCACATAAATTCACCAAATATGGAAGAGTGGTAAGTGGTCTGACAGGCCAGGAAACTTCCAGAAACTTGCCTCCTCGATGCACACAATTCAAACACGATTCAAACTAATGCAAAATCCAGCACTCCTTCAAAAGTTTCTGGCTCTAGCACCCTCATTCTGCACATTAGGATGGGATTTGTCTCTCTGAAATGTATGAGTAAGGAGTGAAAGCAGAACTGGCTGGGCAAGCATAAAATATTTGAAAACACCAAGAGGAAAAACATTGCCAGCTTCGCCTACCTACACTTGGGACCAACCCATTAACTCCAAACTCCAGCTGAACAACACAGCCTCAGTTGTTCAAACAACAGAAGATTATATTCTCCTGGCATAAGGGTAGTAAGCAGCTTGTCTAACTACTAAAACAAAGCCACATCTGAAACATAAACAGAGATGTGCCCCAGACAACACTACAAGGACCCTCAAAGTATTTTCTCTCTTCAAAGTTCTCCCCTTCCACAATACTACTCAGTTTTATCCTTCGGAATATGAATGGGGAGTAAAGCTGCCTCTATGCACTGCACTCCCCACTGACAAATGCATAAATGATTCACAGCTGCATTCAGAAGACAGATCAATTAATCGTTGCAGCTCTCCAGTATTTATACTGGGCATCATTCAAGCAAGCCAGCTCTGAATCGATTCCTCGTTGCTTCCAACAGCAGCAGATCCTGTTCTTCATTTATACGATTATCTTTGTTGAGAACTGCATGGGTCATCCAGGATGAAGGACCCCTGTTCCAAAGAAGAGTTGTATTTCATTGCACACAGGGCACCAAAAACTTCCTGGACCTTGGAAAAGAGGCAACTACGCCTTCCTGGGCTGTGCAGGGTGCACAGCCATGCTTGGAGCAGTGCGTGGGAAGAGGGCTGCAGCTCACAGCCAGTGAGGTATCCAGGAGATTGCCTAAGTATGAACAGATTGTTGTGAGGGGAATGCAGAGGGACAAAGTCATTTACAGGGGATGTGGGCCTCCACCTCATTTTTTTTTCTTCCTCCTCAGCCTTTCCCAAACTAAGTTGGCTTCACGTACAGTTTTCTTTCAAGAGGTAATGCAACACCAAGTCCCTGCCCTGCAAAAGCAGGAGGAAGTGGAGGCTTTGCTGAACCAGGAGTGCTGTCCTGCCTGGCATGCTGTGCCCACTCAGGGTTGCAAAGCCACTCCCATGCCCCACAAGCAGGCAGCACCTGGGTGGATGCTATCAAGACAGACACTTTGCCCTGAACATAATCAGCATCACAGAAGAAACAGACTTAAGGCTTATTTAAAACTTTCTGACTTTCCATTTATAAATGGACTGGCAAAACGCAGTTTGCTCCAGCTGGGAGTCTGCACAGGATGTGGCAGGCAGAGAGGTGCCTATCAGAGAAGGGGTAAGAGAGGAACATCATCCAATACATCATCTTTTCTACAGCAATCCTTTCCTGATTAAACTTTTTACCCATGTTTAAGCCACAGTTTAGGGATGAACGGTTTGCCTTGCTCAGATAGGCTGAGTCCCATGCTCTCTGGAGCTGCAAGAGGAGGCCAAGAAATACTCAGCCCCAGCCAGCCTGCCTCTCTGCAGAGAGGGAAGGTGCCATGCCCACCAGCTGGTGCTCCCCACACTGTACCTGTGCTTCTGACAGCATGACGTCCTTGATCACGGGCTGCCCTCGGGGCTCGTTGTTCTCCAGCTTCACGTAGGTAACCAGATAGCCGCGGATCTGCCCGTGCTGCTTGTTGGAGATGGGCAGCTTCCAGCTCACCCGGATGGCCGTCGAATTCACAGATTCCACCTCCACCTTTCGTGGTGGGGCACTGGGCACTGCAACACACACAGGACAGCAGTTAGCACATACCACACAGTCACTGGCACTGCTTCTCACTCCTTTGCTGCCTTCCCCCCACCTCACTGCCAGGATGGCCCCACTGGTACGAGTTTCCTGTGCCTGTCCAGCAGACCACACTGCAGTCTTTCAGCATGACCACATCCCTGAACCCTCCCCTTCTGCTACTCTCAGTAGGAAACAGGTAATTGTAATATGCAGGAGCACCCCTAATAAAAGCAATTGTGCTGAATCAGACCCAAGGTCCATCTATCCCTCTCATCTCCAGCAGCAGGGGAGCAAGGAAGAATACAAGAATATAGCAGAATATAAAGAATACAGTGACCCACTGCAGCTCAGGGTGCCCTGGGGCACAGGTAGGGGTTTTTAAGCCTTTTTTGCATCTTGCATGACACAATACCTCCTCTGAGACCCATCTAAATGCAGTCCAACAGCCCCAGATAGTATGACTGGGTGCTGAGCCTATTTTTGCAGCTGAGCCCTGGTACCTGCCACCAGCCAGAGCGTACACGTGCTCTTCCTGTGACAGTGAGAGGTTAATGAGGGGGAAAAGCACCATACTAAAACAATAACCCAGAGCTCACAGACAGCAGTCACTGAACTCAGCCAGATAAAGGGGCCTGTGGGGATTGTGACAGCTCTGGGGACTGTATTTCATGCACGGCTAGCTGAATGCTTTTTGATAATAAAATGAAAAATTACACTGCCCAGAAAATATCAATTTTCTTGCAAGGTGAGGCCCGTTTAAAAATGTATTTATACCCTATTTACCATTTGGAAAAATTACCTCCTTATTACATTTTGCTCTTGCATTGAGTGTGACAAAAATGTCAATTCTAAAAAATTAGCTTCTCAGTTGCTCCTGGAAAGCTCCTTCAGCTGAAGCAGCTGGGAGCAGAGGTGTGCACTCTCTGGAGGAGATGCTACCCAAGTGCTCGGTACCAAGTGAAGGACCTGGGCTTCCTCTTATCACCTCATCTGCAGGACCCTTTTCATCTTACACTGGCCTGGGAAAATCCAGGGGTTTGGGACCTCATATGCCCCAGTTCTCAACACAGCAAGAAATCAGTATTAGATAATTAGGGATGGATACCTGACAAGCAGACGTAATGAGTATTGCTATTTCAACCAACTAAATGGGAAGGAACAGCTTCCCAGCAGGTAAGCACAGTTTTTAAGCTGCAGGGCAACTCATTATTCTTCCCCAGAGGTCCTTCATAATTGCAGATAATTTAATAAAATAGAGAAAGAAGGAAGAGAGCATTTTAGCACCATGAGGCCACCTCAAGGTATGGGAATGGAGGAGGCTGTGCTTGAACAGTTACCCCCTTCTGCCTAGAGCAGCCTATGCTGTAATCCACAATTCACTTAGTGCAGTGACCTTGCACAAGCCACGGGGCTTCCATGCCCTGGCAGGGCACCTGCCCACACACACAGCTGGGAGTCCAAGCGGAAAACAGGATCCTCCCTGAGAACCAGACAGAAGCTGTGTGTCAAGCTCTGCTGGCACGAGAAGGTGGGAGGCCTTGGCAGGACATGATATGGGGATGTTGCAGGGACACAAAAAGATGTCAGTGTGAGCAGATGTCACAGTGTTTCGAGGAATTCTTTACTACCCCACTACGGGAAGTATGTGCTGCATCTGAGATCCAAACAGGGAAAGTTCTATTTGTTTTCAGACCACAGTTTAGCACTTCTCATTCCTTCATCATGGGTATCTACTGAGCATCAGCATGTCAGAGGAATATGAAATCAATTCTGACAGCTAAGCTGGAATGTCCAACCACAGTGCCCAAAAACTAACTGAGAGAGCTTGCTGCGACATTTCTGGGGTAACAGCTTCCCCTGGGCTACAACTCCACTGAATGAGAACTGAAGCAAACAATACAGGCAGCAGGACACACACAGATGTGCTTGCCAGCCCACGAATGCAGTCAGCAAGCATTCCCAGACGCCACTTCCAGAGCCATGGAGATGTGGAGGACAGTGGCAGCCCATTTAGGGAAACTGTAACATGTCTGGTTTCAATTTCCTGCACTGATTGGGCAATGCAGAGATCATGCTTTCTTTGCCTGGATGCTCCATCTCTTTCTTCTCCCATTAAATCTGCAGCTTTCTTGGGTCAGCATGAAGCCACAGAAGCTCCTACTGTCACCCTGAGCTCTGGCTCTTTCAAAGGAAATGGCTTAAATCATGATGACATAACTGACAGCCCTGCTAATACAAAGCAATTTCTCTTTAAAGCTGTCGTATCCAGTAAAGTGCTCTGTACGTGTGGTATTCTGACTCCTGAGTGGAAGAGCAGCTTTATATAAGCTGTGGCTTGCCTGGAAGCTGGAGCAGGAAGCTGCTTTCCTGCAGTATCTACAACTTTCAAATGGATTGCTTTCCCCCTCTTTAGTTTGCTGGATTTCAGGTCAACAAGTAAACTTTAAGACCTGATCTCACAAGAAAAGCCTTTGGCTGGGAGAGCTCATTCTATACCTTCAATAAAAATGAATCCACCACCATCCACTACAAGCCACAATGGAAACAAGAGCAATGCCTCCTTGAATGCACAGGAAGCACTGCTGACACAAACAGGACCCTAAGGCAACACAATGGGATACCTGACACAGCCTGGAGGCAGAGCAAGGGCCAGCCAAGCAATTCCCCAATCCCACTCCGGAGCAACTGTTGAGACCCACTCACTCAAGCATTGCTCCTGACAGCCTCTGGTCCTGCTTGAAAGGCACTCCCAGATCAGTGTCCCTGCTCCCTTTTCCCCCCTTTCCAGCAACTCAGCTAGGAGAGTCCTGGTTAACCCATGGCAGTAGCTGAAGGAGCTGTTCAGTAGCACCTACCATCCTCGTCAGTGCGCACGTGCACGGGGATGCTCTGCGGTCCGGGCCCCACATCGGTGTGAGCCCTTACCCACACCTTGTACTCGGTCCATTTCTCCAGGTCCTTGATCTCCCAGCTGGAATGCTCCCGTCCAATGCCATCCACCACATGCTTGGTGATGTCATCTCCTTCCACTGCCTGGTAGGCAATGGAGTACTGGGTGATGACCCCATTGCGGCTCTGGGCGGGCGGTGGCACCCAACTTACCCGGACGGTGGTGGAGCTGGTGCTTACACACTCGACTTCTTGGGGTGGGGCGGAGGGGGCTGGGGATAAATAAATGAAGTGGGGAGATGAAGGGAAATGAATGGAAGGACAAACCAAAATGCACAGGGAACTTTTACCCAGCCAACAGAACGCTGAACACACACGGACAACTGCCTGCCATCCTCACAGATCATCAAAGATGGCACTGGGAGGGCAATTTATATTTGAAGGCCAGATGAAAAACATGGAGATGGAAGTGCTGTTCTGCATCAGAGAAAACCTCTTCCCAAAGCAGCTCTGGACGCTCACTTTACTGAACACAACAAATGGCAGTAAGGGAAGGGGGGAGTGTGGAGGGTGTGAGATAGAGACTGGTAAGGAGAAGAAAGATGCTTTCAGTGAAGATCTGAAGCAGATGGAAACCAGAAGAGGCAGGAAGCTGCAGAAGGCAAGAGTGGCAGAAGGGAAGCTCACACACCAGATTGTAGGAAGGCTTGTGAAAACCGACTCCTAGACAAGCAGAGGAAACAAAAGCGGGTAAGGAAAGCAGGTGACTGAGGTTGGAGGTAGTTTGTCCTGGTGGGGTTTAAAAACATGACCATCAGCTGTAAGCTGCATCCTAACCAGCTGGGAGCCAGGCAGCATGTGGGAACAGGAGATAACGTGGCTGTGCTGCTTTGCACAAGTCCCTGGAATCTGGGACTGACTGCTTCAGGCTTGTCACACTGGTTACCTGCCTCAGTAGCTTCCCGACCTACAGATTTGTACAGTGGAAGGTAAGCAGGTCTTGCCTTCTCCTAGGCAAAAAAGGATCTGCAGTTTGCATTAACTTCTAAGCCCTGGCAATGCTAACTGTTCACAGAGGGAGGAGTGGGATCCAGGCAACTGCTGCTTTTCACTGGGATCAGGATAAGTCTCTCCACACAGCACACTGGGGAAGAGCAGTAAAACGAACCTGAGGCAGGGGTGAAGGGGGATCAGGAAAGGAGAGATGACCTGGACAAAGAAAAGCATCTGTAGGACATCTGCCTGGTTCATTCCCTTCTCCAGCCTTGCAGAACTGCTGTCTGGTTGCAAGAGGGCTCTGGCAGCAGGGGATCCCTCTCATGGCAGCATCAGCCCCCTGTTATTTGACCTCCCTGCCCCGGGATGCTGCGACAGCATACTTGCACAGAAGGCAGGAGTGAAAGTCTGGAGAAGGAAATGAGTCCACATAGTCAGGGAAGGAACACAGGACACAGGTCCATCCCTGGGTGCTCATCCAGAACGAAACAGCCCTAAGCAGAGGGGGCAGGGCATCATCACAAAAAAAAAAGTGCACTGTTTCCCTTAGAAAGCAATAATGGAGTACCAAGTATCTTGCTTTGCCATGGCAGGTGAAAGGCAGCTTCCATTCTTTACTACACACAGAAACCTAGAAATGCCTGAAAAAAGACTGCTGCCCTTCCCCATGCTTCAGTCCTTGCAGGCACCAGTGCAGCAGAGCCAGCCTCCCAGGGGCACAGGGACAACCCTGCCTGCTCACTGCCTGTGTGAAGGTGAGCACAACCTACATCAGTCCACATGGCAGCAAGGACCTCAGGTGATTCAAGCTCAAAAATGGTGCCTTAGCTTTGCTGGGCACGGGTTGGCAGTGGCAGAAGACCTGGGAAAGCAGAGGGCAGCAGGACCTCCCAATGCCACTGGTGACCTCTGCCTGCTGGGAACAAGGCCCAGTTGCTTGCAGAAACAGTTGCAGACTGCGTGAAACTTTGAACGGCCACTCCTGTGCTCAGAGAGCAGGGAACATTCCTGATGCCTGGGCTCGGATGCCTGGAGAGATGAAAGATGAAGGAGCATGAGTAGTGATGGAGCTGGAAGAGACAATGCCTGAGCAGTCAGGCTGCTGCTATGGGAGCTACATCGGAGGAAAGAGAAGTCAAAGCAATGCATGGAAGCAAACAGTTGCCTATGTGAGGGAGGCAGCACAGGATTAGCCCTGCCATCTGGTATAGTGAAAAGGGAGCAGGGGTAAAAAGTGAATCCTCACACTCTTCTGGTTAATCAGCAGAGAAGTGGCAGGGAAGAGAGTAGGAAGATACAGCACCAAAGCAACACCTACAGTGGAGGGCATAAAAAAAGTGCCTGGTGGCATCCTTCAGACAGGACAAGTGAGACACAAAGAGCTTGGCAAGCCTTTCCTCTGCCACTGTCTGCAGACAAGCCCTTCACAGAAGAGACTTGCTTTGACAGAAGCTTCACAGCTTCCCTTGGGATGCAGCAGTGAGCTCCTTCTCCAAAGGCAGCTTTGGATGACAGTGGGGGCAAATCAAAAGTTGGCTGTTGACTGGGTAAGAGTCACACATATAATGTGCAAGGCAAAAACTCAGATTAACATTTAAAGAAAACAAAATAAAACTTGATAAAATGAGCAGGATCAACTTAAAATGCACGAGGAGTTGAAGTGTCCCTCCTGGGGCCAGCAAAGAGCAGACTGGGTGGCCACCATGCACCCACACATGCACATGTACCCACACACACACACTGTGCCAACCTCTGCTGCCTCCAGGCTACTCATAACAGCCTCCCCCGATGGCCCACAGAAACTCTGCATCCATCCAACCCACCTGCTCCTTAGGCTAGGGAAAAGGCAGACTCAGGACCCACCTTAGTATTTCAAGGGAGAACAGCATTTTAATGCCAAGGCCTAATGGGCACAGAGCTGATGCTTCTCTCTTGCATCATTCTGCTTGCCTGAGGCACTGAAGACTCCTGGAAAACTCCCCCGTGCTCTTCAGACCCTCAAAGCAGCACTGCTTGTACTTTTTGCAGGGTACCCAGGAAGTAAGTGAGCAGCTTAGCAGGAAAGACAGCCTAGAAAGCAGCTGCCTGCTCAGGAAATGAGGTCTCAACTGTGCTGCTGAAGGGTGCAAAGGGACATTGCCTCCCTCCGGCCTCCCCAGACAAGCATGCCTACTACTCCTGAGCAGGGGGGGGCCATAAGAAAAGCAAGACCAACATCCTTCTCCTGCCCATTAGTGAGTCATTAGTGACCATGGGCCTCCTACCTTACCCCATGACCGGTTTGTCAGGGACAGGAATAGAGACTGAAAAGAGGTTTTTGGAAAGCAGGAGTCTGACTGCTCCTGCAGTTTGTGTCCCACCTGAACATGTCAAGCTCCATGATCTCAGGCTAACCAGATGGAAAAGTGCAGGAAGGAGACCAATTTGAAGCTGGGAGCTGTTGTGTTCCTAGATTAGTAAGTTTCAAGGCCAAAGGGGACCAATCCAACCATCTAATACAGGGTGTTGCTAAGTAAAAACCAAAGTATTTCTGGCTGGAATTCGTGCATTGTGCACACTTCTGCCAAGGTAGAGCACAGCTTTCTGAAATACCTCTTTGATTTTGAGCCCCGCAGTACCCAAGGCTCCACACTGCACTGGCACTGTTCAGACAGTGGTTTGTCACCCTCACTGAACAGCTCAGCAGTAATTGCCAATGGCTTCTGTCACAGAATAGAGTGCCATCAGAAATCTTTTCAAGTAGGGGCTTGTAAACCAAGACCCAGGTCACTTCTTGGATCAATCTAAGGACCCTTAGGTCCTTTAGTGTGAGGAGGGCTTCAGTGGTCAAACCAAGGAACTCCTGTGGCTAAAAGCCAAATCTCTTCCAGCCTATGCACATTTATCTTACTAAACAGATGCCAGAACCAGTCAGCTACTGCACCACTGGCCAGCGAAGTGACAACCTTAAAACCAGACTGGTGAGCAGACAACAGGTAGAGTAGGTCATGATAAGATGTCTGCCTTGATGAGTCCACGAAGAAAACGTTTCTTGTATTTGGACTGTTGTGAGACTCTGAAGGACTCATTTATGCATGGAGCCGTCTCTGATTAAGTGTGTTCAAGGATAAGAGCATCTACTGATGGAATTAATTTACATGGCAGGAGAGTTACTTCAACCTTTGCCTATCAATACAAAAGCTATCTGAAACAGGTACACAAATCCCCATATTCAGAATTTGTTCTCAGTGTTCAAATGTTTGTAACTGCATGATTCGAACCTTTCTCCATTTTCATACCTGTCTATTGTGCAGCTCTAAAACACCATCAGCTCACTTAACAAGGTATGTTAATGAAGCTGAGTTTTCCTCAAAGAGAAGGTCATTCTAAAAGTGAGCAGAGCTGCTCTTCCCTGCCAGAGCTCCCTTTCTAATGGCCATCTCACAGTCCTGGTTGCTGTGCATGCTGATGCCCTCCCTGCAGGGAAGGCTGGCTGCCTGTGCCAACTGCTCACTCCACATAGCGAGTAAATCCCAGACAGACGGTGCTAACGGAAATGTCTTTTTTCCCCCTTTTAATGCTCTTTGCATAATGGCAAGCCCAAAAATCGTTAGTGAAAACGAGCTTATCGCAAGGCCCTTTGATAGCCCTAATCTGCTTATGCACAGCACTTTGAGCTGCCAATCAGAGCAGTGCAAACTCCCGCTCTGTGATCACACAGGGCAGAGCCAGGATGAAAGTGATATTGCCTGGGTCACCTCATTATTGAGCCTCTCTATTAACTCAACTGCAGGTTTTTCTGGTTTCCCCCAGCACTGCAGTCCCGGAAGCAGCAGCCTCACTTGCTCACGCAACCCTGGCAAACAGCCACTTTTCCAAAATGACTCCTCCAGCTGCCTGACAGCCACAGACACACCTGGCCTCACAGGATGCCTCACCTTGCAATCAACTGTATGGACCAGGGATGGACTCCTGTGTAAGCAAGGCAGCTGGAATGGGGAGTGAAGGGATTGTCTCCAATGGTTTGGAGACAGTCACATTTAGAGCCAAATACCCATACACTGCCTGTCCAGACAGCTTGTCTGCATGGGAGTAAATTCATAGAGATGCACAAACCCACTCAAATCAATCTCTCCAAAGCAATTTCCCAGCCTGTTTTACTCCTCCATCAGTTTTTCCAAATCTACCCTTAGGGAAAGACAGAATGATCAAAGGGACACAAAGAACCAACTTACCCCTTGGGTGCACCCACTCTGCCAAAGAGCCCTGATCCAAACCCCAGCTGAGTTTCCCCATTACTCCCTTCAGCAAACTGCAAGCCAGCATCCCCGCAAACCCACAAGGGCAGAGGCACCGGGCTTCTCCATGCCCAGGTGATGGAAACTGGACTGCTTTTGCTTTGTGTTCAGCAGTGCTCAATGTCAGACACTTACTGGATTGGGCAGTTCTGGCTTCGACCGTGGGGGTGTAAACTCCTACCCCCAGCTCTGAGCGGGCGCCCAGACGGAACCTATACAACGTGTCCGGCTTGAGACCTTCCACGGCATATGAGGAGGTTGGGTCAAACTCCACCTTTTGCTGCCAAAAAAAAAGGAAACACAGATTATTTGATGCAGTTGGAAGATACAGAAAAGCACTGTCTGAACAGTGCCATGTTGTGCAGCCATTCTGGACTCACAAAAAGTCACAGCCATGCTGCCAAACCTGCCTGCAGTCCTGCAGGACTCCAGGGCATGGAGCTTCCTGGGTACCAGGACTCTGCAGGGAAGCAGATCTCTGCTACAGCCAGGCTATATTGCCTGGTGTCCAGACTGCACTCACTGGCCTGACAGCTTTGTGGGAATGCTGGGTCCAGCTATGCAAGTTCAGACAAGGGGAACAGGACACACAAATTTGTTTTCTCCCAACAGACAGTGTATTGCCTGTGAAACAGAGTAAAGTCCTTGTCCTGTAGCAGTTGAAATCTCTAATGCACCAAAACACTGCTTGGTAAAAGGCTTGTTTTGCTCACACTTCACCTGAAGGGCACTTATTTCTGGCAGCTCTTATGCCACTATAATAAGAGGAGAGGGAGAGGACTGTGGGACACTGTGATGCTGTCATGGCACAATTCTTGGTACCCTGTCTTGAAGCCATCACTACCTTTGATATAATTTGAACTGGACTTCCTTTAGGGACATGCAGTAAATGTGGAAGGGCTCTTTCTAGGCCACCTTAAATCTGTTTTTTACATGTAACCAGTCCTGGGGGCAGAGACAGATATTGGAGGCCATTTTAGACCTGCCCAGAAGTGCTACTGTTTACAGGCACCAGCAGTAAGCAGGCCTCAGGGATGCTGTCATGGCATTCTGAGCCTTTCCAGTCCCAAACCAGTCACTCAGTACTTTGCTGGCATCAACAAGCACTGCTGAGGTCACTTAAACAGAAACCAGATTGCCATGTTCCTACTGCACACCACTGAGGCAGAAGAAACACAGATCAACAGTCCTGTTACCACCCTGGCTCAAGCACACACCCTGCCCAAGACGATGAATTGCTATGTCCAGCTCCAAGAGCTGCCAGGCAGGATTCTCACCTGAGTGCCATCCTCCCCTTCCCAGTACAGCAGCTCATATTTAGTAATGCGTTCCTGAGAGGTGGGCAGCCAGGTCAACAGGATGCGGGTATCAGACTCTGCTTCTGCCTGGAAGTCAGCTGGCTGGGCAGGAACTGGGAAACAAACACAGGTTAGTGCCAAAAGAAGGGAGAAGGGTCACATGACTTTGCAAAGTCAGCATTTCACCTTGTGAGGAGCCTCCTTCATTTCTGCCAGAACCTCTCTTCTCCCCTGTACTGTGCTCTTGGAACATCCCAGGCCACAAGCAAGCACCTCTATCACTCAGGCAGGTGACTATGGGGACTGTGCTCACTTCCAGACCCTGACTGCATCCCAGATCCTTTCTTCCACACGTGTACTCAGACCCCAGAAGGGTCCAGCAGTTACATAGGTGCTGACATCCATGTCCAGGACTTTGTTTCACATTTTTAGCCACTGTATCTCAGACAAAACTGTGGGCTGTTACTTGCACAGAGATTGATACCAACTGCCCAGGACAATCTGGCAGCTTAAAACCAGTGGCTGTGGGATAGGGATGCCCCCCACCCTCTCTGACATGCAATCATTTGAGCACCAAGCGCAGCTGTGATGCCTGGTGCAGGTCAGACACTCAGCCGAGCCGCACACCGCTGGAATGGCCATGGAGCCACGCTGCCTCGCTCCATACGTACCCCCTTGCTGTGTTTTGACCTGGATGATGTCTGAGGGGGGCCCATCGCCCACCGAAGTGAAGGCCAGGACGCGGATGCTGTAGGTGGTGCCTGTGATGAGGCTGCCCACGGTGGTGAAGTGGCTGTCGTCAGTGTTGTGTTTCTGCCACATGCTCAGGGGCAGGTGTGGGTCGGTGGTGTAGTACACCCGGTACCCTCGGATCTGTCCGTTGGGCTCCTCCGGCTGCTCCCACCGGACCAGCATGGTGCTGGCACTCAGCATCCGTGCCTGGACTTTGAGGGGAGGACTTGAAGGAGCTTGTTCTCCTGTCCGGGCCTCAACCAGTTCACTGGGGGGACCCCTGCCAATGTTATTGACTGCGATGACCTGGAACTCATACTCCGAGAAGGGGCTGAGCCCGCCTATGCTATAGCGGGTTGTTGCCACACCATCCACCTCCTGAAACTGGCCCTCCGAGGATTTGGGCTTGTACTGGATGACGTAATATGAAATAGGGTCAGAGTTGCCTGAATCCCAGGTGAGGGTCACGCTGGTAGCTGTCGTTTCAGTCACTAATGGCTCTGTTGGAGGTTTTGGCAGTGCTGCAATCGGAAGGCAAAGAAGTGTGATTTAAATAATTCAGCCAGCTCAAACCTTGCAATGCGCACAGGGATAAAAATGGAGCTGCCACCTCCCATTAACATTCTTCTTTAAAAGGCAGAAATCATTTCATACTCTATAACATGCATTTTTATATTACCATATATTGCTTAAAGTGGTTCTTAATGGAAGGATAAACAGAGCAATCATGTTATTAGATGTGCTTGACGCACTTACCAGCAGCAAGCTAAATAAAAGTAATTCAACGGGGATGCAGGAATGTTTCTGTCATGGGGGTTCACCTGGCAGTGGGAAGGTGCTGGGTGGGCTGGGCTGGGCTGAGCTGGGCTGGCTCCAGAAGCCAGGTGTACAGCTGATTTACAAAGGGATACAGTAAAGCAATCAGAGAACCTAAGTAATCTGGAGTTATGCTCTTGCTTCCAGAAAGGCAGTAGCTTAGGCCATAGGGAGTTCATGGACAATGCTGTTAGAAGGGTTGATGGGGCAATGCTTTGTAAGTATTACAGTACATGCAGGAGAAATACAGCCAGAGAAATTACCAACTTTCATATCCACTATTTCACTGGGTGGTGTTTCAAACTGCAACCAGACAATAAACTGTTACACAAGAACTCTGTCACAATGACACCCCTGAAGTGTTAATGAGAAAGCAACTGCTGCAAGCAAACATTTCCAGATTTGCCATCTTACCACAAGAGCAAAGAAAAAGAATAAGTGTTCATAAGAGAGATTTGCAGAGTACACAAATACTTTAGGACAATGACTGAATTACAGTCTATAGTAAGTTTAAACCTCCTACAAACCACTCTAAAGTCATTAGTGACTTGTAATGCGGCCGTGCTTGACAAAGAACTAGGGAAAATGCTCAACCCAAATTAAGATCCTTAAGTATTGCATTCTTTGGCAAAGCCATCAGGTTTCTAGTTTCCACGTGGTTCAGCTGAGAAAGGCAAACTCCTTAGCACAGGGTGTGCCTGCTCCGAGTGCCAGAGAGAATGCCTTCTCCAGTGCTACTGCAATACGAATACTGAGAAGATCATCAGGGGTTGAACTGGCATGGAAGGGGAGGGCATACAACCCACAGCCAGACACCCCACCACTACCAATGAAGGACTCAGGGACGGGCAAACCCAACCTGCAAAGTATAATGGCCTGAAGAAATGTCTTTCCTACAGCATCCTAGAAATTGGTAGCCTCCCGCTGGCTTTCAAGGACAGACGAAACTCCATTTCTTTTGAAGAGCCACAAGTTTGACTCTTGACAGCTTTTGGGTGTGCAGCCTCCATGTGAGCAAGGAGCAGGTCTGGTACTTTCAGCGTACTTAAATGCAATCAGTTCTGTGTCATCTTGCTTCTCCTGTCTGCGCTGCAAATGGTCTGCTTGCCAGCAAGCACAGGAGAAGCAGCACTGGCTGAAGGAGTTTGGGACAGAGGCAGCATGATATCCAGAGTAAAGGGGTAGAAAAAGCAGATGGGGACACAAGGAGGACGGTGAAGTGCTAAAGGAGCTGAGCAAATTGCTCCCTGTCCTGGGGCATCACATCAACCAAAGAGGGCATGAGGCAAAGTCATCCCAGCTACGAAGAGGTAAATGCTGGGAACCATCAGTGCAATAGTGCAGTTCCCACCTCTTCCCTCCAAGCCCAAACCACCATCCCATCATGGCCCTTTTTTCCACACACTCTTGTGTATCTACTACAGCAAGGCAACCACTGTGCTCTGTATGAAAAGAGAGGCGGGAAAAGGTACTGACCAGCAGGTGCTGTGAGTAAAGGGAGCTGGGTGAGGCTAAGGTAAAAAGCATCCTCTGACTAGCCAAGAGAATTGGCTGTTATCTCCAGGTCAGAGAGGGCTAACACTCAATTCTGTGATTTGTTCAAGCAGGAACTCTGTGCTAAAGGTGTCCTTAGTGCAGGAAGGGGTTGCAAGAACAGACAGACTCAAAAGATGACATATCTGTGGTAATCTGAGTTACAAACCGACTGCAAGCAGGGAAGGAAAGGGATACTGCGGATCTGATAGGCCCCAGGTGGGATAGGCAGGACACCTGCAGCCTTCTGTTGGGTGGGTTAGCCTATGGTCAGCAATCAGAAAGAACATCCTCTTTGGGGCAAAGCTACCTATGAAATGTCAGCAGAAAGCCTGGCTAAAGGACTGCAACACAGGAAAAAGAAAGGGAAAGAGGCAGAGCAGTAAGGAAAGACATTTACAGACGATTATGTAACAATTTTCAAATGAACACATACAGTTCCTCCCTGCAGGGAGGGAGGATGCTCATTTTGTTGAGGCCCATGGACACTTCAAATTGCTGGGATTAACCTTCTTGTCCTACTCTTACTGCAAGAGAATACCTTTGTGCAAACAGCTCTCTGACTGCAGACATCCACAGACCCTGCCCCAAGACAGGCCATGGCCCACCACTGTGCTGAGCTGATCCTGCTGATGGCACAGAACAAGCCAGGCATTGCTGGGATAAACACAGACTCAGTGAGGTTCCCTCAGCCTGACTCATACTTGTCTACCATGCCACTTGCAAGGAGAGAGAAAATGACCTTCAGAGCAAATATCATAATACTGTGAGCACAAAACCCCAAAGTTGTGGGTTTGGGAACCTCCTCTGCAAGGTGGAAAAGTCACCGAAGAGTGCAGTTAATTGGTGGCAGCCAAAAAACTTTGGCAAAGGGCTATATTGATGAAACCCAAGTAGGAGCACTGCAAGCAGTAATTCCTTACCTTTGACAGTGATCTGGGCTGTGGCTTCGATCATGCCAAGGGAAGAGATGGCCACGCAGGTGTAGTTGGCAGACTGCATGATGTTGTTCAGTTCCAGAACATTCCTACCGACGGGCATCTCATCTTCTTTGGTCAGTTCCTCCACACCAGCCATCCACTTCACATAGGGCATTGGAGCACCTACAGCCACGCACGTGAGGTTCACGCTCCCCCCAGGCATCACCTCGTGGTTGCTCGGAGGGATAGAGAATCGAGGAGCAACACGCCGCACTGAAACAAGGAGGAGACAGCTAGTAGGGTCACAGAGCCAGCAGGGAGTACTCAGTTGTACTGTGGGGTACATGAGGGGTGGTCAACATTTTTGCCTGTCTATCCCTCAGGACAGATAAAATGAAGTGCAAAAGCTGCTCACTACTTTGCCAAATTGCACACACTTGGCTCTCCTTCCTTAGCCACTGGCATCTTATTAGCAGAACTCATTAAGAGATGGCTCAATCCATTCCCTCCAAATATACCCTTTTGAAATCATGTCACTAACATGAAACATTCCTCCATTTAAATTACATCCCTCTAATTAGAGAGCATGCACAAATGCCAGTCACACACTTTGCGCAGGGCCCACTGAAGCTCTGCAAAACGGAATCACCTGCTCAATTTATTAGCTCTGGAGCAAAGCAGCCCATTCCCTAAACCTCACAGGGTTTGGGCAGGGGCAGCAGAAGGGTTTCTTTTTGAATTAGCGCACGTGTGCTGCTAAATAAAATATAATTCCTTTCAAAATGTAACTCAGGTTCTACCTTGGCTCAGAAAAAGTAGTCACCAGAGTTGCATGACATTGTCAGGGCCTGAAGAGATCACCTTGCTGGGCAGGAGAAAACTAATCCTGACAGATGTGAGATCATATCCATTTTGACAGAAGAGAGCTGGGCTGGCAGAACCTTTCCCACCTTTGTGGCAGCTCTTCGGGAGATGTATTCGTCCTTATTGCATTGCACAGCTTCTCTTCATATCAATGCCTTGCTGGGTATTTCATTCAAGACTTATTTGTAAGCAACTCTCAGCTACAATAAAGCTCTAAAGCTGCCTGCCATATGCATTCCCGTCAGGAAAATGACACTGAGAAATGAGGTCCCTTCTTCAGGGTTAGTGTTATGGGCCTATTTAAGCAAGGGTAGAGAAACAACTGTGCTCGGTAAATCTTTGTCTCCTGTGGGCAAGCTCATTTTAGTCTGTAGTTAAAAAGGGAAACTGCTTGAACATGTCTTGCCCAGCAGCTCAGCTCTCCTCTAGCCTCCTGTACCGGGAAGGCAGCCCCCGAACAGTGACCAGGGTCACGACTGACGGGCTCCGAGGAGGAGCCAATTATGCTCCTCCATCAGCGCGCTGGGCTGGCGGGGCAGCGGCTGCTGCAGCGCTGGGGGTGGGTTGGAATGGGGCAGGAGACTGAGCAGGGCCAGCTCACAACAGGCCACAGGCACAGCCAGCCCCACAGGCAATGGAGCCTGGGGACTCACGGCTCTGCTGGCCTGGCTCCTGCCACCGCGGCATCTCCACAGAGAGTAAAGCTGCTGACAGCCCCGTGAGCAGCAGAGGTGTCAGCTCTGCTTGCCAAGCTGGCTCTCCCCAAATCAAATTTCACTAGTGCTCTCTTTGATGATTCATCCCCAAACCATCAGGACTGCGAAAATAGACTGAACACAGAAGCCCCCACACTTGCATGTACAACAGAGCTAAGACTTTGTGATAAATTAGACAATACTGTCAACATCGTCTGTGTACTACACATTGTCTCAGTGACAAAACAGGGCTCATTAGCTCCTTACCAGCCAGGGTAAGGATAACTTAAGAATAACTTCCTTTGCCCATTTTTTCTCTTTTTTTTTGAGTATATAAATCCAAAGTCTTGCTGGATGCTTCTTTTAATCAAGTATTAAATCTCAAATCAATACCTACATGAGCAATCACCAATGAAGTGTTACCTGACAGATGGGGCAGTGCTCCCCAAATTAGACAGAACTGAAAGTGTACTGAAATGCTATGCAGTCATGAGAATACAGACTTAACCTGATGGACATGACAATGGTTTAACATGATGGCATGTATTTCCAACCAAAGCATCCCAGCACCCTTCATTAAGAGTCAGCTTTATTTTCAAATGAACTTGGCGTTGAATTATTCCAGGCAGAAGCTGTTCAAATTCTGTCCCCATCAAAGGACCAAACCCACCCACCCAAGCTGTATTAAAACAGAAAAAAAAGCAAACTTTGAGGATAAAGCCATAGGTGTGCACAGATCACTCACACACATGCACAAGGCAAACAGGCTGGCAGGCACCGAAGGCCACTACAGAGTCAGACGAACAGCAGTGGAAGGGCAGGACAGGGAGAAGAAGGTGCACAAGTACTCAAATACAGAGACCTGGGAAGACAAGTCACTGGAGGACACAAGGCCATGCAGAAATGTCAGAGGGCAGCATGCACAAACAGATTTTCACTTCCTGTGAGACCAGACACAGCACAGCCTGCCACAGATTCCCATGCACCCCACACTGTGTCCCCATGTCAAGTGCTTGCTTTCAGGGTGCTTCTGGGGCTGTGTGAGTCCCACTGGGGCTCTGTCACCCTTGATGTGTCCTGCAGAGGCAGGTAGGGGCTGTACTGTCTCTCCCGAGGGATGTCAGCAGCTGACCATTGCCCGCTGCCCTGCAGGGAGGGGACAGACACTTCACTGGGGCTGGGGGCCCTACAGCAGTGCTCTGCAGGGTGATGGGAAGTCACTCTCCCCAGTGTCACACACAAGGGAGCAGAAGATGTGATTTGTGCATTCCTGTGGCTAGAGAAGGGATGAATGGCAATGAAAACTCTCCTGTGGATCAAACAGTATGAGACCCCCTCACCAGCCTTGACGCAGGCTGTGCCTCCCGCACACTGCAGCCTGCGATGCCAGGAAGCTGTGCGGAGCCTCAGCTCTCCAGCCTGGCAACTGGTGAGTGGTCAAAGAGGCTTCTGTGGTGCATTTCTGCAACCCAGAATGGCTGAGCTGCTGAGATTGGCTCGCTGCTCTGCACCAGAGAGCAGCAGTGCCCAAGGCACCCAGCTGCTAAAAATGGATGCCCTGTGTAGGGGTCAGCTCTCTACATGGGAGGTGGGAGGAGGTCAGGGCAGTGCCTTCCGTAAGAGCTGGTGCAGACGATGCTCTGTCAGGAGTACGTGCAAAGGAAGGGACGGGCTCCATGAGCCTCCCATCCTCTTGGGGGATAATTGGCAGATTCTTGTCCCAGTCACTACAGAGGGAGAAGGGGAGATGCTGTCAGTTAGCATTAGCAAGAGCTGGCACAGCTCTCACAGCAGCTTGCAGAGCACCATCAACACATTCCTCAGGCTCAAGCCAGCGATTTAAGTTGCTTGCTTTTCTAGTGTAAGAGTCGGGTAATAATTTAAATCAGTGTAACTCCTCAAAAAGCAGCATTCTTAGAATTTCTGTCCAATTTACAAGTCAAATCACATGGGTTAGCACAGTCCATGATGCTACCTTAAGTGCTCCAGAAAATGTTGTTGTTCTTCATTTTTTGCAGCAATGAAATTTCCCTTTTAATTACAATTTTCTTGACAAGAATTTGCAATAATTTTTTTTAATCCTCTTTTTGGATAAGGATCAGAAGAAGGTGGTTCGGAGGTTTTGCAAGAACAGCACAGGGAAAATTGCTGTGAATATTAAAATTATTTCAATGGACAATACTATAATTCAGGGGTTTAGTTAAACCAGCAGACTGTCAAAAATGAGATTCATTATAATTCATCCCGAGAACAGACATCATAAGGGCTCTGTGCTGCTCCACTATTCTGCACACCTCCCCACTGAGAGCATTCCTTAGGAAGTGAAGTGAAGTGAAAGTTGGAGCAGTGAGCAGTGAGTGCAGTGCAACCTGAGCCCATGCCCCAGATCTCACAGGACAGGGAGAAAAGACACTGTGGAGTCTGGTTCCCCACTCACAGGGGGCACTGCTGGGAGGAGGGAGGGGAGCAAGCAACACTAGAGCCACAAAGGTTGAGAAATGTTAATAATTCAGCATGCATTAACATGCACATTCCTTGCCTTGAGAGCACAGAGCTTCAATAGATTGCCTGGCTCCTTTCAGCACAGGAGTGGCTGTTTCCCAGCGTCTCAGGTTCCCTCTGAAGTTACCCCTTTGGAGAACCAGGGACCCCCTCCTCCCTGCTGCTCTCTGCAAGAGATGTGGGCTCTAAGCTCAGGGCTCTCAGGCTGGTGCTGTTAGTCCCTCTCATGTGCTGAGACACTGCTGGCATCCAGTGAGGCTCTGCTAGAAACACAACAGTGCCAGGAGGACTGCCCAGGCTTCCAAAATCGTGCAGTGCTGCTAGGGAAGGGGAAACCAAATTTCCAAATTTTCCTGCTGGCTGCCTTGGCCACAGTACAGCTGAGCAGATGACAATGCTAACATCCCTCCCTCTGGTTTGCAGAGATCCAGGCACCTCTACTTGCCTGCTCCTGGCTTCTGGGTTTCCTTTCAGCCATGCCTACCTGGCATCTAATTCTAGGCCTCATCTTTCCCCTTCCTGGCACCCCATGGCAAGCTCACTGGGTGCTGCCCCATAGTGATGGAGAGCTGTGCTTGAGCTCTGCACACTTCTCTGCTCCTCTCTGAGGCAATTTCAGCTGCTCAGGTCCTGCACCACTGTCCTGACATCCCCTCCTCATGCTTATCCTCTGCATGAGGGAACAGCAGCCTGAAGTCTCTTTTGGTCTGGAGGAGAACTAGGACTGCCTGGTCTGATGCTCCTCCCCAGTCCCAGCACAGACAAGGACAGTTTGGGGGGCTCTGCTCTAACCTTCCAACTGGGATGAGCAGCAGTGTGTGATGCAGGGACACATCTTTGAGAGTGGGAGACTGTCCAGTTTCAGTACTTGAGCCAGGCAAGCTGAAGGATCCCTGGTGCACAGGGTGTGTTCTCGCCCTTGCCAGACTGGTAATGTGCCAAAACTCCCGCCTTCCTCAGGAACCACCTCCTCCGAGTTGGGAAGGAGTGAATTTAGGAGTTATCCTCAAACATGATCATTGGTCTGCATGCTTTACTCAACTGTAGACATCTTTCATCTCTCCCCAGTGCTATCATTTTACTAAAGGACTTCAAATGGAAAGGCAGTTGCTGAAGTCTCACAACCTATTGACAGAACCAACAGCAGGAGAGGAAAAACTGGAACCAGAAAAAATGCATTTATAGTCTAATCTTGTGCTCAAACAATGCTGTACTATTTATGCTCCCAATGTATCCTTGAGTGCTGACATTTTATAGACAATTTCCAAAACAGGGCCTTGCCATTTTTGGATTATATTTCAGCTATAACTTTTAGGTCTAATTATTTGTGCTGACAACCACATATAAAAGAGGATATATCATTACAGTGGTGCAGCACTGGAGACACATCAGCATTCAGCATACTGACATACTAATAGCAAAGTAAGGGAGAGCAAGATTGTGGAGCTCTGCAATTTGCATTCGCTCTCAGAAATTTCTCTGATGAAAATAACACAACATTAAGGAGGGGAATAAGAGAAAAGATCCACTGTATCAAGATAAAATAACTTGTTAATAAATAACCTTGTAGCAGTCACAGAGCAATAATTAAATGCATGGGTTAGCACTACACAGTTTTAAGCAAAGCTGGAAAAACGTAAGATGTAATTATCAGTGCCAAACAAATTATAAGCATGGCAAATCCCAATGGAATATTTAGAAAATAATTTCTGGCTTCACATTAAATATTTGTGTACGTAGGTATTTTTGGTGGAGTGGGAAGGAAGGGTCGACACAAAGAATGAGAAATTCTCCACTCCTGCTGGCTTATATCCATTCTCAGCTGCCTCCTTTCAGCTAAACCATGTGGCTAAAACATTTAAGTGCCCTGTCAAAGGTTTAGTCTCTAGAGGTGTCTCAGCCATCACAGCAGTGCTCCACATTCAATGAAATCTGGCCTTGGCTTTAATTTCTTCTCTTTTTTTTTCCTTGCTCTCATTTTTCATCATTGTCTTGGGCTGAGGTAATTTTATCCTCTAAAAAAATCTATTTTTAGAAGGTAAACAACAAAGGTCCTGTGCCTCAGTACAACCTAAATGAGAGCATGTTCCAGGGAGAGAAAGGGGATTGAACTCAGTGTACTGGAACAACTGCTATGACAATTTGTTAAAACTTGTTCCAATGATGATTGTAAGACAATTCATCCAGCTGCCTGGCAGTTTGTGTGAGACAAGCCAGGGTCTCCTCCCTGTGCCACCTGGGGAGCAGTGTGAGCAGCCCTCACCTCCAGTGCATGTGGAAGGACAGACCCCACAGAACCTGTGCAGCGAAGGAGCCATCTCTGGAAACTAAATCCGGACTTGTGCCAGAAACTCCAGCTTTCCTCAGCATGAAATCATGAGTGCCTCGAGCTAGGTCTGGAGCTAGATTTAATTTAAAGGCTGGAGTTGCCTTTCACTAATGTCCTTTATTCACCTCTGGCTCTCTGAGAGCAGCAGGACAGAGCAGAGCAAAGCACAAATCAGGTTTTGCTGAGTGGCTACGAGCTCCTGTGCATGTCACCAGGGGCCTCCCTGAGCCATCTCTGGTATGGCTGGGGCCACTGCCAGAACTTCCTGCTCTCCTGCCAGCAAGAGGAAGACCCAGCTCCAGAGAAGAAAGGAGAGGCAGAGCTGCTCGTGCAAAGGGCTCTTGTCTGAGCATGGAAAGTGGGCTAACCCAGCACAGGGACTGCTGAGGAGCAGGGAAGTTGCCTCAGCACAAGGGATCTGCATCTCAGTCAGCTGTCCCTGCTGCCTTGTGGCAAGGGAGGGCAGCATGCTGGCTTCTCCTCCAGCTGAGATCAAAAGTAAGCTTTTCGCCTCCAGAGAAAGTTAAAAAAACTTTTAAAGCTACAGGAGCAATTGAGGAATCCACTCTCCCTAGCAGCTTGTGAGGGGACTGATCATTGTGATCTCTGCTTCCAAAGACTGCTCTCGATCTCCAGCCAGAAAGCAGCAGCAGTTTAGAGGTATTACACTTGCACCTAGCACAGATAAAGGGTTAGAGAAGGACCCCCCCCCACAGCAGCATGCACTTCTTCCTACCCTGCCTTTGACACAACTGCCCTGGCTGGTATTTGCATGCAAAATATATTCTGTACACTTTAAATCTCAAGCAACAAAGGCATGCAAGCAAAGTATCAATGCCATCACCAGAGTCACAGCAAACAGTAAGCAGATTTCATCAGGCACACTGTGGCTGTGCCTGGAAAGGAGCCAGTCTGCAGGGCCCCCTCCCCTTTTGGGGACGGCTCTCCTCTCCCTACTGGAAAAGTCCCATCTGACGTGGCGTACTGTAGATGGATAAGAAGTGAAAAGGACCAACCTTCTCGCTGATCTGAGAGATGAAAGTTTGTTTTGTTTGATGGCAGAGTGCGATGAAGATGAGGAGGGAATAAAAAAAGACAAGGAAAAACACAGAGAGTAAAAACAGGCCAAGCTTCATCTGTCTGCACACCACTGAAACGACAAGACAACACTACAGAGGTCAGCCATGACTTCCCACCACGCACACACCACTCCACACAGGGACAAGAGATCCGCACTCACACTGCTCTGGCCTGGAGCAGGGCCGGCCCCTCTGCCTCCCTGACCCACTCACCACTCCTGCAGGCAGGGCAGAGGGGACTGCACATCCCACACATCCCCACATGGAGGGTGCTGCTCCTGCAGGCAGGGCAGAGGGGACTGCACATCCCACACATCCCCACATGGAGGGTGCTGCAGGGACGGCCCCGCTCTGGGCCAGATGCTGGAAGCACAGACATGTTTACATGGGCAGAACACTCACACACAGACAGAGCAAAGGACTCCAGCCATCACACAGACTGATGTGCTCCCATACACACATTCCAGCTACACAGATGATGGCAAAGGCACTTTAAACCAATTGACCACACACTGGGAAGACCATATATGTAAATCCGAATTTTATAAAGTATGAAAAAATGCTCCAAGTGGTGAATCAAAATATCTTCTACCATGAAGAGCTGTTCCCCCTCTCCAAACAAAGAGCTAAATGTAGCAGACAGGTATTAGGCAAGTGACAGACATGCGCAGTCTCAGCTGGGCTCGGTTTTGAGAGAGCCTTATTGGTACATTGCGCTGTGAGTGAGAGATGGACAAGAAATCAGAAGGACAAAAACACCCAGAGAATTGAGCAGGTCCCAGTTTTTGTTCCTGCGGGAGAGACAGCAGAAGGTTAGTTGCATTTTCCTTATAGACAAAGGAGATCTTATTTCTCTAGTAGGAGTGACCTCACTCCAGCTACAGATCTGTGGCATACCAGCTGTAATGGAACCCTCGCTGAGAGAATACACAAATGGATTTCATAGTTAAAGACTGCTTATGAGTCACATTTTTGATGGGGGAAGGAGAGAGTGGGGGAAGGAATTTGCTTTCCAGCAGAAACACTGTAAATTAGAGAACAGCATGTGGCATTATACAGTGCAACAGTACAGTAAGCCATTTCCAGCAATCAGAGGACAGGATTTTAACCAACACTGACATGGTACAGGCAAGGCAACAAGCTACCAATAACAGCTACTACAGTGGCCCACAAAGTGCAATGGAGTTTGCTGGAGAACAGCAAAACACTTAAAACACTTATTTACATTTTTCAGTTGAACTGATACCAGGGGACCTGAACCAGCCAACTCAGAGCTTAACTGGCCCATAAGCAAGGGCCACATTGAGCGAGGAGCCCGACCAAGACATCTTTAAAACAAACAGTCCTAAGCTTCAGGTCCAGGTTTCCTCTTGTCCTGCTTTAGCAAGGGGATTTACCTCTTGGTCTACAAAGCATTAGCATAAGGCTCATTTGATCCTGTGAGACCCTGTGATGGGAGGGAAACCCTTTATTGCTGCTCCCAAGGCAGCACTTTATTTCCTAATCTAACAGAGCGTATCACATCTGCATGTCTTCAGCAGACAGTGAGGGGCTCCTGCCTTCTGCTCAGCTCTTCCCAGCAGGGAGGATTTGTTTCCTGCCCTTGCCTAGGAAGGACAGCGCTTCTGGCAAACCAGGTGTGCTTGTGGAAAGCAGCATTTCTGGAAAGCACCACTCACATTGCAACAGGGTAACATACTCCAAGCCCTGCTAGTGTGGACCAATCTACTGTACCCATTGGCACTGTGAGACTGAAGGGAAAGAGGCTGGTGAAGGGTGTGAGACTGAGGAGTGATGCTGGAACAGCTACAGGAATATCTGTCCTTGCGGCTCAAGCCCCTAGAGCCACCCCCTGCCCTTGGGAGGGACGGATGGACCCCAGCCATACCAAAGGGACTCACTGTGGTTCCACTTGGCCTGCCTGGGGGCAAGGTGAGGGGTGCTGCTCCAGCTGGGGGACAGCCAGGAGCTTTGTTTTGGGGAATCTGGCAGGGATCACACTGCATCAGTGGGCATAGACAGGAGTAGGCTCCAGCAGTGGCTTTCCCCAGGTGTTGACACTTCAGATTAGAGCTGGAAAGGTGAGGAGACACATGTGAAACACACTAATTCAAACAAATTACTTTCTGGTTTGTCAAACAGGTCCTTTGTTTAGGACCTGCTATTTGTCATTAATTGCTGGATTATCTCTTAATCTCATTTTATATTACTGATTTAGAAGCAATAAAAACCAGTAGTGGGCTATTTTGGAACATCTGTAAAGCAAGAGGAAACACCTGGGCAAGAAGTTCTCTCTGCTTTTCCCTTAGTTAGGGCTTTAACAGCTGCTGCTTTATCTGAGATAAACCTGATAAATGGCAAATTGAAAGTTTCATCTCCTTAGAGGTTCCATTCATATGGTCCCTTATCTCCAGTTCTCTATCCATGTCCCTCCTAAGCTAAGAAGCATGTTTTATCAACAGTTTTTCTGCTTTTTTACAGAGCAAGTGACTGTGAGCAGTGATGGTAAATAACATCTGCCCCCCCACCATGCAGGGACAGCGGCAGAGGATTTAAGCCTGGGGTTACCCAGAGTATCCCCTGTGCAGAATGCCACGGCTCGCTAGGCACGCTACTGTGTTCTCACGAACCTGAGCTGCCTGGCAGCTGAGCTGAACACGCCAGTCTAAGTGCAAGTCAACTCACAGCAGAAAAGCCATCAGAGGATAGCGAACTCCAGCAGGTAAAAACGGGGCTCCATTTGAGATCCAAGCTGAAACAGCAAAGAAGCAAAGAGCGAGGCCGTATCAGACACGTGTCTGCCAGTCCTGACTGTCAGACCGCTCTCGTGCTCTACAGACAGAAATTCCTATGCCGACTAAATTTGGCTTTTACTCTGCCACAGATGTGCTTGTCTGTGCAGCAGCAGCAATCCTCTAACCACAGCAGCTTGTTGCAGAAGGAATGAATTTGGATTTATGGGGGGCTCTGCTTTCGAATAGTCTTGGTCATTAGCTGCCTGAAACAATGCAGGGGGCTGTGGCCAGGATATGAATGCACAGGGCTGAGAGTTTAGATCACTAGCTCAAACAAAGGAACACATTTCCAAAGCTTTTCAGAGTGGAAAGCTAATACTTCCCTGAAAGCATCAAGAAAGTTCATTATCCCAACTGGCTCTGCAATTCTACTGGGAACTGTCCTGTGTGAAAACCCTCTGGTGCTATTGCAAGGCATTAATATAAAGGCCAACCCAGGCACTTTGGAATCCAAAAGACATAGAGGTTAACAAAAACCCAGACGGGGATGAACCTGTTTCTGCTTATCTCCAAAAGCACATCTTGTGTCTCAAGGACTCCACATAAATCAAATTTTATCCTTTACAGCTTTTAGTGGTATAGAGGAACAAAAGGACAGATTGTCTTTTTTACGCCAGATTACATGAGAACAAGACAACCTTCCATTAAATCCGATGAACAATGCTCTCATGCCACATTGATGAGTATATTCCATCCTAGAAAGACAGACAGGATGCTCAGGGTGCCCAACCATCCTTTCCCATTCACAGTGCACACACACACATGCATGAATTCAATAATGAGCAGAAAATCTCAGAGCACCAGAGATGTATTTCTTAGTCCTTTGTGCAAGTGGATATGGAAGGGGAGGAAATGGACATTTAGTTGGCACAGATATGCAGGCCTAATTGTTCCACAGATGTCTGTGCAGGTCATGTGGGGAGGAGGGGGAAAGAGGTTTGTAAGTACATTTGTGTGTTGTATTATCATACACTGAGCCACCAGTCACTCTCCTATTTTCCATAAAGGTCATTTTACAAATAAGCACACTTGAGCCTTGCAATGCACTTTGAACCATCAAAGGACTTCGCAAGGAATAAAACTGTTAAGCTTATTTAGTTGAGTTCTATAAAGCACATCGGAATTTTTGGATGGAATGTACTAGCTGAAGGACAAAGAACTATTATTTATTAAACCATGATCATTACAAGCATTACAGCATAGCAGAATGCTCATAGGAACACACTGATGGTGAACACACTTCCTTCTAGGAGAAAACACGACAAAAATATTCGTAGTAATGTTTGGGGAGGAGAAAACTTGGCAGAAGCTTCCATGTGCTTCTCTGGCTCTGAAGCCAGGCAGCCCCGGTGTGAGGATACACAGTGACAGCAGCACAAGCCACAGTGCCCGTGTCACAAATGGCACAGCCCAGGCTCTGCTGGCCCAAGCCTGCTCATAACCAGCCAAGGTGCACCTGCCCACACTACAGCTGCTCTGACAGGGGTTACAGCAGCATGGCTACAGCTTCAGCATGGAGAAGCACCTGGGGGCAGAGGAAATGAAGTTAAAAGTACTGAAACTCCATGAAAAGGAGTGCACTTTCTTCACCAGTGCCACTGGTCTCTGCTGCACTGCTGCGTTATCTCGAGGCCAGGACTGTGCAGTGTACACAGCGATGTCGCGGCCCTTCAGACCCACAGCCCCCTCAGCCATGTGCCAGCTGCTGAGGGCTACACCCTGGCCTCTACTGCAGCCTGGCTCTGCTCCTTCTGATGGTCCAGGGCACCAGTCAGGGTCATCCAGTCTGATCCACCTGCTGGTTTGTGTTTCCTGCCATCCAGGCATCTTTCTCACAGGTCTGTCCAGTCTCTGCTTGCCTGTGATGGGTGCCAGGCCCTCTAGCACTGGCAGCGCTCCTCTCTGGTCAAGTATTGTCACCCTCATGAACCCTGAGGAGAGGCAGGTTTAACGGAGCACATTGCCACAAGTGTGCATAGAGCTGGGTTGCAAACATAGTCCCTTGTTATTTAGCCATTTTTCAGACATCTCCACTTTAGGTTGCTGACTGTTGAACCACTGTCCTCAGTTTTTACTCTTCTCCTGGCAATAGCCTTGAGCTTTGACTGCTGTTGCTATTTCAGCTGCTTTAATATTACATAAGCAGAAAATGTTCTTTTTAAAGGCGTCAAGTCTTGTTGCTCCAGGCCCATGTCAGTCATTCAGAATTATTATTATTTACACAAGGTTCCTGCTGCAGTAAGTATCATATAGCCACAAGTAGCCATTTCAGTGAGCTCCCTCCGTGTTTGAGACTAAGCTACTGCCAAGTTCTCAAGGGTAAAACCCTGCAGAGGCCAGAGAATTGCTGCTAGGGACAGAGCAACAATCCAAATTTCATTTTGGGTGATGGCTCCTTGGTGAAATTTGGCAAATAAAACTTCAGACTCCAAGCAGGGTTCCCTGCTGCCAAATGAAATAGTAGCCTGGCCTTTCAAAAAGCAGATCAAGAAAGCACAGATTTTTGCAGTAATACCATTTCTATTTACTGCCATCTGACTTACTAGCTTGCAATTTGGGGACAAGACAGAGAATTCAGTTTTAAATGGCCTTTTTTTTTTTTATTTTTTAAGTAACTGTGCAGCTTCTTCTCTACAGTATGTGTAGCACTTTGGGCTGGAGAGCTCACTGCACTTGCCCCACTGTGCTGTGCATTGAAGGCCTGAAAAGCAGCACTTAAGATGAGAAAACTGGGCAGCAGATTTCTCATTTGATGGCAAGTATGCAGCCAGTGGTCCTAAAAGTACCATTCTAACAGCACTGGCACTGCTCACTGCTGTAAGCAGCACTGGGGAACACTTCTAGTGAACTCTGCAGTGTATTCTTACACACAGTCTTCCTACTCATGTGCTTCATGTGTAGAGAAAGGAAAGGGTAGAAAACCCCCTTCATACAGGGAAAGAGTGAAATAGCAGTGCATCTGTCAAGGGGTGTACCACACAGGCCACCACTTTCACAGGCATTTCGTAGGACAAGACATTTGGCTGAAAGTGCTTCTCTTTGGGCAGATGTCTCTGAAGCTGTAGGCAAATGATAAGTGAAATGTGCTCCTAAAAACCCAAAAGTACAGGTGAATCAGTGCAATTACACTGCACTCCCAGTTAGTGTGACAAAATGACACCACCTTTTTTTTTCCACACTAGGTCCAATCTGCCTTCTACTCTTAAATCAATTTCTTGAATATCTTGAATCAACGTCTTGGATCTTTTGCTGCTAAATTAGACAGTAAACTCTGTGGATTAGAGGAATCACATCTTCCATATGTTTCTATTCCCTTCCCTTCTCCCTGCAGCACTATCCAGTCCCAAACCTAATCATTGCTACAATATACCGTGGTAGATGTAACCATGGACCAAGAATGGAAGGGTGTTTCTTCACGGTGGTAACAGTAACATTCATACCAGCACTGGCAAACCTACTTGTGGTTGAAGGGCAGGATAGGAATAGGCCACTGGGCTCCCTTCAAAGTCCCTGCTATGGCCCAGAGAGCCACCTTGCCCTGGCATGCTCCCTGCTCTGGCTTTCACCCTGTTCTTGCTCCCCTGATGGCCTGGATGTTTTGTGCCACCCTCCAGCAGTGGGAGGCAGTCAGCTTCCAGTGCTGATCCCAGCCCCATCCCAGCTCAGCAGCAGCAGCCAGATAGACCCATCAGTCCAGAAGCAGAAGGCTTATGAGGGTTGCTTTCCAGCACTCTAAGTAAGATGAAAATAATAGCTCCAAGGAAAATGCATCCATTTTCCTTTTCAAATCCCTGGTGTGGAAATGTTTTAACTTTTAATGAAGTCCATCTGTGCAGAAGTGCTGGCTCTAAAGGATTTACAGAGACAAGACACTGGTATAGCCTGCTCCTTCCTCCTCCTGTTTTTTCATTGATATAGAAAGCCCTGAGCAGTGCCTGGATACTCCTCCTCAGCACCCAGCCTCTTCCTTTGTTAGCATGAAAAGTATAGAGATGCTAATGAGCCTGTGCTTTCTAACACAGCCCACTCACAAAGGATTACCTGGGAGGCTAGGAAAGGGGAGAACATGATCAAAAACATAAATCCCAAGAGTCAAGAGACAAACAAACATTTGAACTATTAGAAAAACAATAGGCTGTAAATGAGAGCAGGCAAAAGCAGTCCCAAGAACTACATAGACTGGAAATCAGTGTTGCTGCTCAGCACTCAGCCATGCTTCCTGAGGAAGTGGACTACTCCTTGGGTATTCACTACAATGAGGTCAATCATTATAAAACCACCAAGCAGTGACGGTGCAGCCCACAGACTTAATTTCCACTGTAATTTAGCATTAATTAATGTCCTCTGTAGTAAAGATGCAGGCACTTTCTAAAGATCCTACTGCAAGTCACTTGATCTGTCTAATGACAATACTGTAGGACTAACACAAAAAGAAAAAAACAGGGATTTTTTTAATCCTGCATCCCAGACCTGAGAAAGTAAGGCATTTCTATTTTTTCCTTGCGTTAAAGAAATAAAACACTATACTTGGTTTGAGTAACTTTTTGAAGTCTTTAACTAATCTAAGACTTTTTTTTTTTTTGTAGAACATATGCTATCAGAAGCTGTAAGCAAAAATACCATCTAGAACCTAGTATGCACAGGAAATATCATCTGATAACATCATCACAATTTATGGGGTGTCATGTCTTAAACATACAGCAGGACTTTATCAGGATCACGTAAGCTGGAGACTCACATTGTAACGATTTTGTGCAAGAAAAAGGCTTGTTTCAAAAATGTATGTGTAAAAAACCAACAGTTAACAGCAAAACAGGTCTAAGAATATGCTTTTGTTGGTGAACAGGAGGATCCTCTCACATGTGCAGACCACCCACAGCCCATGCTTAGCCCCAACAGGACAGATGAACCTTGCTGAGCACAAGCCGAGTGTAAAATCCAGTACACTCCTCAGTCCTCTGGGATTCATTTGCTAAACAAAGAGTGTTCATTAGTAAGGAATCTTAAAGTTGTTAAGAACAGGCTTTTCTACCTCTTGAAGCTTTTGTGCCTTTTTCAGCCATATGTCTATAGAAAATAGAACATTGACAGTCTGAGCATGTCACAGGAAGCAAAAGCATCTCAAATACTGCAGCAATACAGCTGGAAAGCCACACAAACCTATGCAAGAACAGCCAGCCTGGTAACTAGAATCCTTTCTCTCAGAGTGCAAAGGGTCAATCTGGGTGGAATTTTAGTACACCTTGCCTGAAAAATGAAATTGCAAGAATACAGGGAATTTAAAAGCATCCATAAATACACTGTGAGAGTGAAATGAGTGATTCCACTGCATAGATATAGCTTCATCTTCTGAATATGCTTAATTGGATACTTCAGTCTTCCAAAGACTTTTATAATCCAAATTACGCTGCAAAATAAAAAAAGCAGTCCCCCATAATAAGCAACAAAAACAATGCCAGAAGCCACCCCTAGAAGCAAACACACAGCATGGGAACACTGTATCATTCTCATGTCCTCTTCCCATACTAACCAATGCATATATGGCCTTAAGATTGTATTTTCTTTCTTTAAATCAGAGGAAGGAAGAAATGAATATGAGATTTTATTATTAGTCTGTTGATTTACTATATGGAAATAAAATCTGGTTCTAACCTCCTAATAAGCACGAGCACAAGAAGGTTCTTTATTTTCCTGGGAAAACCCAAAACTACATTTCCCAGGGGTTCCTGACCAATGACTCTGGTTCTACAGAGTTTCATATGAAGCAGCACATTTTTTTCCTTGCCGAAATTAACAGAAAGTGTAAAGGGAATTCAGCCCTTGCTTCTCTCCAAACTAATTCAAACACCTTCAATGTAGAGCAACAAAACTGCCAGGAGACTATCCTAATATAAAACCTAGTTATTTTGGTATGTTGAAAACAGTTTTAAATTGGCAACATAGCACAACCATTAGAAAAACTGCTTTACATGAATTATGGCTAATTTCCAGCAGGTTCCCAGTGTGAGCCATTAATACCCAAAGGCTCAATCATTGATGCATATAAGATGGATTAGGACAACTCCAAAAAGCTGTTCAGTTTTTAAAGGTACACTTTCCAAAGCAGAGGCCTAAATATTGGCTCAGTATAGCTGAGCACCTCTGGCTGATCACAGCATGACCAGTTTTACACTACTCCACCAAAGGTTAGTTTATACAGAGAGGATTAAGCAGCCCTTGGTCCCAATCAAGATAACTATGACACAGAAGTTAATGAGTTCAAGGGAGAAAGGAATTCCAATTCTGCCCATATTTCAGCATTTTACATAACACCATATAAACAGCAAAAACAGATTTCCAGAAATGTGAGTCAAACACAACGTGGGTCAAAGATATCATTGAACTTAACTTGTTGAACAGAAGGCCCCACCACACAATCCACAGTGCAATCAGGGCATGAAGGCAGCGAATGTTCTCCTTTCACTGAAAACCACGGAGATTTTGGGAAGGAGGAGAGTGACCTCCTTGGGTGGAAGCTGCTCTTACCTCGAACATAAAGGTTGGCTGGGGCAGAGTAGAGGGTTCCTGCGCTGTTGGTTGCAACACATTCATATTTGCCTTGGTCTGATTCCTCACTGTTCTCTATTTGCAGAGCTCCTGTACACAAACAAGATGAAACAGATAATTCAGGTTATGGCAAATCTGCTAATCAAACCAACAGCCTCTGAAAAGGAAGGCCATGCCCCACGCTTTTAAGGTATCTTCCTGGATAAGTATTTCATGATGTTCCCTGGACCCACAAGGTACCAGCATGCAGACAAAGGTACCCAGTCTGCTGTTAGAAACTTGTGAAATTGATTATTGTTATTTTTCTAATCCACAGGGAACCAGTTACTGCTTTATTTCTAACCATCCCAACCACTTACATTCTTTGCTTCAATAAATGAAAAAACCATACATATACACACATATCAATTACAGCTTCGCATGGGACTCCTGTCTTATAATAAAAGGACCTTTAGTAAGTCTTTAATCAAAACAGCCAAGCACAAAGCCCACTTAAGTGTAGCTGTTTCTTATCTGATGCACACAAAGTCTAGCAAACACTCAACAAAATGCGACCTTCCTGCAGAAACTGGCAGAGTCCCATCCCTCCCACCTCAACCACTCTTCCTTGGAGATGTCCCAGAAAGTCATCTTTGTGAGAAAACAGTTTGCCTTTCATCAGCTTTTTCCACATTAGTGATGTCCGTATTTTTTCAGATTTCATTACGTATGATATGAAAAGAAAGTCAGTCTGAGACATGAAAAATACACACCAATGTAATACAACTGATTTTCTGCAAGATGGTTGCATGAAGGCCACCCTCCCTTTGTCCCAGCACTGCCCGCTCCCCCAGCTTTGGGTCAGGAACAGTTGCTTATCCCAGGCTGCATGTTCCCTGGGACATGATCTGATCCCATCCCCGATGTGCCAAATGCATGAGGGACACATCTAAACAATGGCAGGGCACACAGAGTAGCAATTGACATGGGGAACCTGTACAGTACCCATGATGTGGAGGTGAGCGATGGTCTAAGCTCGTTTGCTCTCATCTACTCATCCTATTCCACCGGTGTCCAGCAGCGCTCAGCTTGGCAGCCTGGCCTTTCATCCAGATTCTTGCCCAGCACAGATGACTGCACAACTGGTCACACCTAAACTCCCTTAACCGGGCTCCATATGCAGACTAAAAGATGGAGATGCAGAGAAAGAAAGAAGCAGGATGCATATGACAGCAACCTGGCACTGCAGGTGTGTGTGGCCTCTGGCCAGACACTCAAGTGGCTGCTGCTCTGCCTGCTTTCCCCAGGCATTGTGGGAATAATTTTTAAAGTGCCTCCAAGTGCTCAGATTCTGCTGGTTAGTATTGCCTGCAAGAAGGGAACTCTGCTCACAAACCATATACCAAACTGAAAAATGTTAACCCCTTTGCATGTAATGATCTGAACTCATTTCTGCCCACCACGGTTCAAAATGACCACTGAGAGCCACTATGAGAATAGCTGGTGAAATTGCCTTCTCCCTTCTTGCTGGTTCAAGCTGCAGAGGTCAAACTCAGTTTTTCATATCATCAGAACAGAAGAAAAACTAATGTGAATCAACCACTGCCACCTACATTATTTAGAAGGATAAATTGAGACTGTAGCATAAGCCTATATGTCATGGGGAAAAATGAACTTCCCTGGGTTCTGCCATGTAATAAAAATGATGTACAGAGCCCTCCCTATTGTTGCATTAGTGCTGGAAATGAGGCTTCAGCTAGACAGAGAAAGCTTGTTTGCGAAAGTCCACCTACTAACAAAAGGACCTGCCAGCTTGCCTGGCCACAGCGCTCTGGACACCCACAGGCTGAAGCCTACAGAGCTCTGCTGCTTAATTCAGGGAGAACAGTGAATTTCTACACCCTGTCTGGGAAAAACATCTTCAAGCAGACAGCAGCATGATAGCCAGTGGAGCAGGATGAAGCTTCCCAGCATTGACAAGATAGAGAGAATTGGAGAATCTAGAAATGGAAAAGACCTATTAGGTTACCTCGTGCATCCCTGGGGGCCAGGGCAGGATTGCTCCCTCTTGTAAATGTACTTGTGTTGTGTCCAATCCCATTTTAAATGTGCCAAGTGATAGGTCTTTCACCACTTCCTCAAGGAATTGATGCCACCGCCTGGTTATGCTCTCTGTCAGGAGGATTTTCCTGGAACTCACCATATATCACCCCCTCTGTAATTTCTGCTCATCACTCCTTGGGCTTGCATGTGCTGCACAGCTCATTCCAAGTGCTTCCATCAAGCTTGTCTGGGAAAAGTTGTCTGCTGCAAAATATACCCAAGCTTAACAAAAAACCCAACTGGCTGGGCTGGAAGCAGAGCCAGCTTAAAGTGATAGTAGTGTCTGCCTAGAAAAAAGGTAAGATCCCTAGATAATTCTGCCATAAACACGTCTTTTTACACAACCCTCTTTTCCATTTAATACACATTACTGGTATTTTTTTACCCTTTATACTCAGAATCACCATGCCTCTTAAATGTCAGTCAAACTATTTTTCATCTTTAGGGACCTCAATAGTAGAAAGAAAAAACTTATGAGGATGAAGAAAATGAAGGGAGTTTCAAAAGAAATCCTGTTACTGCCTGTCAACATGGAACAATTTCTAGAATCATACTATAAACATGCAACATGTCAGCAGCTGCCTGCAAACTGCTCAGGGACACCGGGCAAGGGACTCCAGGTTTGCCTGGGTTGGCATGACTATTCCAAGTATGTTGTGTCAGGAGGAAGACAAGAACCCAGAGCAGAAGGAACTTAACACAAACCTCGCAAATGAACCACAAAGAAAACAGGTACTGCAATAAATCATCATTAGACAAACATAAAGATCCTGCAGCATAGCTGACAGCCAGGAGAAACTGGAAGGATCGTGGTAAACTGATGGCAGTCAGCAGGGCTGGAGGGATTTTCTTGAAGGACAACATACAACTAAGTGATGGATCCAGGCAAGTGTAGGGTGTTTCAAAGATTTATGAATAAAGTTAAGAAGCTCAAACATTTCTGGAATCAGGAAGCTGGAGACAGAAATGCATTTGAGACTTGGAAAAAAACTACAAAATGTTCTCAGCCCTAGTTCAGTGATCCCAGAGATAGACATCATCTCTTGGAAGGGCTCATGTCTAGGCTGGACAGGACACAAGGAGTACAGGAAAGTAAGAGCTGAGTTCTGAGCAGCGTCTTTCCCTGAAATTCATGGAAGCTGCATCCAAAGACGCTCAAAACCGCAGTGAATTCTTTGCCTCGAGAAGTGCAAAGGACCTGATTTCTATTCCTACCCCTGTCAACATCTCATAATCTTCTGTGCCTCTGCAAACCAGGGCTAGGAAGGCTGATTTACTTTTATTCGTTACTTTGGGATTTATGTTGCATAAGCTGCTGAGTGAGGTCTCATTCACACAGGATGTTACTGCAGACTTCTCCCATAGACTCCTCTAGTGCTCCTGTGCCAGGTGCCTCATTCCCATTTGTGTGGCTGAGTCCTGATGTGCAATCAGACAGCAGGGCTTCACTGGATGCATGAGGACCACTGACCACCAGGACACGGATGCTCCACAGAGGAGCAGCGTACAGCTTGTTTGGGAGCTTGTGGGGCTCTGCAGCAGCACGTGCACATCAGAGTGAAACCTGTCCCTGCTGAGCACCACTCAACCTCCGCTGCTCCTCTGCACCTGAACTGCAGCAGAGCTCCAGAGGAAGAGGGGAACAGTTCCTCACCATGCTGCCATGTCACGTCAGTCTTGCTTGTGTCTCAGACCTGCTCCTGACAACACATCTCAGCTTATCAAAGAGCTGACGGCTCCTGAGAAAAACCCCTGGCTGCTCTCCAGTGCCAGGGAGAATGGTGACAAGGCAGAGTTTTCTGGGGCTGAGGGCAAGAGTCAGCCCTGCTGACTGACAAGCATTCCTTATTTTATATTCCTTATTCCTCTTTACTTTGCTGGTATCTCCTTGCCAGCCCCTCCCCTCCTCTCCTTTTCTTTTCTTTTGCTCTTTAACTCAGGCTCAGACAGCAGCCCCTTTAGCAGCTTTCCAAGATACTTATCTATTCAAATATACTTGTGCTCAGGCAGAATCATTAGTTGCAGTGACAGTGGTTAAAAGAAGCATTTAAAAAGTGCCCTGCACAGAGAAAGCATTCGGAAGGCAGATCCTGATAAGGGATGCTTTTTGGCAGTGCTGGGTACTGTTGTGCCATGGAGGGCTTGTCACTCTCTTCTCCAGGTGACAAACCAAATGTAAAAGGCTCTGAGCTGCCATACAAATTGATCTCCCTGAAATCCTGCTCCCCGTCGTAGCTCATGGGGTGCTTGTGCCCTCTTCTCCCAGAGAGCACTGCATGGAGCCAAACACCGCAGCTCCTGGGGCAACACTCTTCTGTATCATTTCAGGTCAGACCTCCATCCCCAGCTTTTTCTCTATCAGGACACTTACAGCCTCAGTCCTCCAGGCTCAAAACGAGGGGACTGACTTTTTGCCCTGGTAATAAAATGAGACATGGCATTAAATGCTCTTGTAAGTACCCAAGAGTCAGAGAAACCAGGCTGCAGACACAGCAGTCATCTAAGGAAAGGACTTGCAATGCAGATGTAATGAACCCAGCTACTTGAGCAGGGCACTTCTTCTCAGCAAAGAGGTAAATTTTGCCTACCTGCACACTACATCACATGGCTATCCTAAAACCTTCCCTTTTCTTTCCCCCTGCTTCCCACCAGTTTCCTTCACAAAAATACTGCTTGACTTCTCCTCCAGCAGTATTCTTAGCCCCCTCTTCCTCAAGTGCTCAGGTGTGGGTCCCAATCCCTTTTGCTAAAAATTCCCTCCTAGGGAAGGCAAATTTCTCTACAAAAATCCAGGGAGCTGTGGAGGAGGGTCAGAGACAATCCCAGATCAAATAAGGACTTGTAAATGTGAATATGGTGGACAAAGAAACAATGGGAAGCCCTGACTGTGGGGGACTTGGACTCTCACATCCTGGCTGCTGCCTGAGATAACAAACACTTGCTGTGGGAGCTGTGAAAAACCGCCAAACCACGTGAGAGTCACTGAAAATGAAAATAAGCATTTCCCATATTTGCTGTTTTTGGTAATTTATAACAGCAGCATCTCCCAGCTGTTACAGAGGATCGTACCTAGCCTCCACCAGCTATCGGCACTGCCAAATATGCAAAACAAGGTAACTACAAATATATTTTCATTGTTAGTGTTCATTATGGTTATTATGCCTGTGAGGATGGGGATTGGCATACAAGGGGCCTGTTCTGGATGGCAGCTCTGATGAGAAATCACTCTCCTGAGCACCAGAGGCAGCTGCTGATAGTACCTGACTGCTGTCATGAGCTGGACTCAAGTAGAGAGGGAGGAGATGAGACCCAGCATTCTCAGCAGCGTGAGGCCTCCTCTTAGACAGTAGAGTTTCAGGATGCTCTGATCTCTCACTAGCAAGTACAGGGAATCTCGGGGGACTCTGCCTCAGAAGCAAAACTACAGCACTGTCAAAAGCACAGTAACACTTCTGTGTGCTTCTAAAAGGACATGAGTCAATCTGAATGTGACAGTAAGAAACATGGCATTACAAGCATTTCCAGGCACTACCCCACCCAGCCTCCCCCTGACACTTCTCCTGCAAGCACATCTCATTTTTAAATTGTTTTTCTTTTGGTGACTGGAAAAGCTCAAGAAACAGGAAAAAAATCCTATAATACACAAAGTACAACCATATGTACAAACACATACTCAAAAAGAAACAGCAAAATTCTTTTAGCTTCCTCTAATCTCTTTGGATAGCTTTACGCTCCAGCACGCAGGATAGCATCGAAATAATCGAGCTATATTTAAACCAGTTCACTTGGGACTGGAAAAGGTTTAGCTACAGCTATACAGAAGTTGGTGCGGGTGTTTACCTGGCTTCCCAGACAGCTTCTGACACCCAAGTGAGCTGATCTAAAGTTAATTCAGACAGACCTCTGCTACGCTGACGTCTGCAGGGAAGAAATACTCTTATGTATAGGAACCTCTGATATTTCCTGTGGTGACAGAAAAGTAACAAATAAATCTGACTGGAAAGGGAGCATGCCTGAGATGATGATATTTCTTTACCTCCTCATGTGTATCATGTATAGTGCCTGTTCAGTCCAGCACCCACTAGAAACACAACTGCGTTCTGCTCTCTCTTACAGCCCAGGGCAGAAAAATGCAGCCAGGTTTCACAAAGCTGAGTGAGTTAAACTGCAGACAAATGCTGGAAATGAACATCTTACATTCTACTTTCAAAATATAAATGGGGCAGAACTTGCTTAAACAAGGATTTGCTGATACTATCTGTGGGTCACCTTTAGAAGCCAGCTCTTGCCTAATCTGACAGGCATTTGCCAGCTCTATGTCTTTCTGATGAACAGAGTTTTCAAGATTAATTTACTACCTGGGACCATCCCAGAGGGGTAGAGAGTAAAGCTACAAATGAAAATTCTGAATTATGTATGGGAGCTCCTCCCATTTCAGGGAAGCCAGAGATGTCTCGGACAGAAAGGACCAAATATGTGGTGGTAAGGTCAAGGTGAGTTTATTTAAAGATAAAAATCTCCTCCTGTTTGGAGGGATGCATGATAGAGTATCTCAGGTCATCCTCTGTCGAACCACACGCTGTTCCCTCCAGGTGGGTTTGCCGCCGCTCTGAGAGAAATGTCTTGGATACCATCCCAAGAACTCCAGACACACAACTCCCCTAGCGACAGTCACAGCAGCAATGAAATCAAACCAAAACCACCCCTTCCCCCCCCAACATTATTACCAAAAGGGTTCATTAAGAGTAATTACTTCACCCTTCCTTTCAGACCAAATTAATGGATTCCAAAGCATCAAACTTACCTTAATGAGGAACAAGAGTGCAGCTGGGTATAGAACATGGCAGAACAGTCACTTCTACATGGACACAACCTCACCATCATAAAAGCACTTTCATCTAATCTGTCATTATCTTTAGAAATTCAATGACCTCCATTTTAAATAAAAGGCATCAGGCTGACAGAAATCCTCTAGGAGAAGCCAGAGAGCAGCACATGGCTTCTGTTTGCTCTCACAGAAATGTCATCTTTGACATTCAAACAGGACACATATATTTTAAATAATGTCAAGAACACTCTTAAAATACCTCATCAGGACTCAGATGGGGGTGGGAAGGGGGTGGGGGTGCGGGAAACTTATGTTTTATGAGATGGATGGTTCTTTTCACAGAGATGTGATCGGTTCCCAAGCAGGACGTATGGAGCATCCATGTGGTTCTGGTGCTGAGTCACTAATGTCATCAGCTAGGATGGGCATGCAGCAAAGTGTGCAGGAGGCCCTGGGATGGCTGCACACTCAGCGTGCTCGGCCGGGAGCTCAGAGCGCATGGCGAGTTAGCATTCCATCTGTCACTTCATTGTAGCATTTGCAGTAGAAATAGGAGACGAAGAAATAGTTTTAAGGAGTTTTTAACATCACAGCTGTCAATCTCAAGTGTTCCAAAGGGAGGAATGACAGATATGGTAATCCCATTCATATAAAAATAAGGTTTTGCAGTCTTTTTCCCTGACCCAGATTTGCTACAGAGGCAACTTAATGCAAATACGTATCAAACAGCAATTCACATTTACTCTAAAATCACTTAACAGGAGCTGAACACATTAACCCCCAGCAACAGAACCAGTTCCAAGAGTAAGATTATTAACTTCCAGCAGTGATTTGGGAAAAAAGGGGAGGAAAAGGGAGAAGGGGGAAATCTGAACGAATGAGGTTGTGTTGATTTATAGGTAGAAGTCATTCTGTCAAGAAATCCAGAGGTCATTCAAGAGGGGGTAACCAAAATCACAAGAGAATTCAGAAGGGCCTTAGCACATACCACTGATTAACATGCTAAACTTAATCTAAAGAGACAGCTTTGAGTGTTTAGGGTAGAAAAAACAACACTCCAATTGGAAAGTCATTACTGGTGCATACAGGCTGTGAAAACTAGCCAGGGACTGTGCACCAGACTGGGCTGGGCTGTCAAACCAGGGGTGGGTTTAATTAATGAAGGCTTAAAGAGCCAGATGTGCTTCTGATTTGTCTATTTAAAACAAATCTTAAAGCTGCAAAACAACATCGGCATGTCCAGCTCAGAAAGGGGGGTCTAAGTCAGTGCTTCTCCACTCTGCTATCACATTAGAGGGTAAGTACACTTGAAAGAGGAACACGCGGAACACAAAGGTGTTCCTTATCTCAGAGTCACGTTTGCTCAACCTTTCAAGAATTTTTCTCCTTCCAATTAGATTTTCATGACCATCAGCAGCAGCACAGATGAATTTGACTGTTCTCTTGTGAAAACGTTACCTCCATACATTTAAAATCAAAGCAATCCATCTACAACCCCCGAGACACAAGACCTCAGAGGTCACAACTGTGTGGTAAGTTCAGAGACTTTCAGGAGCTGCAAGAGATGTCAACTCTCCTGTGGTGGAGGCCTGGGACCATTTTCCAAACTTTTGCAAACTTTCCGTTGAATAACCCCCTTTCAACAGTGCAAAATTGCAATGGATGAGTCTACAAGAAATCACGCTAAAACCCAGCCAAAATAAACACACTAGTGGGAGAGTGCAGATGAGTGAGAGCACTGGCAGAGTTAGGGCTGAGAGTAAAAGCTGAAGATGAGAAACACCGGAGGAGAAGGGACAAGGCAGACAGGAGATGGAGTGACGTGACAACTGGAGGCACATTTCAGCATTCTTACCTCTGATCGGTGTACCACCTGGTGAGGTAATTTGAATGCAAATAAGATTAGAGAGAAGCATTAGTACAAAGAGGAAAGGAAGAAAATTATAACTAAAAAGCAGAAAGTTTTTTTAAAGCTAGAATTTGTATTAGCGCGACAGGAATAAACAAAAAGAAACTGATGTGCAATAAAAGTCAGAGTGACACTCTCAGGAGGTTAGTAAAGCTTATTGCTTTCAGGAGTGCAGCATCCAGCCCTGCATCTCGCCATTAAAGTCCCCACCCTCATGAACAGGGGCCAAACTAAGCTGCCGAGGTGGCACTGCTAGCTGGCCTCACCACTTGCATTCACCCACACCACTGTTCAAGCAGTTGAGATGGAGGACACTTTGGGGAGATGGTGCAGTGCCCCTTCACTCCTCATACAGAACAAGGAGGGTGTGTCCTGGGGCCGTGTGACTGTGAGTGTGCTGGGCAGGAGGGGTGGAAAGCGCATGGGTGCGGGCACTTGGTGCAATTTGAGGTTAGAATGACCAGTGGGACAAAATCTGCTTGCTTAAAGACATTAAACTAAGAGGAAAGTGTAATAAATCAGTTTTGAGTCATTCTCCACATTCGCATAACCCTTGCATAAGGCTCCCTCTGGCAAAGAAATTGGTGTCACACAGAATTAACTTTACATACAGAAATATTTCAAAATGAAGTGGTTTCTGGTAATGTAACAATGGCATGCTAGCCAGACCTCGGTTGTTCCTGCCTAATTTGGATCTTATCAGAAGAAAGGAATCCCTACCCTCTTTATAAGGCACTGGAGAAAATTTTACATGCTGTAATGAAGAGTATCTTATAAGGAGGGCTTCTCTGGGAGTGAGGTTAAATTATCCTGTTGCAACAATCTATAAAGGTTCATTTTATGAGGTCAAGGTATTTAGCAAGTGGAGGTTCCACTGGTCAGTGTCTTGAGTTCAGTGTACAATCAATACTGAAACATGATGGAGAAGCTCCAGCTGGGCAAATTGGCAAGCAACCCTTCTAATCCCCACTTTTGTCCCCTTGGTCTTAATTTGCACATATGAAGGCTGTTAGTATAAGGGAGAGATTCATGCAAATTGAATCTGTAGGAAGTTCATGGTATGTGTTGGTTTTATGCAGATTTGTAGGATCTGAATACCAAGCACTTACCAAAGAAAACTGAGGAGTTTAAACAGACAGAAAAATAGGGTTAAACAGGACACAGTGTGTCAAATCATGTTCAGTGTATTGATTAATAAATACCAGTATGCATACAAGAATGTCGTGTATCTCAGATTTACAGCTCATTCCATTATCCACAACACTGATCACCCAGTAGGAAAGAAAGACAGAAAAGAATTTCTGTAAATACAAAGAAGGCATATTTTAAGCACATTTAACTTGCCTCTTAAAAAGTAATTACAATATTTATACTTACTCTTTTTCTTCCCTAACTATCCTTCCTTTAGGCAGAGTCCCTTTTTCAAAGCAGGAGCAGCAATTCAAACTACTCATTTTAGCATTTTCCTCTGCCAAGATGACATTACCCCATTTTAACTTTATATCTTTTTATGTTTTCTCATGTCTTCTATCCAGAGATGACTGAAGCATCAGGAAAAATCTTGCAGTGACTGAAGTTGTGGGTAATCTCTCTCTTGCAATAATAAATCTGCTGCTTACTTATCTTAGTAACTACTGCTACCCTTAACAGAACAGTTATACCCAGAGATACTTGCATGGAATAGCACAGCCATGGAAAACAGGGTTATTTCTCTTTGCCTGTTTGGAAAGTTTGCCAAGCGATATTTTTGCTCTGTTTGGTCTAGGGCATTCCCCCTCTGGTGTACTGTGTGTCCCCCACCCCATCAGTTTCATAGTTTTCAGAGTTAAGAAAAGCATCACCACAGTGTGTCACTTCCCATGGGAATGGTGCAATGACTTTGAGCACAAGCCCAAGGGGCTGAAAACATTACTTCCTTATCTCTCATCTGGCTGAAATAGGGTTTGTTGCTCTGTCCTAGAACTGAAAAGATTTGCAGGAAATCTTTATATCTACTCCCCGCAGAGGCTCAACCCTTTCTCTCTTATGCAATTGTCTGTACAGAGCTCTAGAAGCAACTTGAAGCAGATTGCCCAAAATGTTCAATGTGGCCAGCTTCTTTTTTCATGAGCTGAATCTCAATCCTTCTGACCGCAATCCAACCCTTGTGGGAGCAACACAGAGGCTTGCTGTATTTACTGCAGCGTTTGTTTCATGCCTCTCTCACCTTTGCATTCACTTTTCACTCAGAGGACACCATTACAGAATGTGCACAAGGCTTTTCAGCTGGACCCTGTATTTCCTCATCCCGAGGAACAAACAGAAATTTCCCTTTATCCTTCACATCATATGACAATTCACCTCTGGCTGTTGTCCTTTTTGGGTGTGTCCCTCAAAGGGACCAAATCACAGCACACAGGCCACAAGTGCCAACATAAGAGAGTCCATCAAGTGATGGAGGTGTCATCACTCAAATGGTTACTGAGGCCAACTTGTGCCCTGTGATCACCATGCCACTTTATGCAAAGGGCACCCCAAGATCAAACTTCAAACCCAATTCCTTGTGTTTGAAAGGTTTGAAACATTTTTAAGGAGAGTTTAAGAGAGTTTATTTCCTCTTTATGGTAACAGACACTGAGTAACACCCCATACATTCACCTCAGTCAGGAATAAATGCTGGCTCTGACATTCTCTGTGTGCTGGAAGCACCCAGTCAGACACCCAAAGCAAGGAAAAACACAGGATGATACACTGGAAAACCCCCTGGGGTTATTTGTGTCAGTACTTCCCAGTGTGGAGAAGGTCTGTTGGAGAAGGGACTTCACTCTGCTGACAAAGTGACCACAGGCTTACCAACATACCACTTCCCTGTAGCACCCTAAACCACCAAAAAAACCACTCCAAAGCAGTGTCAGCAGAGAAACCAAGGCTCGTGCTAGCTGCAAGTGAGCACCGGGGCAGTGCAACACTGAATCCCAGAGAACTCTAACAGTGCTTTTGGCTACTTCCTAGATTTGGTTTAGGGAAAACTCTTTTCAAGAGTGAAAGTACTAAAGGAAAGACTATTTGTACCAGATGTCACAGGGAGTCTGAATGTATTCCACAACTGCTGTGTGCACCTCACATAGCAAGACCCAGGTGTGCAGTTGAGGCTCTTCCAGGAGACAAAACTTCAGCTGTCAGCTGGCTGTTGTTGGACACTATATTGCTTCAACCCTTTTCCAGTCAGTCCTTTGAGACAGCATCCATCCTTGTGTGGGTTCCCTGATCCTTCTGGATAATACTACCCAATCTCCATTCTTTTAGGCTGTTCTTACATCTTGTCCCAAGTCAATGCCTTTCTGATGTTTGGACTCAAAGCTGTTCCTTGCTAGGAGCTGAACATCTGTTGGATGCTGACTGCTGGGTATTGCCAGTGAAGCAGGATATGGACATCATGACCACTTCACTGGGATAAAGAGACACCACCTCTTTTTGCATGTTTGCTGTGTGCATGTTGGGTACTCCTTTTGCTTCCAAGCAAGTAGGGCTTCTACTGATAGGATCAAGCCTAAATGAAAATGCTTGCTGTAACTCTGAGAGCCCAAATGCAGCAAGGTGATATGGTGAGCCAGCTCCCAACTGCTTCTTTGTTAGCAGCACCTTCACTTTCCCAGAGAGTTACTGAAGTCACCTGCAGAGTCCTCTCTAATACTTTACTTGCAGTTAATTGCCTGTAAGTCACACTAGGATCTAGGGCATGGTTCTGTAACTCAGTTAATTGAAAGTGATTAACAGAGAATGATTCTTTTTGTAACACCAAGTTCTCTATTAGATGAAAGATAATGCTTTCTGAATTTCTGGAGTTTCCTTACACGGCAAAGATATAGGTTAACAGTCAGAATAGCTATTTATTCTAGCTTGACATTTTGTTCTCAAGTTTTCTGAAGTGCAAGGTGGAAGAGCTTTGAGAGTATGAATTCCAACTGAATTGCTTTGAGGTCCTCAGGAGCTTCTGATCCAAGAACTGTGAAGCATCAGCACAATCTGATCTATACTGAGAGAGTTTCCACCACATCATTAACTGATTTTAAAACATAGTTAGAGGTGCAGCAATGACCCTGGCTGCCAGAACTCACGTGTGTATCACCCGCAATACTACAATGCCTGGACAGTTTTAAAATCAGTTCAGCCAAACAAGTTTCAAATGTGTTAGCATGCTGGGAAGGTTTCCCAGCCCAGAGCTGGCCTCAGATCCTCTGTCACTGACTGAGAGGCAGTGAGTGAAGCTACACACCCCGGGGGAAGAACAGGGAGTTGTCCTGAGTCACTGAGCTTGCAGAAAAGCAGCCTCTCCACAAGAGGTGGGAAGTATTAACAAGATGAACAAGGGAGAATTTTGCTACAACCAGCATGAGTCAGAAACCTTACTTTTGCCTTGATCTGTGATAACAGAGATGAAACCCTGTATTTATTTGTGTTCTCATCTCTACAGCTATTAGCCTAACATTTACTGGCAAAACTACCCAAGAACTGGACTTAAAATAAAATTAGCTTTACTTGGGAAGAAAAACCTAAGTAAGGGTGAGAAAGGGTTATAAAAGCCCTCCAAATATATAGAGTTATGCTGTCAGAAGGCATAACAGGAAAAAAAAATATACACAGGTATAGATATAATTACTAAATGAGGTAGAGTAGGATACAAGGCAGATTTATAAACTACCCATTTGCTCCTGACAAAGACACCAGTTTTCTGGGGTTAAAAAAGCCTAAGGTGATGGCTTGGATGTCTTAAACCACTAACTCTGGTACCTTGACAGAAGATGAACAGAACTCCAGAAAGTGATGTTCAGAGCCCCCTGGGGCACATGATCTGACTGCATGCAAGTTCAAAGACCTGCCTGAAGCCCCCAGAGCACTGCCAGCCCACATAACTGTGAGTGTCAGATGAGAGCACCTTTGCCAAACATGCTGCTTCTTTACCTGTATTTATTCCATACTTGGAGCCTGAAGAAACAAAACCTTCCCTCAACCCCTTCTCTAAGTCCGACTCCAAAGCTGCTTTGACCTTCGTGACCTATACTTTGTACATCTGAATATATGATGCACTCATTGAAGGTCGGACACTATACTCACAATACTGAGCTCACAATGTGCTGTAGCTACTTTAACTACATTACATCTGTCTCGCTTTTATTGGGTTTTAATTAAATGAAATTAAATGAGCGTATATTTAGATTGAGATAGTATAAACTGACATTCATGCAGATATGCCAGGCTGACTAAAAGATATGATCTTAATGGAGCAGAGACTTTGCAAACTATTAAACTCTACCATATAATGAGATACCTATTTAAATTCTCTTTTCTTTGAAAAACAATTCTGCCCAACTACGGTACAGTGTTGGAGAGCTCAATTAGCACCTTGCCTAATGAATGGGAAACTGCCCAAGCCATCACATTGCTCATACAGGGTGCTGCAGTCACCTAAGTGGGACTCAGGCACTTCCAAGTGCAGGCCCTACTTTATGTCCACTACAAATACAGGAAAAAGCCACAAATGTAAGCAGGGGTTGAATCTCTGGCCCATGAGAAGCTGCAAGCTTCATGCTCCCCATTCCTGCCAGGAATGGGAGCCTTGGTGAATCTTGGCATCATATCACCAGATCCCTGAAAACAAAACTTCAAACTCATATTTGGAAGTCTCTTGCACTGAACTGTAGAAACCTCCCATACTACATGAGAGAGCTAACCAATTTCTTTTGTGAGTCTGAGAATGTGTGCTGCTCATTGATTTCTAAAAGGTTCCCTTGACACCTCCCTTGGTAATTACTGTGTCTTCAGCAAGCAGCCAGCTCTAGTGTTTGAATCCCAGGTGAAATATTCAATTGAGATGTTGCTCAAGAACAGCAAATAGGAATCAAATCTTGGACACTGTGACAGGCTTTACTAGTTTGTTTTTAAACTTTCTATCTCACCAAACTTGTGAAGCAGCTGGTAGAGAGGCAGCCAAGTGCCTGTGAAAAGGCGGCTGGAGAACGTACAGCAAGTGCATCAGAGGCTGCCTTGCTGCTCATTTATGGTAATTTCTGATGCTGATTTAGTCAGCTATGAGTGAAACACATCCATGTGTACTTTCCTACTGCTGCTTCCTAAAGCTTCTCAGAATAACTAACAAGTGTGATATTTTCTTCCAGCACAAACAGATCAAGATTAAACCACGTTGTGGGGGAGATAAGTTAAAGGTCACTGGGAAATTTCATAAACTATAAATGCATTAGTATAATTAGCGTTCACTGGTACATCAAGGTGGGATCAGGAGTGTCAGGCTGGGTTCTATTTTTGATGAGAGTGATGTCTCACTTGCCCACTCCTCGAAGCACAAACCTACTTCCTATCATCCAAGCATCATCAGATGTATGCAGAAGGCTCCTGCTATGGGGAAGAATTTCAAGACGTTCACCTTAGTAAGAAGAAGATGGCGATGCCCTGGCAGCAGCACTCATAACAAATGGCTTTTGAGTGCCCAGAGATAATCATGGCCAGGCAAGCCAGTCAGCCTCATATTTAAGCATGACACCTCTCCAGACCAAAGCTGTTCCAGCTCTGGTCCCTTCTGTACTTTCTGTACTGGGGGCTCTTTCCCCCAGACTAAAGCTGCTGTGTAGCTGTGCTGTGCATTGTGAAACAGTCACTCTAATTCACACTGGGGAGTTCCACTTCATCAGTGAATAAAGCAACATTTTATTTTCTTTAATTCTCTAATGGACCTTACAGTCCTGGGAGACTGAGTGCAGTAGAAAAACAAGAACTCCTTGCTAAAATGAGTGCATTCTTAGCCACCCCCAAGAAATAATCGCCTGTATTTCAAAAGCTAGTATTTGGCTTGTCAAACAAAAGAATCAACAAGAAATGGTGTATTTCAAAACCGTGTCCACCTTCCTCTGAAATCCATGGAATTGCTGCTTTTTGGATTTTTCTTTATTCTTGTGGTGTCATGTAGTAAGGACTGTAACAAGCTCAATGGAAAGCAGAGCACTGCCTTGCAGAGTCTGTATAAGGAGTAAAGTTGCATATGACCACTGATTGCAAAATCTCAACCAGTATCTCATTATCCTGATTTGCACTGTGCTCCTATTAAAAAATACCTGAGACTCACTGAGTTGGTAGTGAAATATCTGAGCCTACCAAGGATTTGGGGCAATATCAAGACGGTCTACTGAAGAAGATATCCAGGTGATGTTCCAAAAGCCACGTCCAGTCTAATGTTTCCTTTTAACAAGCCACGATATCCTGACAGAGAGGATCAGCTCCAAAAACTGTTTTTACATTGTAAAAGAAACAAGCTCAGAGCAAATTGACATTTGGGTTTAGAATTGCATTTCAGGAAGAAAATAACAGCAGCATGTAAAGAGAAAAGGCAGGAAGAGTGAGGAGGCTGGGAAGGCTTACTTGCTTTGCTACCTTACCCGAGCGGAGTTGCTTGATGCGCCCATTGCTGGTTGCAGTGTCAACGGGCAGGAAGTCCTTGAACCAGGAGATTTCGGGATCGGGGTTACCACTGGCAGCACAGAGCATTGTGGCTGTGCGGGCCTTCTCCACCACCTTCAGCTGCGGGCCCATGTCGATGGTTGGGAAGCCAGCTGGGAGGTGGTCTTCTGCAAGAGGAGAAAACACACAAGGTTAAAGAGAAACACTCCAGCCTAGCAATGGGATACAGTTGCAGTGACAGCAGTGCCACCGTGCAGCATCTGTGCCTCTGCTGGAAAACAGCAGCCTGACTTCCCTGCTGAGAAGGTTATCAAGCCCTTAAAGCACATTAGGCTCTATAATGAACATTCATTACACCAATAGAAGCTTCCACTAAATTTAACTCCATTTAAATCAATTACCTTGGGAAACGTCCATAATTTTCATTGATACATAAGCTCCATCCGTTGTTGTTAATTATTCAGTAAAAGCAGGTATTTGACTTTTTCTGGGAGGACTGAGTTGAAGATAACAAACACAAAGCCAAATAGTTTGAGGCATCTTGAAAAACAACAACTAAACAATAAAAACCCTCAGAAAGGTCCAGAGAGGCCCATTTTATCTTTTTTTTTTTGACTAGCAACATTCTGTCACATTGTTAGGATGGACTGTAAATTTCTTAGTCATGCCTCCAAATCTGATTCGGAAGGCTTTTAGAAACTAATGCATGTAAAGCTAATGAGCCACACTCTGCTTATGAGCCACCAGGCCAGACTGTGCCATGGCAAGCTCCTGGTGCATTTTCTGAGCCGTAGAGAGCAACAGAGGCACCTGAGAAATGGCCAGTGCATGCTCTGGCATGGCTTACTACAATACTGTGAAACAAAGCACCCCCTTAACTGCTGAAACCATTCATACAGCAGGTAGAAAAAGAGTTAATTGGATTTGCTGCTGCAGAGCACGCTCAGGTAGGCTGGGTAGAATATATTAGGCAGCCTTCACTGATAAGCCAAGGCATGCTCCAACATCGTCATTCAATAGCAGCTGCAGAACTGAGCTCATTTATTCATTCTGTGGCAAGATGTACTGTACTCTGCTAAGCCTGAACTGCAATCAAAAGAACATACTTTCGCAGAAAAAAAGAACTTGAGGAACATTAGGAAGCTTTTAAAGCACCAGAAACTCAATTATTTTCAGTATGTTTCCTTTTTTCCCATTTTAAGGAACCTTAAGCAAACTTCTTCGGCAAATCTGATTCTGCAAGGCTCCCAGCTCACTGCAGTGTTTAAACAAACAATATCTTAGCATCTTCCCAAGTCCCAGAGGAGTCTGAACTTGCTGCAATCTGATTTTTCCTGCTATCACTGCACATCTGGAACTGTACTCCTCACTCCTCACAGAAGATACCAGCAATAGGTCACCTCAGGTGCTTCCTTCTACCTCTACTGCCACACCTGCAGCATGAACATGGCCTGTGGTAGCTAATCTTGCATATTTCTAAGATCTCAAGAGAATTCCCAAGACCCTTGACTTGTTTGCAAATCAAAATTGTAGCACAAGGCAATATCTGCTGGAAACAAAAAAATGCCTGAGAATATCACTTAGATGAGAGTGATTATAAAGCATTCAAGGTTTTCTACAGGAAAAAACATTCCTGATGTTTACTAAAAGCACAAACTGTATTTCGTCTCCCAGATCGACCTCCTGAGAAACCTCTCTCATCATGAGCAAACATAAATGGAATTTTTTTTTTAATGAAAGGTACTATGAAAACTAGTCCTTTTAAAATTTGCTCTCCACTGATTTTCAGAGACAAAAGGTACATAGAGCTTAACTGGAATGACACCATCACCAGCATTCAATAGCAAGCAACAGAAGCACTCAATACTGAGCAACCACAATGTGTACTCCTACATGGCTGAAAAGAAACAAAGGAAGGGTACACACAAAAGTACAACATGGTATAGACTGAAAAGCAAAGGAAGATATACAGAAAAAACAGTAAATAATGACAGTCCCTCGGATTAAGGCCCAGTTTCCCTATAGTGCAGCACCTTGCTGTTTAGGGTACTGAAAACAGATGTTTACTCTGGGGAGGCTGAAACCCTGAAGTGATCTAATCTAATCACTATGATTACCACTGACAATCTTTTCTGGCTTGCACAAGATTTTACAAAGAATGCACTGAGCTAAGTATCACCCAGTTAACTTTGTCCAAAGTCTGTGTGGAGGCTTAGCACATAGCAAGCCTCAAAAAAAAGCAAACCCGAAACCAGCATTTGTGCAAGAAATCTCTTCCCAGCTGCAATAATCCCTGTCTACAGACAGGAGAGAGACCAGAGAGTCCTTCACAGTGTCTGATCCACAGGTACACAACCGGTCTGCTGCACTGGAGTGACTGTTCAATCAAAATTAGCAGTTTGTGATGAGCCACAGACCAGTAGAAATTACACCATCTAACCTTGACTTCACTGAGTACAACAGAGAGACACTGATTACAAACACCCAGCAGCAAAGCTGCCTCTGCTGTACTAGAACTCTTGGCTCAAGACTTTTCTAGATTCCAAAGCTAAATACAGCACTGTGCCCACACCATCCACCCCCTGCAAGACCAGGTCATTACAAAGCCCAGGTGACAACAGTGGGCACTCATCAGCTGAGCAGAGGTCACGGGTTACCACCATGTGATGATCCTCAGTATCCACACCCCCATGACGTGCTGGACACAGACAAGCACAGCCAGCCATGCAAGGTTCATGCAGTGCACTGTCTTTTCCCTCTTCACTACATACAAGCCCCAAAACTATTGTGGCAAATGACAATAGTAGAGAAATGGTGCATCCTTCATAGACAGAGCCACAGCAGGTTCCCTGAATAGCACTGGTAACTGGTACAGCCCAGTTTCCATGCATGCCTGGAGCTTGAAACCACCCAAACTCCAGCAAGCAGTGCTGGCATGCCTGCATCTACCAAGCAAGGACTTGCTTGATCCCTTGTCAATCAAACACAGAGGCAGCACTGGTGTTTGAGCAGCAGTGTGACTCCAGGAGGCTGCCGTCCCAGCTCACATCACTGTGTGATAAGATGCCTGGGGAAATCTGACAGCTGGTCTCTGATGACACCTCAGACACCCAGAGGCTGGAGTTCACTTGCTGTTAGTTCTGTGGTAGCTTCAGGGGACATTTACTGGGACCAAGGTCAGAGCATCCAGGGCTCTAGTTCAAGGGGAGGACAAGCACCTTCTCCAGAGGTGGTCCAAGGTGTACCTGTACCGTCATGAAATGGGGAATCTCAACCACTCCAGGTCTCCCCTGTATTGTGTAGCTCTGGCAGCCCCCCAAAACCCTCCTGGAAAAGAGTGGCTTTGGAGCAAACCTGAGCTGGTCACACCACAGAGCACAGCCCAGAACAAGCCCACGCCTGCCCTGTCAGCAGCACTCCTGTACAGATAACGGGGCTTTGTTCCAGCCGGGCTTGGCGCTGCTGACTTCACCGGGACGGCGAAGGATGTGTCTGTGTTCAAACACTGCAGGCGAGGACGATAGGAGTTCAGAGCTGTTCCTGCCGTGCCTTGCCCTCAGGCAAAAGTCTAATCTAGGTATAATTATGAGGCTCAGTCATGCCTCGGCTCCTTTCAGCCCTTGCTCGCTGTACTAACTTGTCTGCACATGGAGCTTGTCAGTAAGAGCCAACCTCCTATTCCAGCCAATACGAGGATACTCTTATTCGAGAAAATGAATTTGTCAGCACTTGGTTTTATTCGAGGATAGCCAGTGTGCCTTCAATGCACATTAGAACAGGCTATGAATCTGCTTTCAAGTGCATACCATCAAAACCAGTTTTTATTTCTGGGTTTCAGGTACTTTCAGAAGGTAGGCATTAGGTTAAAGAAGGCAAAATCTAGGCACAAAAGGATTTTTTGGGGCACTGCAAGCTCTAACTGCCTCCATGGACTACAGCAGCGGTAGCAGAAATGACAGAGGAAAGCAGGAATAGAGGAGAGATGCAGGAGGAAAGGAGATGGAAACAAAAAGAGAGAAAAGAACAAATGAGTGGGTTTTGCAGTTACAAAGTGAAACTTGGAAAATCCACAACCAGGCTGAGGTCTTGCTAGCAGTAGTCACCAAGGAGACAGGAATGTCCCTCTGGCATCTAACATGACAGCATGGGCAGAGGATATCTCCTCTCACTTGACAGCTCCCTTTGCTAATCTTCTGTCTGAGGTGACAGAAATCTAACCCCTGCTCTCATACAGCTCTTCTGTGCCATACATTTCTCATCTTTAAGGGAAAAGCTAAGGTAAGAAACCTATCCCACAGCCCCAAACTGGAGCTGAGACCTCCTTTAGAGCAGCTACAATTATGTGGCTTGTTCTCCAGCTCCCCAGAAAACTACCTTTCCTGAGGATGCTGCTGTGAGACATACCCCTTGGTGTGTCCTTATTTTCTGCATCACTCGAAATATCAAGTGATGATAAGGGACATAGAGGCAATTGCAATTTACGTCTTACAAGAAGCACGGATCAGCCCCAGCATGGAATGGTGTGTAGATAACAGCTGCTTGCAAAAAAGGCCTGCAGAGGAGTCTGTGGTGAGCACAGCTGTTGACAGCTGAATCCTGCAGGATTACCCCCAGGATTTTGCTGAAAACTTGTAATCTCTCACAGGACAGAAAAGCTGGAGGAGTTGAATATCAGATTGCTAGCAGCACAAACATTATATAGCACTCACTGGTCTTGCAGCCAAGCAGTTGTGTTTTGGGGGGTCATATCCTGACTTGGCACCTGTAAAACCTTCCCCCTACAACTGTGAATTTCCTCTGTGTCAACGTAGGAAATGGTATTTTAGAAATGATAGTGCAAACTGTAAACATGTTTATGGGAATTATTTGTCACATTCTTCTTCCTATAAAAGCCAGGCCTGCTTACTATCACGAGTCCAATTGTTCTGACTGCTGAGGGAGAGCTAAAAAATGATACCAAATATAATTTGAAAATAGGAAAAAGTAGCTTTTGTATACATTACAGCTACAGCTGCGAGGTTAAATCTCTTACAATCTATCAAAACCACTGCCCCACTGGAAGGGGTGTTCTCAACTCCTTTCAAGTGAGATATTGGGCCTTATCCCCACACAGGGATGGAAATAGCTTATCTGGGCCACTGGCTGCCGCCAGCCTGAATCAGCTGAGGAACTTCCAGCCGAACATCAATTTTAGGGTCTCAGTAGGGATGATTAAAACACAAAGCTGCTTTGTTTTCAATTCTGCCAGCTATCTGAAACCACTCAGGAGTGTGTGGTGCTAGGGACAAGCCAGGAAATGGATTGAGGGCAGAGAGATCTCTGATAAATGTGTTTGACTGTGGTCAGCATTGCACAGGAGCAGGATACACATACCAAAAGCTATTTCACATGTTCCTTACCCATTCGGTGAGGCAGGCTGGGATCACACCCAGTTCACGTCACCAGGGCTGAACTGATCCTGCCCAGATGTAGTGGTTTGATGCACTGTAACACAGGATGTGGCAGGGATAACCCTTGTCTACTGACAGACTTGACGGACCAACGGAACTACTTTGCAAATTGTGCAAGCTTCCAGACCCCCCTTTGAGACACTGAACTGCGTTAGCAAACACAAAATTATCGGTGCAAGGACAGTAGCCGGGTACTCGGCAATATTAACGAATGAAAGACGCAAGCCAGTAACATTGTAAGCACACCACAAAGCAGGACATCTGTTTGCTGAATAAACAGCCCGGATTCCTTCAGCACAGGTTACACAGCACAGCTATTCAATTACCGAAAGACAATCAAAAGCAGTCGAGCAATCCAGCGGCCCAGAAAAACGGCATCACTTTACATGATAAGAAAACCCTGACATTGCTCTGTTCAGGTTCAACTGAAGCTGCACAAAGAGCATTTTATCAGCCATTTTGAAGCAATGCTCTCTTTCTGCACCCCTCTTACACAAGTCCCTTAAGAGGTGAGCCACAAATATTGCCCAAATTCATGGTCTCCAAAGGCTGCCCAGTGTTGCGCTACCGCCCATGTGGGGAGCGGCGGGCGGAGCGCATTTGTGCGGGCTGGCTGCTGGAGCCAAGTCTCATCCAGGCTAATGAATACCCCCCTCGCCATTGGCACCGCCTTGTAATTGCCTTAGGAAAAGGTGGGGCAGTGAAACCAACCTGTTTCAAAGGTAGCAAAGTCGTAATTAGTGGGTTAGTAAGTATAAAACAGTTTCAGGCAGGCAGAAAATACAAACAGTCATCTATTGATGACAAGGCTTTTAATGACAAATCTGCTGGCTTTGTATGACATCACGCCAACGTGACATGCTGAAGCCATGTACTGAAAATAGGGAGAAGGGCACAGATGAATGGGTGGGTGTGGAAACAAGCTCCAGAAGGACTTCTCTGTTTCACGGTGTAACCACATGAATTACTGCACAAGAGCTTACAGTAAACAACGTATTTGCTATCTCTTAGAAAGATCACAGCAGCAGCAAAACAGCTCACAAAAGAAGGAATCTGAGTCAGTTCAAAACAAAGAAAGTACTGTAAGGAAAATTAAAGAAAATACGAGACTAGACACGGCAGAAGAGGATAAACTATCAAGCAGATTCCTGCTCCAGGGGCTCACAGCGTGGGAGCTCACAGGACCTGCTTGTTGCAGAGGTTATGAGTCCATGAAACACCTGATGGAGACACTGCTACCCTTCCAGTGCCAGAAGGGCACTGATGACATTGTCCTCTCATGTCTGGACAGCAATTATCTCCATTTACAAGCTACCAGTACTTTCTCAGTAGTGTAGGTGGCCATTCCCAAGCACCTGTTTATCTCAGAGGGGAGCAGGATGGCTTTGCAGAGGCAGGTGCTGCCAAGAGTAAGACAAAGCAGCACCTCCCGACTTGCTCTGCTGAGGAATCAGGCTGTGCTCCTGCCAAGCCTCTGCACTGCTCCTGTCCGTGCGCGGTGCTGAGGCAACGCACAGGCACTGCAGCAGCTTGTTCCCTGCCAGGGCTGAGCACCCCTCATCTGCCACGCACTGGAACCCAGTGCTCCCTCCTACCCATGGGCAACCTTGGTGCTCCAGGCTCGAGGGGGCACTGCATCCAAATGGGATGAAACAAATTGTTTCTCCCAGTCCTTAGATATACTGTTGTCATCCAACCAACCTTCCTTCGGACCTCATGATGCCTCTTGACCCGCCACAAGGAACTGGCCAGGACAACAGATGATGCCACAGATGCGTGAAATTAGGGAATTTCCATTAAGAAATACATCCTATTTCCCTTTAAGAAGTACTGCAGCATGCCACTACCAAAGTCCTCCCTGGGCACACCAGACATGTTATCAGTCACAGCTACCTGTAAGCTTCTCATGGGATAACTAATCCAAGCTAGATTCAGGCCGGGACATAAAGAAGAGCCTCAGCTCTAGAGGTACTAACGAGGCGACAGTTGTCTCTCTCCAGCATGGCCCTCCCTTATGCACAACCCAAGGGAAGGCGTGAGAAAACCCCCCCTGGGGAAAGTTCCATCCACTGCCTTGTACTCCTCTGATCCAGTGTCTCCAGAAGCACTGCCAGAGCTTCTGAGACTAGCCACAGCTTCAATGGTGAACAGGCAATTCCCCTATCCTTCACAGATAACCTTGTGCTTGACAGAGGTGACACAAAGATGATTAACAGCTGCTGAAGCTGACTCAGAGCAGAAGTCAGTCAGAAATCTGGCCAAATTAAAGGTATGCATCCACAACCCACTGTTGCAGTTCTGCGTTTAGGGATCTTCTAAGTAATAACAACTTCTGCCCTGTATTGTGTCAGTTGTGGAGTCTGCTGCCAACTAGAAGACCTCAACCCATCCTGGAAGAAAACAATTATTTACATCTTGAGCAGATTAGATTGCAACAGTTAGAGGTGGCATTTACAAAATCCCCACTACTACAACATCCTTCTGTTAATCTGGTTATCTCTTCTGGCTTTCCATTCTGGTTTCCTCATAATGACAGTCACACCTGCAGCCTTGGTCCTAAACTTAAGTTTTTCTGAGACTGAAAATATATGTAAAAGTATATTTACATATATATTGTAAATGTATATTTACAAATATATATAAAAGAATTTAAAAACTACAGAATGAGGATTATAGCAGAAGCTTCTCTGCTCATGCTAAATAAACTCTATGCCACAGGGCAGAGCTTCTCCAAGCTGATGACACATCCTTACAGAGTAGTGGGAAGTGTGAGACAAAGCCTTAGGATGTGAGGACCAGCCTGGACCTCCTGCTCCAAACCCAAGCCCACTACACTCCACCGTAAGTGTAAAGCAGTGTCCACAAACAACTCAAAGCCAAAGACAGATAAAAACAAGCATTTTCCTGAGAGACCAGAGAAAGTTGTTCATGTTAGTGAAGTACTAAAAAGAGCTTAGACTGTATGGCACCGAGAGTCATTTAAGGGTTCAGTGTATAGCAGAGGAAAAAGTATATCAAGAAACGTCAAAAATGTGGATGAGAAAGAGCTTGCACACAAATAGAATATATCTCCAAGATTCCCTGGCTGAGCAAGCACCCTTTTTTAAATCCTTGTTTGGTGAGAAAAAAATAATTTTTTTATTTCCTCCCTCAAAATTACAGCATAATTTCAAGTAGGTAAAAATAGAGTTTTCTGGGTCACATCCAACAGCTGATAAATAAGGCTAGGCTCTTTCAGTAACTACTACAAAAAAACCCCTCATCAGCTGGAAGTATGCATTGAAAAAACTCACAAAAGTTCTTCAAATGCATGAATTCAGAAGGGTTTTGCAGCCAGCTATTAAGACTCCACAGTAAAGGAACAGTAAAAGTCGACCATGCTGTGTTTTCAGGGAGGACTGTGCCATTTGTTGGTACCAGCTGTTGAATATAACTGTCTGTAGAACTGTTTTCAAACCACTGCTGCTTTTTAATATTTTATACTGAGAAATACAACGTAACTATTGCTACTGCATGTTTCCTTGTGACAGAATATATAAACACAGTCCCAGTAAAACACACCCAAAACTTCAATCTTTACAAGGAAAAGCATGGCAACAGCTCTTACTTGTACTGAAAGTCATTTATTAATCCACTGCATTTTTCATACTACCTGCACTGATATGAGGTGTTATTAGCATAGAGATTTTCATTTTTAAGATGTGCAATCAATAACGCATTACCATATGCTATTAAATCCAACGTGTGGTTAAATTAATGGAGCATTTGACTTTTGATCCATGTATGTTTGGTTGCAGTTCAGTGCAGGGAAAAAAGTGCATGAGAATGGAGTTAATCTGACAGCAGAGCTCTCCCACGCTTTCTAGCATCAAGTTTTAGATTAAAGTGAGGCATTCCTGTTGCCACTCACCTGGAATACTACATCTGTCCATTTCCACTTCACAGGCCAGAATGCAAGATTTTTGGTCACTTAACCCCTGCTGAAAGGGCTAGATCATGCTAAAATCTGATTTGCTTAGTTTCTGCAGCCTGTTGCATCAATGTCAAACCAGTGGCTTCTCCTTCTCTGGGGAACATTGCACAGAGCATCACTGACCAGCAAGTCTCAAGCAAAAGCTTTGATTAAGGATGTGAACAAGTTGTGTGTTTTGACAAAATGTCCTGCTGAAAAAGTCTTCTTTTCCAGCAATTTTTCCAACATGGGAAACAAAAAAAGCACTGCTTCTTCTTGCATCTAAACTACTGAAAAAGGAAGGTATTCAGATAACATGGATGAGCAACAACTGCTGACTTTTTAAGGAGAGAACAACCTCCCTCCTGTCTTTCACCCTCCCCAAGATCTCCGAACAAAAACCCCTGAGGTACCAGGTAATTGCAAGTTAGCAAAGAGCATGGGGATTGAGGACACCCTGTCAGTTTGCAGAGCACACCAGGTTGGGTGAAAGTGTCCATCTGCTGGAGGGTCTGAGGGCTCTGCAGAGGGATCTGGACAGGCTGGATTGACAGGCTGAGGCCAATGCTATGAGGTTCAACAAGGCCAAGTTCTGGGTCCTGAGCTTGGGTCAAAACCATACCCAGGCAGTGCCACAGGCTGGGTGGAGTGGAAGGGTGGGAGCACTTCCGAGTGGCTGGAAAGCTGCCCAGCTTGGAAACTGAAACTTAAAGTTGTACTGGGGAGGAGCTAGAGACTTGTTAAAGAAAGCAGAAAAACACTCTACTTCTGGCATTCACAGCCAGCCAGAGCTTCGAAAGGAGAACAAGGATTCCCTCTGCTCCCAAAGAATGTCCTCCTGAAACACCTTTTTGTTCTCTGATCTCAAAGACTGAAATGAAATTTTTCGGAGTCAGCCTCCAAAATTGCCAAGCTATGGGATGGAGTTGCTCTGTGATGCCATGAGACTTTGAATCCCAAAGCCAGCAATCAAGGTGTGTGGGTGTGGGAAAGGAGGATGAACACAATTCTTACAAAAGCAAGGCTCCTCTGCAGCCAACAAACTGAAAAGCATCAGCCCAGGTGCTGAACAGCCTGCTCTGCTACCTCCCCACACTGCCTCTTCCCTTACTCTGCACCTCTCCTCCAGCACCATCCCTTCCTGCTTTATCAGTAGATTCTCATGCACGTGGCTCTGCCATTTCCTTACTTGTAGCAAACTGTGTCTTGAGCAAATGCTCATAAATCATATAAAATAGCTAGCAAAACCAGTACATAGAACCAGTCCCAGTAAAGGCCAATACAGTAAAACACAAATTAAATGTATAGGCCAAAGCATTATTTCTTTTTAGAAATTTCTTTCAGACAGAAAATCACCTTTAAAAATCTCTAAGAAATATTCACATATTGACATAAGGCAGCTCCATGACTCTGATAAAGTTTCTCCTGTACCTTTTTTTTTTCAGAGAAATTCTATTTTCAAATGAAACAATAAATGTGAAGTTTCAGTGGATTTTTTCTGTTGCAGCCAGCTCAGGCACAGAGGGTCTGCTAGCATGGAAATCACTCAAGAACTGTAAAAAAAGCTTTAATTTACCCTCAACACCAAACAGATCAGTGATATGTCATCATGGCTTTCCATGCAGAAGTTTTAAAATACTCCATCACAGAAAATATCTTAAGTAAATAAATTTATTTACTTGGTGGGGCACTGACTTCTTATAAAAGGGAAAACACAGCAAGCCTTGACCAGAATCAAAGACAGAAATATTCTCTTATTATGAGTTTTATGTCTTATGTTAAGCCATCGCTTTCTAGAAAATCCATTAATTGCACTGTCTCCACCACCACTTTAGATACAGACTCTGGTTACCCTAGCAGTCTTTCAGACACAGTAGGATATAGAATGGCCCACAGCCAAAGACCCAAAGTAAGCCAAAGGCTACATGCAAACACAAGTAAGACATTGTTGCCAGACAAGTGATGTTTTTTAATGCTGGGATGATGTAATTGCTCAGAGTTTAACAGAGGACATACTTTTCTTTTTACAGATAGCAAGTGTTGCAGAGGCTCAATATCCTATTTACTGCTTTGCCACAACACCCATCTTTTCAGAAAGATGTGCAATAAAAGGAGTGGCTGACAATTTCAGCCAAGGTTTTTAACAAATCCCCAGTGCAGGCCCTCATGAATTAAAGAGCAAGCAACAGATAAATGGAAAGCTGGCAGTGAAATCACATCAAGACCAAGTGGATAAAAAAAAAAAGGCACCTCTTGGGTCCTGTGGTATTCATCTTAATATAACTAAATGCAGTAAATCAGCTGAAATTCCTGCTCTGTTCAGGGAAAATGCATTCCCTAACTTTAGACACATTTGCTGTTAGTCAAAGGGTCATTTTATCAAATGACTACTACAGAAATTGTGGGTTTCCCCCGCTTGTCCCTGGCAAGTGAGGAGGGCTGCACATTTGGTGGCATGGAATTCTGACTTCAGGTGGAGGGTTGTGTTTACTTTAAATATGGTCCCTGCCTTTTCCCCCAAAATGTTACATCTGTGACGTACAGATCAAGGAAGCTACATAGATACCTGGATTTGGCAAGCTTCAGCTTCACTGTGCTGGAAAATTAAATTAAGGAAAGCTTTAAAAAGGTTTTTCCACCTCTTGAAAATGGAAGGATTGTTGGCCTTGAAGTCTTAAAGACAACCTGCTGTTTTCCAACTGCATTATCATTCCAGCTTTCCATATGAAGACCCCTGCACTAGCTCCATACACTAGTGGCTGAAAGGAGCAGCTTCCACAGCAGGTATTGAGGTTTCCTTAACTCTTATTCTTTTTCATATGGGAAATCACATATGGGGGCGGGGAGGACGTAGCCACTGTGGACTTCTCAGGATCTACTCATGCAGTAAAGTCAAGGTTCAGGATAAACAGAATTGCGAACAGCTATAAGGGGACGCTGTGCCCTTGCCCTATCTGAGAATTGTTTCATTCCTGACTGACTGGCAGGCAGCATTTGACAGACAGGGGCTAAAGCTCCATGGGGTTGCAGGTCTCAGAAAATGATTACAGGGGGAATTGAGTGCATGAATTGGTTTGTCTCCCTTGCTCTGAACCATCTTGCCTTCTGCCCCTCACATACACATGTGGCTACAACTGTTCCTGCCAGCCCTTTTTTGGTGTTTTGATGGAAGCTATCCACAGCCTGGCTTGCAAGAGCTTGCAAGTCCTAAGGACTCTCCAGGCCTATGTTTCCTTAAATCTCTCAGATGCTTACACAGAGCTTTACAGTAAGGGTGATATTACTGTGGGGTTTTTTTTCCATTTCCTGGTATGTATGAAGTAGCCAGCCCAGCCAGACGTGGCACCTCTGCCCCACTCTGCAGGTACGTGCAGGGGTGACTGGCTGGCCATGGCTGAGCAGTCCCTCATACTTTCCCACGTTTTCAGCATGGAGGTGTTGCATTTGGAGCCACTCAGTCGCAGTACGTGCTGCTGCTGCTGCTGCCAACTCAGGAAACTGTTGCTACATCTTTCTTTAACCCAGCTCAGGTTAGACCAGATTTTCCGGTACAGATAACAATTGCACTATTTACATTTCATACACCTAAAGGGCAGACACCCGGGCTTTGCTGGAGCAGACGCCTTAGAAGGAAGCTCAAAGACTAAAAAAGCACGTAAAAGCCACAGCAGCCTCTCTGACCTGCTCCAGCACGGCCCAGGTGACTCTGTCTGCACAGACTGCCCAAGCAGCTGACACGCACTGAGCTGCTCACTGCAAGGTGTCAGAAACGATAAAGCAATGGCACAGTTTGATTTACTGCTGGGCAAACACCGGCTGGCAGTGACCACACACGGGAGGGGTCAGGCAGTGCTGTCCTTTATTAGCATGTCAACCATCGCTGTGCTAACACACTCGCGGATTAGACTCCCAAAGCTGGATAGGCGAGCATGCTTGGGTTTAACTAATTGGAGATAGGTCCTGAATTCCTAATAACCTAAGTTATGGTCCCTGGGATTTATGCCAAATTAAAGACAATTAATTCTCCTCTCTTGATTATTACACACCTTAATAGCTCTGTCCTTGAGTTCAGTTCCATCCTTGATGTGCAGAGCCCTTTAGCTCAGTCTCTAAAATCTGATGTGCATGAAGAACAGTTAATAAGAAAATTCTGAATCGAATCTGAGTTACTGTATCAAAATCTCTCATGTTTTACAACAGCAAAAACACAATTGGATTCAAAGCCTACTTCAGATCCTAGATTATAAAGGCATTTGCTGCATAGCCTCTGCACTGTAGTCTTTAGAGGCCTTAAACAATTCCACGTTTTCCTTTAAGATCTTATTTTAAAATACCACACAGCAGTATATACAGATAATCAGGACTGTTTTCATTAAATGATTTCAGTGAAGTTCACTGGCTTTATTTGATATACAAAAGACTATTTAACCTTCTCCCAAGACACTCTACTGATGTAATTACAAGCAAGAGATGAGGCATGGCTCTCCCAACTGCAACCACTAACAGAATGGAAAACTTTCTGTGAGCAGAGGCTGCTTTAAGTCTTTCCTAGAGGGTGTCAGAGGTACATATACTGTGAACCCAGCTCCCCATACAGTGCATAGGCCACAGGAGTCAGGACAATTTAGCTGGAGGAAAAGTGCTGGCACTCCTGCCTTAGGCAACCTTTAAGCACCAAGTAAACAAGGCCGTGTATCCCTTTTCAGAGTATCAACAGGAAACCCTGTGCAGGGCAAACTGTAATGCAGCCCTAAAGACACAGATGGAATTTTCAGAGCTGATGACAAGAGGACACCCTTGCCAAGGACAGAAGTGGAATTGGTTTCACTTTTACTAAGCCAACAACAGTACAAAATGCCAGGAGGAGACACCCAGCACAAGGAGTCTCTGATGGTGGAGATGATCATGAGAGCCTCAGACTCCTGGGGAAAATACCATCTTTCCTTTCAGACAGAGGTTTTTACACCCATGACCTGCCTGAGGGAAAACAAAGCAGATCCTCACCCTATCTGTGAAAACTAACACAGTCCCAGTCTTCTCCAGACGGCGCTCAGTTCCTCGTGACCAGACCCGTGGCTCAGCATCTGGAGGAAGATCTCAGGGGTTTCTCCAGGAGACAGAAATGGCAGGGAAACCACAAACCCATGCAATCTGAGCTGCCTGCTCTGGAGGCTTTCACAATGTAGACAGGGCTCTCCAACAGACAGACAGGCAGCTGTTGGGATTTTCACCACACTTCCCCAACAGCACACTTGAAGCAGATCTCTGCAGGACCCATGCATTCCCTCCGACAAAGTAGGAAGGTGATGTCCCAGAAAAAGCCATCAATGTTGCCATGTGAGAGCTGAAAATTCCAAGTTTCATACTGCCTGTTGAGTCCTTGACCCAAAGCGAATACGACTCTCCAAAACATTTCATTTCCTAGGTTTCTTCTTCTCTTGTTTTTGCTGAACTCTGCTCAGCCAACATAACTGATTCCATGCCTTGTGACAGAAACATGCATCCTAAAATAATGGGAAGAGCTAGGGAGAGAAAATCTCTAAGGTAATGTATGGCAGGGAGAGCAAGAAAGCTCCCCCTCAACTTGTGGCTCATGAACAACCCTGGTTTGCTACAGAATGGCAAATCAACACAGTTTGCCTGCCCACACATTCAAGCAGAGAGCAAAACCAGAAAAATAAATGAAGCACGTGAAAATACAATTTTTATTTGGTACCATGAGGCAACATTACTCTAGATAGTCTAAAAATTTTTTTCAGAAAGGTCAGAGAGGCCTCTGATTAAAACACCTGAGAAACCCTGGCTGGGAATTAGGGCCCTACCAGCCTGGGAAGCTCAGCCACCACAGGCATAAGCTTTGGACCCAAACCGTGACACATCGAGCACAAAGAGTTGATTCTCCCCTGCAAACAGAATAACAGCATCATCTTACATTTACAGTGAGAATAGAAATTGAATTAGCAAGTAGATTTTGATCATGAAGTGACCTTTAAAAATGACTGAGAGAAGAAAACATTAGCCACCATTATTTGTTCTGATACAGATCCCTCCTGAAGGCAGCTTTGGGTGCAAACTATTATTTCTAAATTAATTTCACATTTTCAAACTTCTTTTAAGAATCTAAGACAACTCTTATATTCTCATTTTTTCTTAGACAAGCTTTGCTGTCTTCTTTTTTCATCTAAGCATGAACTGGGGAAAGTGCTGTAGCTGAACTTAAAAGAAACCTGGACAATTTTCTGATATTTAATAACATTTGTAGCTATAAAGGCTAAAAACACTAAAGGTAATGAAATCTCACACTCTGGTGCTTGAAGTATTCTCTGCCCCTTGTGCCACATGCTGAAATGTGGAAACAGTCCACATCAGTATGGGAAGGAGAAAACACACTCTCCTTGGAGACACACCCAGGGGCTGGCCTCGGCTGGAGGTCAGCCTGGGAGTCACAGCCGGCTGGACGCAGGGCAAGCGGCTACACCCTGCAATCTCCTCTCACTCAGCTCTATTTATGACCACCATCAACACACTCACAATTACAGCATTCGTTGCACAAATCTTTATGAGTCTTCCAAATGCAAGTGGGCTTTTCTTTCTTCCTGCCTTAAGCAGGTTTATGGAAAGAATGCCAAAAATTGCACCTGGTTTATGGCTTCAACAACATTTCTTTTTGGCGCCCTCATTGTACTTCTTCCTCACTTACACAAAACTGCAGAGATTATGCAGAATTCAGGTCTGCCTTGTGACAAGCTCTTTGAAAAGTCAATACCATTTAGAATCTGCTTTGACCTTGCATTTAGACAGACATAATATAATGTACAACTCCATCCTGCACACAAACTCCCTCATTCACGTGTCAGGAAAGACAAGGATTTTGACTGCTAACGCCTTCTTGTCTTTGCATGCGAGGCCAGTTTTGCTTATATCTCAAATTAGGGCAGGCTTGCACTTTCAAAATTTGGTAACCTCTTAAGGTAGCTGCCTTTATTTAAATTAAAGCCTCCCAAAATTAGCAGTGCAATCACTGTGCTGTAGACCATGAACCATTCATTGACATCATCTCTAAGCCATTTCATTGTTGCAAAGGTTTCAGACATTGGATGTCCTGTGGGCACTTATTCTTCTGCCTTTCATATGTGGTATTTTAAGTAGTTAAGCCTGAACTATGTACTCTGTTATGAGGGATGCCACACAGAACAAGATGACAGTCAGGTTGTACCAGATGAACCAATAATCCTTTATGAATCAATGAACACCTCAGCACAGATCTGAAGTTGCAGCAGTTTTTCCACTTCCTATATAACCAGTTTCAATTTTCTGGGGTTTTATTTTTGTTCCACTGCCTACCTGCATCTAGCCCAAATCTCTTCACTTGACTGGCCCTATGTCTGTCTCCACAACAGTATTGTTGGGAATGTCAGTGTGGTCCACCTTTGCTGGGCCATCTTTCAGGAACACATACCTGCTTTTGAAACAATCCTGCTCTGAAAGACACCATCTGGATTTGCACCCTTCTGGACTAGTCTTTCTAGTTATTTATCCAGTTACTTAGCACCAGCTGCATCAAATGCAGCAACATGTAATGGAAAAAGGCATTAAAAATATTGTCCAGTCCACACCATCTGTAGATCTCACTATTCCTACAACTGTCTCATTGCCGTTTATATTTTAGTCAACAGATCAAGAACTGAAATCTCATATATTGTTACTACCTCAACTAACAGGAAACACAAAGTTTCCACATCTGCACACAAGAGGCAGGGAGCAGCCCACAGGAATGTGTCTTGAGCTGTTCAACTGGCCCTACAGCTGTGGGGATGGAGAGCGGCCATGTCCCTGTTTGCCAAATTCAGGAGGGGCTGGAGCCCTTTGGTGGAGTGCAGAACACACATTTCTAGAGCACCTGGAACTAAGCAGGGGTGCGAAGGAAAGTACAACCGGGCAGGGAAAATTAATTGCTTTGGAGGGTTTGGGGACATCCTGGGAGCAGAGAATGTGCTCCATGGCTCAGAGGAGTCAGGCAGGTCCCCGTGCACCTCCCAGCTGTGGGGAAAAAAATCTCCTGTTCCTAGTGGAGTGGAGAGGTGGCAAACACTACTCTGAATGTTTGGAGCAGGTTGCAACAGGCTGTGGCTCTGGTGAGACAGGTTTGTCAGCAGCGCCTGAATTGCCTTCCCTTGACAGCTCCCCGCAAGGCTGATCTCCTGAGCACGGAGGTGTGGAGGTCCAGGAAGGGAGCTGGTCCCCCGCACGCCCCAGGGCTGAGGAGATCAGCAAAGGCAACCAGCTGCAGCATGCCACAACCAGGTGGCTGCCGGCACTTTGTCTTGCCTTGCTTTGTATTAGCATTGGACTGAGTGAGCTGATCAGGTGAATGACGGGCACCATTTGTCAAACCAACCTGCAAAGCGTGCCGCACCCCGCCTTGGTATGGAGGTGCTGGAGGCTCTTCCCAGGAGCGTGCTGCAATCCCGCCTGCTGCTGCTTTGTGAAGAGCTCCTCATAAACTTGCCCATTTGCAAGCTGCATGCAGCACAAGGCATTGCTGCAAACTCATAATTAAATTCATTACTCCATACAATTTTAAGCCATTCTTCAAATAATTACAGTAATTTGATAAGCAGAAATCACATAAACCTGCTGCAGTTTTATCTCTCCCATTTGCTGTCTGAAGGAAAATGTGAGTAATTAGTCGGATGATAACAGTCCGGGTTATGCAAGCAAAACAAAATTAATATGATCCTTACTCAAAAAACTCTAAAATAAAATGAAACTGATGACTCCTTAGGCAGCGTGGGGTGGGGTGGAGGGGAATGGCAGCAGCCAAAGGAAGCAGGAGGATGACAAGGCTGCACTGGTCACACTCCCCACGCCACTGTGCAGGTGGGATGCTCTTGAGAGCTGCCTGCCGACCTGCAGCTATGGCTCCTCTCTCCCGGGAAAGTCACGTCAGGTAACCTTGGTAACTCGAAGGCAGGGGAGGCAGGAGGTGAAAGCTTCCTGCAATATTCACGGGACCATGACAGAACATTCATTAGCACTCTAATGTCAGGAGGAATCAGCAGCCCGGGTGGCCATGCCCGCCCCACTCTGCTTCTCACCTTGTTTATGAGGTTCCTGACCTTTCCTGCTACGAAGCAGCAAGTCGGCAAACTGCAGCTCACGGCACACTGGGGCACGGGGAGGACAGAGCAATGAAAAATTCACACCTGCTGGTATTTCCGGTGTGCTTGAACTCACAAATCAGGAACCAGGGAATGTACAACATGCAGCATCTCTCACAGGCCCTGGCTATCCTTTGGGCTCACCGACCTGCCAGACTACCATGGCAAATCCACTGCAGTCATCAACACTGCAAGTGTCAGCAGTTCACCATGATGTGGCCACAAGGACAGCGCCAGCACCTTGCTTTGCAGGAGGGGAGAAAAGAAATAAAAAGAGGTGGAATTGGAGGCTGTGAGTATGTTGTGATTAGCACAGGTGCCTGTGTCCTACTCTGTCCACGCGACTGCAAAATCAGAGTTGGAGATGCCAGAAATCCTCTCTGCACACCCAGACTCTCTGAACCCTACAACACAACATTAGGTGACTAAAGAGTTAACAAATCCAGAAAGGCTGGGGATGAGTTTCACTAGAGATAAGGAAACACGGAGTATATACCAGGCTGAAATAGAAATGCGGCCCAGCCGCAAGATCAATAAAGAGGAGAAGGCCAGAGCTGTGGTTACTTGGTGCTTGGATTAAGAGCTTCATCGGGTTTCTGCAATCAGATCTGATGATCCCACCGAAGGAACAAAGGGAAGGCTCCAGGCTCTCATTTTAGAGAAGCAAACGAAGAGTCATCAATTTTCTGCAAGTGACTTTATGCCTCGTTAAGACCCATCTAAATTATATACAAGATGACTTCCAAGTAATGGAAAAATGAATCTGCAGACAGTTCTTTTTTTTTTTTTTTTTTCTTTTTATTTCCTCAAGGATGTGTCTCCAGCCAGCCTGAAACCAAATACTTGTTTTGGGGAGAAAAATTCCTATCCCTACAGGGAGATATTTCAAAATGAGCACTTCAGTTTTAAATGCAGCTGCACCTTTAACACTCCTCCTCTTCTCCTAGAGCTTTTAGCACCCTGGCCAAGAAAAGCAACTCAAGACCTAAGCACCACACATAAGCAATTTACAAACTGAAGTAAGATTAGCTTTATATACCACACTTTCCGGAGGAATCGATCTCAATATGGCAGCCCCATAGATATCTTAATATCTTTTAAAAAAAGATCTTAAAATGAAAGAAATTTCAGATCCTTAAGAAGAAAAAAAGAAAATTCCTAAGTAAACAAGTTAAATGCAACATCAAAAGGGGAAGAACAATACACTGGGACAGAACCCCACATGTTCTTTTGCCTGTGTTTTACCAGCTGCTACAATTAGAGTGAAATACGAGTGCATGAAAGAAAAATGTATCACAGAGACTCTATCTCCTTCCACCACACAGCCATGGCCCATGACCCTTGACAGAGTGCTGGGCCGACCTGATGGCTATCCAGGTGCTAGTGTGGCTCTGCTGCTGCCCTCCATCTCCAGAACCACACAACACCATGGGGACAGGCATCAAATCCTCCTCAGAAAGCTGAGTCAAAACTGAGTCATCACCAGAAGGATGATGGCACTGCTGCTTGGGATTTTTCAAAGGAGATAAAAAAAAATTGTAAAAGATTTTTTCATTGCTGGAGAAGCTGCATCCCTAGAGCATGTGTGTTAAAGAAGTTTGGGCTCTTGGGCCTGAGTGTGCCACCTGGGCTGTGAAGTCAACACAGCACCTGCATCACTGAGCTGGCCAGAGGCTTCTCATCAATTCCTGTTGCCCAGGGCTCCCAACAACTGCTTACTTTGCTCAGGGAGGAGTTTTATTTGTAGTGTGCCCAGTATTTTGCTTCCTTCCCAGCTTTCCTTGAGGCAGCAGAGTGCAGCCATAGCAATATCATGGGGCTGGGAAGAGTGGTGGTTGGCGAGGCATCTGGAATGATCCCATGAAACCTGCAGAAAGCTGAGGAATCAGAAACAGTAACATCTCTAAACAGGGGAGAAAAAGCAGATAGAGCCTGTTGGCAAGGAAGGGCTGCTTCCCCACCAGAGCAGCCCAGTGCAGCTTGCAGGGACAGCATGAGCCCCTTGTAAACACCCCCCTTGATTCATGGGGACCTTGGCACGAGCAGCTTCCCTGAGCCTTCCATTCTCGTGGGATGGATTGCTGCACAAGAAGAGGCCTGTGTGTACCACAGGACTATCTGGTGACTGTCTGAGATGTGAAGACATCGGGATAGAGGACCTAATCTCCCTTCTGATCTCATGCTACTAAAATCTCAGGACTCTGCTGATGCAGTGAAACTGGCAGCAAACTCTGCTATTTCAGCTGTGGGTTTCCACTGGGGTCTGTAATCAATATGAACAAATCGGGTAGCAGGAAACAACTGCTGCCATTTGGGCTGCTTTCACCAGATCTGATCCCATGTGCCTGCCAGAGAACAGTTAAAAGCCCCAGCTTGGGTGACAGCAGCCAGTCCCGGCAGCCCTGGGACAGAGCCACACTGCCGCTGCCTCGCACGCGGCTGGCCCTGTCACTGCTGCCAGGCTGGCAGGGCAGCTGGAAGAGCAAGGCAAGCCTGCGGCGCTCCAGACATTTGTCACAATCATTAGGGATTTACAAGGAGCGGGATCATGTCAGTTGTCTGTAATTTCACTGTGAATGATGCCCCTCTCCATAGGTGGCAGCCTCTGAATTAAGCCACCCTGTGGGGGGAAAGGGAGATTGGACACTGAATGCCTCTTTGACAGACACCTCACCTAAAAAAGCTCTTTAGCACAGCTCCCAAATGGTGGCTGGGGACCTTGGAGTAAGTTAGTGCAGGAAGCCTCACAGCCCTGTCACGGGATGGGGACCCAAGACTAAGCCCAGCCTGTTCCAAGTGGGCACATGCCCCATCTTGGCCATGCTAGGGATGTGCACAAATACTACAACCAAATGAAGAGTGCAGGGATCTGCCCTAGCTGGCTGTCTTTGCAAAGGATTGACAGCTGCAGCTACCGGTTGTATGGGAATGGTTGCCTGTACAAACCTCCAAGCCAGCAAAAGCAACACCTCCAAAAGCACAGCACAAAACACTCTGAAGAGGAGATACCACACGGTAACAGACACATTTAGTTGTGACACTGCCTGCAGATGCCCCGTGTACACGCAATCCAAAACCCACACTGTCCTGTTTTGATTTGCCTCATCCCACAGCAACACAGCAAGTCCTTTGCTCCCTTTCCTAATTACAAAGACTTAGCTCTTGGAATGATATCTGACTGTAGGCAATGATTTTTTGCAAATGTAACAGCTCATCTTTTCCATATGTGAAACCCTGAAACTCATCAAGGAGGAAGCACTCTGGGGGGAATACATAATGTAGTAGGAGGCATGGCATGCACTTCTTTCTACGAAACTGAAATCCTAAGGCTTCACAGTTCACACAGTTCCATTTATTGTACTATAGAGAGACTTTTTGCACTAGCAGAAATCTGCTGCAATTCCTTTCATAATCATCAAGAACGTCTTGAAACTGGTGTTTTTATCAGTTGTACTACATTTTCTAACGTTTTTGTTATATGGCATTACAGTAATTCTTCCTGCAGGGTTACATACTAAGGAACAGAACAGTACCACTATCGCTGCTCTTTGGATCATTAAACTCTGGTCTTTTAAAGCAATCAGTTCTTGCTGATTCATGTTTAACTTTTTAAAGATCATTATACAAATTCTTATTACCCATTACTTCATGTGTGTTTTCAACAGTCCTGAGTTTTAAGAGGACATCAGTATTACCATAACCTTCCATGGGATGCTCATCTGAGGACATTAATTTTGAATGTTCTATAGCACCTACAGCAAACCCAAAATTCACAGATTGTATTTCAGTGGTATGTATCTACCCATGGTGACTGGCCAATGACTGCATATTTATGACTAATTAAATGCACTGTTTTCAAGTGAAAGTATCACCTAGAACAAGGTACTAAGCAGGATTTTTGAAGGGATTCTGAAGTCAAATAAATATGTATCTTGGAGTTAGAGAGAAGGCTGCAAACTCTCACACTTTTCCTGGAAAACTATCTCAAAGCATTCTAGTTGAATTCTTCATTTAACAGTCTGTATTTGAGTACTTCTAAGAGATTGGCTGTCTATATTTAAATATATTCCTGACAACTTTTTGAAGCTGAAGGTGCTCCAGAGCATCCCTGGCAGAGAGAGCTTATAAACTGCAGTGAGGACACAGAGAAAGCTTGTGGAGTTCACAGGGCAGGAGAGGGAAAGCTGCTGTGCTGAAGCAGCACACACAGCTTATTAACCCCTGCACATCCAAAGAGAATAGGCAGGACTGCCAGTCCTCAGCAATGCACAGCTCTGTATGAACAGGGGTTTAGGACGTGCTACTGCCTAACTCAGCTTCCACTCATTGCTGCTGTGTGTCTCAAACAAAATTGCTGCCTTCTCCCCATGGAGTATATCCTCAAATGTCCAGGGAAAACTACTGCTCACTATGCATGCTCATAAAGAACCTGGGGCTGTGGTTACAGTAGACATTTGCAAGTGTTACATGGCTCTCTAAAATATATTAAGAAAAAAAGTCAGTTAAGTGTGTGCTGCCTTTACTGTAAGATTTCCTTTTTCAAATTTTGCTTGAGTTGCATATAGCTCTGTGAAAAGCCATTCTTTTCTAAGCATCCTGGCTTTGACAACCATAGTCCAGATTTTAACACTGCACACAATTGAGCCACCACAGGAATTTGTGCTAATGAGGAAATGTGCCATTTTACATGGCAGAAGGAGGGAGAGGAAAGAAGATGTAGAAGGCACCAATGGCAAGAAGAACTCATAACGACGTGCAGGCAGGGCCAGATGGCTCCCACAGGCCTAAAGTCCACAAGAGTCTCAAAGACGCTCTTCAGCTCAGAAGGTGGAAATGGCCACAGCTGCCAGTTTGCTTCCCATGCTCTCCTCAGTGGGAACACAATCGACTGGACTGGTCTGGTAAGTCTTTAAATGTCTTTCTGGAGAGAAAGAGTCTAACTAGGCACAAGCTGAAGTAACTCAGCAGCTACACCATCCCAATGACTGTGCAGAGATAAGCCGATTGTGATGCCAGCAATCAGGGAGAAAGCCTCAATGCGAATGCAAGCATCGCCATCCCCCACAAAACTACACTCACTACATCTGATTGCAAGAAAGCATTAAGTCATTATGGAAATGCAGACAGAGGTAGCAAGTAATAGGGTCCCCACAACTAGTTTTTTTTAGTTTGTTTTGGTTTTCACCTTGAAGGAAAATGACGAAGACTAATGGTCAGGCAACATTACAAGTGCGGTATTAGGAAGAGAGGAATTTCATGTTTCATCTAAACCCCTCTGGGCAGAGCTGGCATTAGGTTGAAGTGAAGTATGCCACATGCCTCAACGGGAAAAAAGCAGATGGTGGTAGTAAGAGGTGGAATATTTCTGTTTCCCATCTCTGAGTGCTCCATTTACTCTTAACTAGCTGTTTCCTGCTCAGTGCAGCAGATATTGCTCCTGCCTGAGCACGATCAACCGACCTGAAACACTGTGGCATGTGTGTTCCTATCATGGGACCACTGGGGTCTGGGTCTTGGTTCCACCAAGCATGAAAATGACTCTAACATCTTCCTGTGGTTTTTTTAGCTATAACTACAAGTAATAGGAGACATACAATAATTTAATGGAAATAGCCCAATAGTGAGCAATGATTGCAGGAAAAAGGGTGAGCTTTGTGATCTTAACCTAAAAATGGAACAGTGACATGGTAGTTATGAGCCATTACCAGAGGAAAAAGGGACATATCAAAATCTGTACCTGACAACTGAGGTTACTGACAGGCCAAACAAGGCAGTCAGTGTCAAATAACCTGAGAACAACCCTGCTGGCACAGGCTGAGCTTAGCCCACACCAGTGCTCCTACAGGGCACCTAACTCAGGTGAGCAGCGGTGCTTTTGCTAACTGGAGCATGACTGGCAGGAGCCAATGAGCAAAGTTAGGTTCCTTGAGCCATCTGTTACCTGTCAGGTTTTCCACAGAGTTTGTTCTAGGACAGCATGTAACTGGCCAAGCTGGAGGATGGATCCTTTAGTTAAACCTTTAGTTTATGCCAGTTGTGCTGGCAGCTCTGTGCACTGTTTTCTTTTCCTCCTATCTGACAGTTGGGGAAACCTGACAGCATTTTCTACCAGCTGTAGCATTGCAGCTACACCATTTCCCAGTCTCACGGCTGACAATTTCTCTCCAGTAACCTTGAGAAAGATTTCTTTTCCAGGAAAATTATGACATGTTAGCCCTGCATATATGTATCCCATCTAACCCTGCTGTCCTCTCCTGAATGAGCTGTTTTCAGTTATGTTCCATGTCAGTGGGATGAGAATTGGGGTTTGTTGTTAGTGGTCAATCTCTGACAGAACATGGTTTCAAAACTCAGCCCTTCCCTTTACTCTGACTTTACTGGGCAGTCCCAAACCAGCACTGCACAGTGCCTGCTTTACAGTGATCCCCCAGGACCACTACTGAGTCAGTTCCATGGCTCACCCTCACCTGAACCAGGAACATCCACTCTGGATATCCTGTTAGGACTCAAGGCACACTGATCCAGCAGTGTGAGTTTTAGCACAGCTACCATCTTTCTGGGACCCAGAGCAGGGACCTGCACTTTCACTGCTGAGGAATTTAAGCTGCCATCTGATGCAGAGCTGGAACTGCAAGACGGAAGGACTTAGTTAACCTTGTGATTGAAGCAGTGTGCCTACAAAGATGGAAAGGAAGATTTGCTGCTAATTTGTATGATTGCTTTCTGGTTTTTCTCCATGCCACCCCAGTGGATGTTACTTACTGATAAGCACAAATTTAATTTCGTTGATACTTCAAAATAACCCAAGTGAAAATCAGTTCTTTTCTGCTTTCAAGGAGAAGATCTAACAAGAAGCACAAAACTAAGTGAATTCAGAAATTACCTGGTATATTTTCAGGTAAAAATTACAAGACCACAAAGAGTATTTGGTCACCTCGCCTGACCTGCCATGGCAAATTTCATGCAGCAGCCCTTCACACTTGCCTTGTGCTCTACTTCCACATATGCTGGGCTGAAAGGTCTTGCAGAAATGTGTTCAGCATCAAGGTAACATCAAGAGGGAGAGAAGCCAATACTTCCAGTGGCAAATCAGCCCCGCTGCTGGAGATCTGAGCCTTATTTCTGCTTGACTTTCTCTGGTTTCAGCTTACAGTTATTGATTCTTGTTCTGGCTCTGTCTGATGGATTAAACAGCCATTCCTTGCAGCTAGCACCTTCTCTCACTTTAGGCACTCATACTCCACAAATATTTCACCTCTTGCTCCTCTTTCTGCTAAGTGCAGCACACAGAGATTCAAGTCTTTTGTTGCATGGAATATTTTTCCATTTGCAGATTACTTCTTGTGGCCTTTTACGTACCCCCAACTGTAGTTAGGGCCTGCATTCCTCATTGTCAGAAAAAAATATGGGCATGTGAAACATTTGTTATTGCACTTGTCCTTAGGGTAATTTTGGGCAGTGGAACAAAGGACAAGAACCTTCTTCTAAATAAAATCTACTCCTAGGAAGAACAGCTGACCTCTCACTCTCATTTGTACTTCTTTCTTTCCCAGCAACAACTTAGCTCTTCTGTCCTCATCTTCTACAGCTCCTACACATACTCAACATGCACTTCACATATAAATGAGGCTCATTTGAAGACTGGGATGGAGAGCAGTCCACGAAGGAAATATCAATTATAAACCTGGGTCTATTTCTGACAGTTTGGTCTTTCAGAGAAATGTTTAATGAGGGTATTTTTTATGAAATATAACAAATATAATTCTTTCTACAGCAATTTTGGCTTTTATATTATCAGTCCTGGCAGGATTTCAGGAGTGGCTAGCTATGGTTATGGTGCCAGCTCCTTGTCCTTGTGAGGTGAGGAATGGCTTGTTCTTGGTTGTCATTATAAGAGCATAATGTGACATTTGTATAAGCAGCATGAGAGGAGATCAGTGTTTATCATTAATGCCCGTCAGGCCTCTGCAATGGCTCAGGTGAGAGGAGAGTCTGACCCTGTTGCCCACACTGGAAACCAACAAAGAACCCCTGGCAAGGAACCCTCAGTGGGTGCCAAGTGCAGCTGGGAGGTGGCTCAGCTCAAGTACTGCACAGTGCTGGTGACAGGGGACATCCAAGCATGGGCATGTTTGAAATCCCCATGTTTGACCTGCAGTGTGTCACACTGCTAGAAACCAGCTGCAGCCTCTGAAGATCTTCATCTTGTCCTGAAGCTTACATCCCATGAAACATAATGAACCCCCCAAAGTTACCTTATGTGACACTAACACAGCATGCTTACGAGGAGGAATCATACTAAAGTAGCAAGCTTTGGACCTGTATTTATAGGTTTCAGAGAGATATGGGAAGAACACCCCAGGTGTGCAGCAAAGTCCAGGAATGACAGGTAAGCTCTGTGCCCAGGAGAGAACAGCTACAGGCAAGATCTACACCAGCAAACAAAGCAAAGGCTGATGGTACTGGCAAAGCCAAAGAACTAAGAAAGTAAAAGAACAAACTACTGGAGAGCAGAAGTTGTGTGAGACCTTTGAGTGCAGGGCCCAACAGAGCAAACTGCGTGAGAAAGGTTAAAGAGAACCAGAGCAGGATCTGAAGAGGCACTGATGACCTCCTGACAGCAGGGGAACAAGCCTCTACTCCACTGATATCTTGATTATAATGGCAACTTTGACCAAGACAGACTCTTAGTCTCACTTTCACACACATTTAGCGTCTGAAGCAAACACTGATTGCAGAAAGACTTAAAACTGTTCATCCCCTCTCCAACTTCTGTTGAAATTAGCCCCAGGTTCAACAGAGACAATGATGGAGACAACATGCAAAAAGGAGGAATGAACACTCTGAGCAAAAATCTAGCAATCGGGATTATGGTGACAACTTCAGCCAGTAATTAGTAAAATGGAATGTTAATTATTGCTACTCCCCTCTTCCTTTCACCATGGCTCACACAGCTGTTCATAAATTGATAACCACAGAAATGAGCATGAGCCAAGCCTGGGTAGTTGGTTGGCATTCACACAGTATCAAAAGAACACATTTGCATTCTTTGCCAGAAGAATCAATTTACCTTGACTGATGATTGAACTTCAATAAGTTCTTTAATATTTTGGTCATTAACTGTGATGCTGTAACAGTGTCACCACCAGAGTGCTGTTGTATTTCACACCATGGCTCTTATTAGCTGCACTCTGTAATATGCTTGAACTTCTAATTGAGCCCTTTTACATATTGATAATCAACGTATCTCCAAGATAATCCTTCGAAACAAAGCCCAGGCTGCCCAGAACACTTTATGAACACAGTGATTCCTGTCACTGGAGAGGCTGGACAGTGCAGGTAGATAAGCAGCAAAGGCCTCCTCCTCGCTGTTGGTTTTGTCATCAGTTCACTTCTCCCCAGTAACACTGAAACATTACTTCTGACTACAAACCCTGCTCCTGCTTCAAAATGACCTGCAGTAATTTAATTTTCCATCTTAGTAACATTTCAAAATGAGATCAGCAGTAATACTTGTCTTTACGCATTGGACTAAATGTAGGCAAAACCTAAAACAACCTGCCTGATAACAGACATATGTCTAAAGTCAAAGAGCTAGAGGCACTTAAAGTTGCTATAAAAGGAAATAAAAGAAAAGAAAAAAAACATTGTTGGTACTTTGCAGTTGAGAAATAATGGAAGAAAATAAAGAAACAGTAGTTAATGCAAACAGCAAAAAGAATCTTCAGGACTCCAGGCAGCTTCACTTGAGCTACAACAGCAGCCTCAGCACTGGACTCCTGTCATGTCATTGCTCTTACACTGCTGAGCTGTGACATGCAGACTGTTTACTGTCACAAGAAAGCATCAGGCTGTTCCTGCTACAGATACAGATGCAGTATCTGTCCCTGCAGAACATCTCCTGTTTGAACTGAAGCAGCACAGCCCAAGCCTATCAAAGTTGAACCCAGGCCTAAAGCCATGGCAGATAGCTCAGGCACTGCTGAACTGGGGTAACTCACAAGCAAGGTAAATTAACCCACGCTTATCTCCACACTACCAAAACAAGATCCTTTCTGAGAGCCAGCAGAGCACTTGTGTACTGAGCCACATCACGTGGTGCAGGTGTATCCTCAGCTTTACAAGGATACAGCCAGCTCACTTCCAGCCGCACACGAGCACAGCAGCAATATGAAAGACCACGAGAGAAGCTGATAACATTTCAATGCTGTATTAGAGGCGAGATGACAAACGACACTGAGATAGCAGTGCATCTGTTAAAGCCAGGGGACAGTGGGAGCCTGCACTCTGCTCCTGCTGCAGGAGAACTGTCTGTCGGGGGGCTGTTAGGAATTGAAATTGTGCTGTCCACAGTCTAAGTCTCGCATGATTACACACCTTTAAAGCCAATCAGGAAGAAAATAAATTCAGATGTGTGTGGCAGGAGTTGAATAGGGAAGATACTGCAACAAGTTTCCATTATCCTTTAAGAGCTGGTCAAATATTAATCACTGTGAAATCTCTTGACAAAGCCAGCAGTACAGCTCAGCCTTTCCAGATAGGCAAAAATAGAGAACACATGTGTGAGGATCATAGGATCTTCCCATCTGTGCCAGAGAGTGTAACAAAGCACATCTTGCTTCTCCACTGGCACAGGTAGAGAGCTGATGCACTGTCCACAGCAGAAATACATCCACTGAATGTGGAACAAAGATTTCCTGGCCTGAGGACCTGCTGCTGAGGTGACTCTCACAGGAGAGCCTCTGCACTGGAGCTGACCTCCCCAGTCTTGGCAGCCTTCTTACAGTAGTCAATGCCTATTGCTGTAAGCAAGAAAAACAAAATTCTCCCATTTTGTCTAAATTTTCTTCTACCCCTCTGGAATAGTTCTAATTCCTCCCTTACCCAAACCTGCAAGAAGTGATTAGTTTTTTTTAAATATCTTGTTGTCTGTGGTATTCTCTGATGAAAAAGTAAAGATGCAAAGAAATTCTTACCTTTGCATCTTTTGTTTTTGCATCTCTGCATATTAAAAGAATATTCAGTGAACTCATTTAATACTTCTCAGTGATCTACAAATAATCCTCTGTGGTTCTGAAATGTGGCTATAGGCAGAAAAATGACTGTATCATTTTTTTAACATAACTCTTCTGTTCCCTGTGTGTAATCAGTCATGTCTGCTATGTATATTTACAAAAATGAAGGTAAACATCTTGCCATTCTATTGTTTTGCAAAATAAATGTAGCTCTAGGAGAGAAGGCTGGCATCTATTCTGGCTCATACATCATTAATAGAATTACATGCAAAATCCTGAATTGCTGTATCGCTGAAGTAATATCCCAGTTTTACTCTGTTTTTCACTGAGCCTGCAGTGGTGGTAGCAGAGAGACTACCACCAGCAAACTTCTCACTCTAAAGTCAAAACCTTTCTTCTTTTCTATCTGGAGTGAAAGATGGAAGTAACAAACATCCCCCGCCCTTCAAAATAAGATGAACTCGGTAAAAATATGACAGTAACAAAGCAAGCTCTTCTAAAGAGCTGGCATGTATGTTCAAGCAAAATGCTTTAAACAGAGCCAGTGGATTTAGGGAGATGTACTCCAAATCCAGACACATCTCCAAGAACACTGACATGACTGTTTCTCTGACGCAGCTTCCTACCAAGGTGTTCCCACCCTGAGGCAGCTGCTGGGGTGACAGCAACGTGGCTCTTGATTCAGCCTATTTTGGCTGAGCCTGTAGGTGACTTCCACCATATTTTCTCCCAGGTGCTGCTGCATTAACTGTATGAGGAATGCACCATGCACTAAAGCTGACAGAGACTTACAGCTCTGAAACAGAGACAATTACAGGTGCACATGCATGTTTCCTTTCTTATTAAGGAAGAAAAAAGTGCTGCTGTTTATCCTGTTAGGATACCTATGGCAATTCCTCAGTCAGCCTGGATTTGCGAATGCTGCCTCTGCTGTGTCCTGCTTGGCCCTCTGAGCTACACCAAACCCAAGCGCACAGGGAGTGTGCCCTGTCACTGGGCTATGAGTTAATCTGGAAAGGTCACCATTGGGTCCCATCTCCTGTATTCCTGTGAAATCCTCCCATCTCCTGCATTCCTGTGAAACCCTTTGGATTATCTCTGCATCTTGTGTCCAGTTCTCCCGCAGCTGGTCCCTGAAGAAAATGAGCCTTTTTCTGTGCCAGGAGAAGGATCAGCACAGATGCAAAGCCACTGGAAGGGACAAGCTCTGCAGAGCTGTGGTCTGGCTGCACAGAGAGGGCAGCACATCTGCAATGGACCGTCCCAGTGAGGCAGATCAGCTTCAATAAGCCAGGCAAAGCCAAACATGAAAAGCGAAGATGCAGAGTGAACAAGTGAGTTTTAAAATGTGCTAACAACAGCAGTGACTTGTTGCCAAACAGAACTGTGATTTATCCAACAAATCTGCTTTCACACAGGCAAACTCAAGCATCTGTACAGACTCTGGCTAAGAACTGGGAGGGAAAGACCCTCTGGCTCCAGCATACGAGCAGACACATGTGCACGCATGTGTGTGCAACAGTGAGAAAACAGCTATACTCACAGTGAAGATTTTATCCCTGATTCCTTCAGCTGAAATCCACCACCACTTATTTGCTTTTTTGGTTGCATCAAACTTGGCATTTTAAAAGCTTGTTTTCTGGTTTGTGGTTTTTTTTTTTTTTCCCTTCTTCCTTTCTTTAAACTCAGTGCTATTTTGAATTTGTTTTAAGATGAATGTTGCTTTCATTCCCATCCCTGGTTCCTAGCCTGCCTTTCTGAGCCTCTGCTGCAATTTCACTACGTTTAGCACTTACTAGGCAATTATCACTGAGTCAGGTAGAATGACAGCATTTTTTCAGTTCAAGCACACAATTCCGTATTTCAGTGAGCTGATTTTTAAACTATTTAAATGTTAATAGCATCCACATAATTGTACAGATCAGAATGTCACCAGCTAATCCTTGTGCCTTCCAGCTGACTTCTGTCAGCTGCTCTTTTGCTTTCGTTATCAATGCCAGGATATATTTTTGATAGCAATTATTAAGGTGAAGTCAGAAATACTTCTATTTGTACTCCTAGGTGCTTGCATCTTTCTGCTTTTGAATCTCACCAACCCATCATTTCTTACACAAGCAGAATCTCAAAGCACTGCTAAGGCATCACAGGGTGGAATTAGTTTTTACTTCAATCCTCCATTTTCAAAACAACCAGTTTATGATTGCTACAGTTCTCAGGGGAAACCAGCTTTAATGTGTGTTCATATTCCCCCTGCATTTCAACTCAAAACATTTTAGAGCATCCAAAATACTGGAGAGTGAGACAACAGAGGAATGTCCATTTGGGATCACAGGAAATAAACCACTTTCCTCTGCCTTCTCCCAGGTGTTCCTTTGTATTTGTTAAAATGGAATTTAGACTTAAAAAAAACAGTATGAAAATCTTCAGTCAGTTTCAAGGCAAAGAGAGCTCTGCTACACCACTTTTGCAGTACAAGAAATTGTTTCAGCAGAAGGGTATGAGTAAATCCTTATAAGCCAAAGTATACTGCTGTAATGGGAAATGATGAGGGAAAATGGTTTCAAGGAAAATCTATTACCATTCCCCTGTGATGGCCAAATAAAAGAGTACATGCTATTGCCACTGAGTCACAAGAAAAGTGAAATTAGAGAGAGTTCTGGTAATGTACAGATTTTGACATGCAGCTCCTCCAAACGGAAGTGGTACAGAAATAGTAACTGTCATACAGTCATTTATTAATAGCTAAATTTGTTATACATATGCTCTGTGTAGACAGATTCTCCCACCAACTCAGCCAGCCTGGTCTGTGGGAACGGGGAGGGCAGCGTGGCTCCACCACAAAACAAGCAGTTAAAAAAAATCCCAAGCATGACAGAAGCAACACAGGATCAAAACAAGAAAAAGCAGCACAGACGAGTCAAGAAAAGTGGAAAATCCAGAATGACTTAATGCTGCCATGAAAGTTGTGGGAAATGAGGAGATAGGAGAACTAAGTAACAAAAGAGTAGGTCTGGTAAAAAAGGGAGAACATAGCTTCATTTAGGATTCAAATGCTTGAACTTCTCAGCACTTCTTTAAAAAAAAAAAGTATAGGAAAGAAAACTCAGCTTTTAGTTTTAATGCAAACGTGTTATGGGAATTAGCTAACAAATTTACTATATTAATTGAAATTATTTTAAAATATGTAGAGAGCTAAGCCATCTGAGAATCCAAAAAGCAAAAAGAACTTACTGCAAGAAGAAGGAAAAGGGGTGATCCAGGAATCACTGCCCTGTAATGACAACACTGTAACAACAAATATGAGTGACAAACTTGCCTATGTTTAAGTGCTAGCAGGAACCCAGGACTCATTTGGGATACAAAAACAGCAGGTGAAAAGGAGTAAACTAAGCTTTTCCTTCTGGTTGGATTACACAGTCAATAGAAGAAAAGTGTGCTATAGAACTTCTTTAAAGCCTTCCCAAAACCTGAAGCTGACTGGGATTAAATCCTGGTGGAGATGGCTGAAAACTTACTAAATGTCCATAACTGAAGGGCAAAGATAAATGATAACACTCTACCCCTGAGACTGGTGTTAGGGACAGATCTTATTTAACATTTTAATTAATCTAGGAATAGGGAAATCATTGTTAGTCACATGGGGAAAACCCAAGTGGCAGGTTATAATTAACCACTAACCCACCCAGAGACTAATGGAAGGAGGAGGCATCAGGATCTTCTATCCTTATAACCGACACATCACATATTTTCCTAGGATTTTAAAATGCTTCAGGACTGTACAATATTTTCACACTGCTTGTTTGGATCACAACTCTGCCTTCCACTGTCAAAATACACTGCAGTGAGAAAGGAGGCAGCACACATACCTCACTTCATGCCTTTAGCTGGCATGTAGCATTGATACAAGGTCTTAAAGAATTCACTGAATTGGTCAAACGTCAGGATGCAGCAACATTTGTATCTTGGATTTGTGAAGATGAGGGGCTTCTTTTTTGATGAAAAGCACCTGTGAAGTGCAGGGTTATTGTGCTCCCTTTTGCCATTTCTTGGATAAATGTCATCATTTTTAATGCTACCAATCTTCTTCTATAGCCTGCAGGAAAGATTTTCTAAGGCAACAAAAATGACTTGTAGGTGCTTAATTCCCATTAAAATCTACTGGGGAGATAAGTACCAAACTGCTATTGCAGCCTTTGGGAAAGTCTTCCTCTAAACCATTGTTACCTACCCTTTCAACACCTGAAATAAGTCACTCATATAGGATATATTATTAAAACAGAAGATGTTGGAATCTGCAGTGAAATCACTTTGTGGGCTGAGCAGCAGTTTTTTGGCATCCCTGTGCAAGTATGAGACACGATGCATTTGAATTCTGCTTCTAAAAAGATCTCTATTTTAGGCAATGTAATGTGAGAAGGAGGATGTGTCATCTATCTGACTCAGCACAACTGTCTCATTTGAAAACTCCCCGGCAAGTCTTGACTGGTATTAATGAATAGCTGTATTTGGTTTAGAGGTGAAATATTGTGTACACACACACAAAAAAAAAAAAACAACCAAAAAAAACAACAAAAAAAAAAAAAAACCAAAAAAACCCACACCTCCCAAAAAAAGAGCACAGAGACCATGAAAGAACAAAAGAGCCCTGGACAAGAGATCTGTTATTGCCAATATTCTTGTTAGTTTCCTCTCTTGTGTTTCTAAGGGAGCCCTTTTTGCTCTGGATGCATGGGCTCTGGCATTGATGATGAAGTACTGATGACTTGAAGAGAAGTTGTTAGCAACCCCTCCCCATCCATGGGGAATATGCTCTTGGTCAAGATTTCACACTGGTGGCTGGGGACCAGATATTAAAAAATGCTAGAAAATACAGTAAAAGGGCATGTCATACACTCTGACCTGCTCACTGTCTCTACACTCCAGGAAACCCTCACCACTACCTCCATGTTTCTCCCATGATACTACTTAACAGAACTTGATGGTTTTACAAAAAGAATGCATCACAGTCCCCTTTGACAGACCTGGAGCCCTGTGAAATAAAGTAATTTTGTATAGTCACCTGAAAGATCTCTTGTGGAGCCACAAATACCTTTAATGTCTCAGGGGACCCAACCCCAGAAGAGACAAACAGAGTTTTTTGTCTCTAGCTGTTCACTGGGGAGAGGGCCGCTGTGATGGCAACTCTTACACTGCAAAAGGCTGAACTTGCTGGAGCAATACTGAGGTAACAAATTCATTTCAGACAGCTAATACAGGGGGATTCACTGCTAACTTTTAATCAGTAGCAAGTTAAGACAAACTAGAAGCCATGACCTACAAAGGAAGGCTCTGCAAATCCCCCTGCCAGCCTCCTGAGGATGGCAGCTCCCCGGGTACACAGCCGTGATAAACGGATCCTTTTACAAGGTCTAACTCATTTAATCACCCCCTCTGCTTGCATTAACCACTTCTGCAAGGTTATCTTTCCTGTGTGGATTGTTTAAGTTAGGTCAAAAACCTGGTCTTGTTTTCAAATCCACGTTCATGATGAAAGCCTCCAGTCTAAGACTTCTATTCTTCTGAGACCCTTAGAGTTACAAGCACTGAGAATAATTCTTTTGCTTTTTTCTCCCAGCCTGCTATAGGGCTTTCTCCCTAAAGCACAAAACACTTTTCCTTGTTGAAATCTCTCCATGTGTCTCCTCTGTACCCAGTGAAATGGCCTGACAAGATGGGCTGGTTCTAGGTATACAATGACCAGTCTCCCTTTGAGCGAGAAGCTTCTGTTTCCAGCAGAAGGGCTGAGCCCTGGGTAATCTATTCACTCCCTACCTGGCAAGGGAAGCAGCAAGAGAATAAGTCACCGCACTTCTAACTGAAAAACTGTCACAGAAGAACTAATCTCAGACTTGAGCCTTCAACAATGAACTTTAAATTGAAAATGGCACCAAGTTTTGACCTGAAGTGAACAGCTTCCCTTGATGAGGCAGACAATTAGAGTTTTAGAGAGGAATGAGCAATCTCCAAGCTTTTGCATTGCAGCCAGCCTGAGCTCCTCTGCCACTCCTTGGCAGTGGCAAATACTAAGCTGAGGCTTCATCCCCCTGAGATGCTCAACTCCAGGGCAGTCACAGGGCAGAGCCATGAACCACTGGAGCCTTGTGAGTATGACAGGTTTTGAGTGGCCCAAAAGGCACAGGCAGAATGATTGTACAGCTCCCTACAAGGCAGGAGCCTGCCTGACCCGCCCAAGAGCAAGGCTGGCAGTGGCGTGGCACTGCTTTGTGCCTCCATGCGCTGCCTCCCCTCTGATTGCACATACCCTTGATTTTGGCAGCACATCTTGTAACACTAATGGCCTTTCCTAAATCGAATTTTCAAATGTTTATGTTTCCTTTCTTTCCCCACAGTAATTTTTGGTGCTTTGAATGTTTCAGGGATTCAGCTACATAAATAGATACCCTAATCTTGTAACAACATGCTAGATTACATAATTGCGATTAGGATGGGTAATTACACAGTGCCCATGTGAGGCAGACAGCTTCGACACTCCTCATCACAACTGTGTCAAAATATTTTATTTACAAAATACCAGAAGTAGTAACTCCACAGGCTACCATAAAACGTTAATTTTTTTTATATTGTTATACAAAAATAATAATTAAGAAAGTCCTTCAACTGCTTTCATTCTATTTTTCAAGGAAAACCACACCGTTGGGGTTCTCCCTACTACAGAACATTTCAGCAGCACGCCAGTTTTCACAGCCCTAGCAAGAGTGCTCTTGTTCACTGTAGAAATGTTACATATTAGAGAGTATTATAATGCCTTCCTGAAGTAAAGCTCACAGATGAAGTAAAAAATGACCTATGGTAGATATTTTTGTCAAGGTATTTAACTCTCATTTTGATCTGCTGATGACCTTTTACTTGAGTGAATCACAACTACATCCTAATGCCAGAGCTTACTCACTAGCTATGAAAACAACCTGGAATTGCATGCAAATTTTATTTTTGTTTTCCCTTATGACCTCAAATTTATACTACTCAGTGCTCAATCACAGAAATGTCAAAAATCACAAAGACTGTCTGTAAGAGTGAAGCAAGCAGAAAAAGTTCTCTATTGGCAGGAATTACATCCACTGTTTTTTAAACAGCCAGCATTCCAAGGAAGGAGATGAAGTTAAGTAACACTCCAAACAGTTACCTTCCCTGAATGAGCACTGCTCTATAAAGATTTGACTCAGGAAACCTAAGGAAGAGTTTAGGCACGGCAGCCCAATACTGTAAATGTCATTGCTCCACAGAAAAAAACAAAGCAAGTGCCTGGTGACCCCAACTGACGTGACATGGGTTTAATTGCATGTTTATTTCACATACAGAATAGGTTAGATTAGTATTTTCCATACAGCTAACCTGGAGCTTTGTTAAATAACCATGAAGCTGCATGAATACTGGAATGACAATCCTCCAATCACTGTCACATTCAGTGCATCACACAAATTTTTGAATTGACCATGACAAACACACACTAGAGGTTCTCAAAGTGAGCTGCTATTATGCTAAAATATATTTTTCAGAGGTTTTATGAAGTTTAATTGCATGGGATGAAACATGACACCTAAGCATTTGATTTATTACTAAGCATGACTCTATATTAGTGAGACTGCGGAGCATACAGTGTTGTGGAATTATTTTTACTCTGTCATGACAGATGGAGTCAGCGTTTGGTAAAGACTGTGTGCAAGTCTGCAGACATGCTGCAGGTGGGATCCTCTCTGCTGCCTCCTCCAAGCCAAGCTGCTATACTTGAAAACAGCACATTTCAGATGACGACAAAATCATCATCTATGTTTCCAAAATGGCAATATAGGTTTTAATCTTCTCTGTATGAAAAAAGTTTGCCTTGTCTAGAAAGAATCATAGAAGAGTGATGGAAGCCTTAATGATTTGAGGGGATCTATGGAACAACAATCCCTGAGCATCGATTATAATCCTACCCCATGACAGGTGTACATTGGTCACGCTGCAGTGGTGCACACAACTACCCCATGGAGGCAGCAGCGGACGCAGTGACGTGACAGACGGTGATTTCAACTTTCAGCACACCCATGCTTTGGTTTCCGTCCCCTCACCCACACAGCAGAGGACCCCATTTTATGCTCTGCTCTCTACCACCCAGGACAGCACCCCATGGTGCTTCCACTTCTAGAAGATGTACACCTTTCAAAAGGTGAGTTTCCCTGCCCAAGCTGAACAGCAGAGCTGTCCCACACCAAGGCAGGACTGTGCACTGATTTCCACTTTGTGCCTTTAAAGGCAGGGTGCCCCCTGGCAGCAGGGCTGAAGTGCCAGAGCAGCACCCTGCCTGCGCTGCTCTACTGATGGCTCCTCTTACAAAAGGAGATACCACCCTGCCTTCTGCCATCTCTACAGATGTGATATTTGGCAGCTGCATTTCAAACAGCTTTTCTGTTTTTCCTACTTATTTCACCCTTGTGAAAGATCCTCCATGACCTCCTGTGCCATGACCCAGCATGTACTGGTCCCACAGCCCCTATACTTGGGGCAAACCTCAAGGCACCATTTCATGTAAGCTTTTGGATAATTAAGATTTCTTGAGCATGGCCTGTATAGGAAAATTTTGAAACAGTTACTCCATGATATATATACTCCATGATACACATGAGAAATGTGGTTAATACTTTAGAAAAATGCTTTTGAAACTGAATTCTCACATAACATTTTAACATACTATTGAAAGCCAGCAATACCCTCTCTCCACATTTGTTTTCTGAGCTGACACTAAACTTTCCTAAAAAGCTAATTATATCACCACGAAAGGCATCTGACAATGTCCAACAGGCTTAGAAATGGTCTTAATCAAGGCCTTTGGCACCAAGTTCACATTCTTCTGAGGAGAAACTATATTAAATCTCCTTGACATGAAGTGCTTTGGACTGGCCCCTTTCCAGTAGCTCAAGATATCACTGCCTAAACTTAAGGAGTGCTTTGTTCCAGCTGGAAGCAAGCTCACAGCTAGATCAAATGGAGGTGGGAGTAAATCTCTGTATTCCAAGAAAACAAGATGACTTCCACTCTAACCCCTTCTTTTAAGAGAGGCCAAAAAAGGGCATCAATTCAACAGGATCAGAATCAAGTGCGCTATAGGAAAAACTATTGTTAGATAAGATAGTTCAGCCTTGAATTCAGCAGTTTTACCAGTTCAGGGTATTCTTGTGTGACTAGAAAAAGCTGTGGTCCCCCAATAACTTGTTTCTGGGCTATTCTGACAGAAGGGCACTGGCCTTCTGCCTGAAAGCAAAGGTGTGAGCTACACCAAGAGCCAGGATAAACTACTGAAGCAAACACCCATGGTAATCTTTGAAGCTCAAGTAAGCTCTCAAGCCCTCAAGGCAATTCAGATGCTTACTGTTCTTTGTTTAAGTGTTGAGTTCTTTATGGTTTGGCTTTGTGCATGTTTTATACAGACGCTGACAAATACTAAACCAGCACAGTAACATTTCAAGGCTGATTCACTGATAAAATGCTCATTCAGAGGACTCCAGGGGACTAGATGTCATGTTCCCTTTCAAAAATACAGCTGAAGTGAGTATTCTGTAAAAATTCAAAACAGATCTTGGATACAAAGAGCAATGAAAGATAAGCGGTGCATAAGGGGACACTGAACAGGTCATGGAGTCTTCAATAAATATTACTGGAAGTACAGAGGTTCGATTCATAACATCTCTAAGGACATTTATCATTATTACTGGCAGATTATGTGTTTTGTTTTAGGGGAAGCTGACAGAGCACTGCTGTTATAACTGTTCCTAATAGCTGATTACACATCATTACAGATACTTCAGCTTTGATTCTGGCCAACTTTTGTTGATTTATAAACACCATTGCCTACTTTAAAGCCTGCAATCAACGACATTATGCACTAGATAATGAATACACTCCCTAAATTCAGGTAATAGGCAGAAACTCCATTAGACAATAGCTGAATGAAAGGGAGTTCTAAATATATCTCTGTCTTCCCAAGTGTTCTGGTGTGACATGCCTGCTGTATTTCTAAGAATGGAGTTTCCTGCCAATCACTCTGAATACAAGCCTAAGTCCTTGTCTTCCCCTGAGAAAGAGCCTGCTCTGCTCACAGCTACACAAACCATGCTACACAGGTGGACAATTGGAAAGCCTCAGTGAACCACTTCCAAATTCTCTGCACAGATACATGCTGGGGCAGAGCCCTACCTATACAAAACCAGGGATGAATTAGAAAAAGCTGCAGAAATGCAGCACAAAAACCTCTTCCACCTTAGTTTGCCATAATTTAAAATACAGAACAGAGTGAAAACTAAGTAATTGGATGGACAGACGAGAAAAGGCAGGTTTTCAAATCTCAGAGTGCTCAGAAAAAGGCAGGCAATAGTAACAATCATACAAAACTGAAGAGCTCCACGTTTCTCCCTCCTCTGATGTTTCTCAGCGCATCCCTAACCTATTAGTTCATCTTGCCAGCAGTCATTCTCCTTTTCTGTGATGTACAAGGCCAAGAACATTACCAGTGCTTAACAAGCTATAATAATGATTGATGATCACATATGGACAAGACAAAGTTAAGATTAAGAACCACATTAAAACAGCGTCAGAATTTCAGAGAACTTTATGTGATAAGACCTCAGGAATAAGAAGACTAAAGAAGAGTAGCTACAAACAACACCAAGGAAACCCTTGTTGAAAGGTTCTGCATCCATCAAGGAGAAAGGGAGATACACACAAAGAGAATTAATAAAAAGTGGGTAAGAACAAGCACTGTATATCCTCCATAATCTCTCCTGCTATCAGGTTAACTGCAAATCTGTATAGGCATAACTTATACCAAAGCCTCAAACTACTCTTCCAAGCAAAACATTGTTTAGCATTAAAATATTGTTTCTACTTTTAAGTCACTACTTCTTAGAGGTTCCACTCCTTTCTATTCAGACTTCTGCATTAAGGAACAGTGAAATTACATAGTTCCCAGTGGTGTGCATGCTGCAGGCAATGCACCTACGACTCGCCCAGCAGAATTCCCTCAGAAGGAACAGAGAACCCATTTGAACTTAACTACTTGGGTGTTTACACTATAGCTTTCTGGCTGCTGGGATAATATTAAAAGGTGACCCTTTTGGTCAAGGACTTTTTTTAAAGCTACAAAGCAGCCAGTCTTACTGTACTTCACATAATTGCAGGTCTCCTTAAGTTAACAATTACTTGACATGAACTGAATTCCTAAAGATGAAAACCTGTTTCCAATATGTTTTCTGTCTCAGTGAGCTTCATGGGCAAGAACCAGACCCGTAGGTTTTTAGTGTTTGTAGAACATACAGGTCTTGCAAAAGATCCGAGTTTCATTCTATTGAATCCTGTGTGCTCAGGAAAGGACAACAGTCTCTTCAAAAAATGTAAGGCCCCACAACTAAACAATTTTCTCTTTTTTGTCCTGTCTTTTCACTCCTCAGTGTTTAAAATAAGAGAGTTGTTTAAATCATAGCAGCATTGTCAGAAAGTCAAAGAGTTAAAGGTTTCATCATACCATTTATAGACTACCAGATGCTACAAGCTTGTTATATCCAACTTTGATTAGCTGTAAAATGAATCTACAGACAAATTACTGCTGTTTACCCAGATAGCTTTTCCTTTTTTGGGTTCAGGATTTGTATCTGTCATTTAGCTAAGTAGCAGCCAAGATTACTGGCGGAGTATTCTCTTCATCCTTGGCCCTTTAGTGTCTAGTAACTGGTGAAAACATATTACAAGAGTGCAAGATCCCTGATGACTGACAGCCACCATTAGGGGCATTATATTGTACCATATCCATTCAACACAACTTCTGCAACCCCTTTCAGAAGATGCAAACAACACAGCATGGGAAGCAGAGGGTCTGCAGAAATCTCAAACTTCTCCCTGCATCACATGGCTGGTCTCCCTTCACAGCCTTTCTTTAAAACACTCTAGTCTTGCTGTCACTCAGCATCACCATGATGAAGGCTGAGCAGCCCATCTCTCCCAATTCTCCTTTTCCTCCTTTCAGTCTCCTTGGCAGTTTAGTGATGTCCCTGTTGTCCTGCCTGAGGCCCCTCTTCCTTGGCCTTCGAGGCTGCTATGCATTTCCTATCCTATAGTACATTAAAATCACTCAATTTTTCTCTCATCTTCACCCTGTGAAGTTACTACAGTGACTCCCAATGAGTACAAAAGCTCCTCTCTTGGATCTAAATCCAAGAAGCCAGCAACTAACCCTCATCCTTACTGGTTGCTCAGGTGATGCTTCATGAGCTCTGCTCAAGCTCCTTCCCACAGGAACCACTTCATCATCTTCTGCTTTTCCTACTCTCACACATTTAAGATCTTCATACTTTTCTGCAAAGCTCTGCCTAAGGCTGCCACCTGCATATTTCTGCATGCTGACCTTCCTGAACCTCCCTGAATTGGAAACAGTGCCAGATTCATGTGGGATTTTTCCTCCCAGTTTATTCAATATACTAGCCAAGGAATACAAAGAAGAGCTGTACAGCCAGATACAAAAAGAGATTTTAAGGTCTTGAGGGAACATGAGATCATCAGCCTGATACCTTGTTTCATCACAGATTGTAAAGCAGCACAGTCTTGCTATTTATACAGAAAATGTATGCTTTAAAATATCTCCAAGAATATCATCCAGGAATCATAAAAGTCACATGAAGATGGAGAATTTGTCACTTCCAGTGCTGGATTGTTCCACCTTGACCACCTTGTCTGCTAGAGACCTGTGCCTTGCTTCCATTTCAATTTGCTGTGATTTAAAGTTTCCAGCTATTAAGTCCTTGTAATACATTTTTTCACTTGATTAAGAAACCCTTAAAAAGCCTTTCTTCTCCCCATGAAATGATTTATAAACCATAATCAAATTCCTCATCATCTTCATACTAATAAAGCAAATTGATCTCCTCCAGTCTGCCATTACATCACATTTTTCTCAATCTTAGATTATGTTTGCACCTCTCTTACCTCCAATTTAGCACTCCTCTTAAAACACTGAGAACTAGATGCTCTTTTGATCTTCCCTGTACCAAAGTGAGGATTTTTCCTTGACTTTTCTTTCTAGGTCCAAGGACATACTGTAGTCCAATTCACCAGGCTGAAAAGCTGAGCAAGTCACAAGGAAGCCTCAGCTGCAGGCACCACTTCAAAAAGGGCTGCTTCTGTATGATGGAAAGCTGGATTACTCTGCCCAAAGACTGTACAGCCTTGTGCATGGCTCTGGAAAAGCTTTTAGTTATAAAGCCATGTAAAAACTTTACCCTCTGCACCAATCATCTCCTTACATTTGTCATCCATAAATACCAGATTTACTTCCCATCTCTCTTTGATGGAGGAGTTGCCTAGCATTGGAGTCAGTGCCAGTCCCTGCCAAGTCCCACTAGAAACATCCCTGTTTGATGACTGTCCAACAAGAATGGCTTCTTAGTTTTGGTGACTGATCAAAGGTGACACACAATCTTTCAGCATCACGAATTCCAATCAGATACTTCAAATCAAATGCCTTACAAAAGTTAGTATGTCACTATTACACAGTTATCTTTATAAATTAAACTTGCAGTGCAAAAGACGGAAGCACTTTCCATAAATCTACACTAGCTGGAATTGGTTTAGTAAAACCTTGGTCTTTAGAGACAAAATCTGACACAAAATAAAAAATATTTTTATCTAACACAAATATTAGGCTTAATTAATTGGGTCAACCACTTGGGTTTTTAAATACTAGCAAGAGAGTATAACATTTCTATCTAGGATTTCCCTAGTATTTTAAGTTTTATTGAACAGGAGCCTCCAAGTTTTAGAAGTTTAAAAATGTACAGCCTTTGTATGTGACTTCTATTATCCTTCATTTTAAGAAAACAGCACCTATCAACATTTGCACACAATACAAACCCCGGTCCTCTTGTACCCATAGCAACTGAAACAGTGACAGAAGATCTTGCAGGCTTCATCTCCATCATCACTTTGTACTGTAATGGGCCTTTCCCATCAGGGCACTTGGGGTATTCAAGCCTGGCTAGTCCAGCCTCACCATTATGTGATAGGAAAAGTGAAGCTGTGGGTGAAAAAAGACAACAAAGGCAGCTTTAGGGAGACAAGAGGAGGCCATGACAGACAGACAAAAGCACGAAGATGCAAGCATGAAAGCCTTGAAGGGAAGGCTAAGAAGTTCAAGCTTGCTAGGCAAAGACAGGGACACATGAAATTCAGAGACTGGCACACTGTGACAAGGGGCTCAGCGTGCTGGAAAGAGATTTTATCAATATTCTGTGTGTAAACTCACACATACACATACTTTTCCCAATACACATGGACTTGGCAATTTCTCTCTTCACTTCTGCCCCTTCCAGAAGTTTGTCATGCTGCCATGCCAACAAAGTGTGCAGAAAGCATCGCTTGGCAGTGCTTTCACAATAAGCTCTCCTGGCCGGGGGCTATCCAGACTTCCTTGGCTCCACAAACTAAGTGAACTGTCACAGCAGGATCACTTTCTCTGCAGAAGTACATGAGTTACATGGTTTGATGATGCCATCAGCAAGCTACTCTGCCACCATTTCACACTTACCTGCCTAACATCTGCATCCCATCACACAAGCAGACAGGAAAAACCCCAATCACAGATTGAAGAGCCAAGAGTTGCATAACATGACAAAAAGTTTGCTTCTCTGCTAACCTTGGTTTTCTTTCCTCATGTTCTTGTTGCTTGCCATGAATTGCCCTAAAGCCAACACATCTCAAGCCCAGCAGTGCCATTGCAGGCTTGTTTCATCCCAAGCAGGGTACGCTTCTCAACTCTTGCTGTCACTTGTCCTGCAGCACTCTGGAGAGATAATTTTCCTTTAAGCATCCAAGATCCAATTATTAATTGTTTTAATACAAGTTATCCCTTGAACTGCACACAGAGCTCCATAGTGAACAGCACACAAGGGGAAAGCTGTCCTTCCTGGGAACTCAATGGGGTTGCAATTGCTCAGCTTTCCCCAACAATCTTGCACTTTTTTCCTAATCTCCGAGTCTGAGGGAGGATCTCTGTCATCTTTGTTTTCAGGAAAAAAATTAGTGCTCTAATTCAGTTTTCAGTGTTTTGGGGTCTGCCAGCTTTGAGAGTATGGGCTAATGACATGTAAATCTCCACGGATATTTGAAAGAAAATGATCATTCTTCAGCTTTTACATAGGAACTGCTATCACTTGAGAGCTGTTATCCCTCACTGGGTTAAGCATGTGGAGACAAGCTGCCTTCATAATTTATTTTTGACAAGTGATGATAATGCTCTCTTCTAAAGCACTAAAATAAAACCTTCTCAAGGTATGTGGGCTCCCAAATTGTCCAAGACGTAGGTGCACATAGACCACATGATGAATTCACAGAAGAGGATGACAGGACAACATTAGAGTCTTAGGACTCTCTGTCAGCAGAAGCACTGTGGTAGCACAGCTCCTCACGTTCAGCTCCCACTGAAGGGTAAGTGCTCTGAAGCACGAGCAGATGCCAGGAGATAGGATGGGAAAGACAGGAGAAATTCATCTTCTTTGCATGTGTTTGGTGCAAGTTACTGAGCTAAGTGCAGGAGTGGATGAGCTCTCAAACACAAGCAGGCACAGTCCTGGAGTAGATGGGCCAATGGCCTGATCTGACATGGCACCTGAGAATGGAGAGTAATGAGAGCAGCACGATCCTACAGCCAACAGCCAAGGGATAGGAGCAAATGCTATGTCTCTTCTTGGGAAAGGCTGAAGAGCAGAAGCCTTTGTGAACACCATTCTCCCCCACACAGTGTGCTCTTCCTTTAAAGGGTGAATTTAGATGTAGTGTATTAAGATCAAGCCAAAACTGTTCCCATACAAAACTATATGATCCATAATGCACAGACCACACAGCTACTGACCAGACCTTCAGCTACCTCCTCCATGTATCAGTGGGGTTAACGACTGTTGCAGAACATTTTATTAACTACAAGGTTAATATAATCAGAAAAAAAGGATCACTTTGCCTTGCTCTGCTTCAGACAAATATTCAGACTCACAAGGGGCAAAACTCACACCCTTGTCAAACAATTTGTCTTGCATGGGACCAGACCAGTTGCAGGCAGGAATCACAGCCTGGCTTGGCCTGCCAGCACATCCAAACACTACTGAAAAGCCCTTGCAAACACTTCCTCCTGAGTGCAAAAGGGAAATGGTATTGTGCAGTGCACTGGTTAATGACTTTCCAATGCTACCCTCACAAACTTCTCTGACCATCCCTGCTAATTCTACATAAGCCAATGGTAAAAAGTGTCAGGGGAATAGGACCACTTCTCCTTACAGAGAAAACTGATACAGAGCAACACATGTATCTGAACCCAGTCTGTTGCTACAAAACTATCAGTGAAGCCAATCCTTCCCCTGGAACGCTTCCTGTGCAAGCCAAGGAATTGCGCACTGAACGATCCATAACACAGTTTGTGTGCCTGGGTGCCAACAGCAAAGTCTGGTTGCTGGAATCAAACCAAGGACAGATGAGGTTTTCTGCCTCTAAGCCTGAGTTCGGACTGTGCCTCTCCATGGGAGACATTCCATTTGGGACAGCAACTTTCCCAAAGCATCAGTGGTGGAACACGACACCCACCTCACAGCACTACCTGTATGCCTGCTAGGAATCTTCAGGAGGAAGAAAGCACTCAAGCAAACTGTGGAGCTAGTCTTTAATTTCATTCTCCTAGTTCATTGGGCTGTTGTGACACATCATAAAGCCTTGAAGAACGTTGCTAATACAGCAGAGGTCCCAGCAGAAGCTTACGGCCTATCTCCTCCCATGGGTAAGCCAGTGACTTATAGTCTCCAGAATAAGATAGCAAGCACAAGCCTAAAAATTCCTTTACCTTCCCCTTTATTTATTTTTAAAATTCTAAATGTATGGCTACTCTAAAGAATTACCCAGGGTTGAGGACCCTTCCTCTGTGGGAGAGGTAGCACGTATGTTGTAGGATAGAAGATTTATTCCACAGCCTGAGCTACCGTGTGCCATAATACGAATGCCAAATTCACAAAAACCCTTTTTCTGTCAGTACAACTGTGTTGGGTTATCTCGTGATTTTCTGCACCAGAAAAGCTGCTGTTTCTTAGTGGGGATGAAACAAAAGAGCAGACTGGAACAAAACATGCAACCCACAATCGCTCGATTAATATAATTAAAAATTAAACAGCAGACAGGAAAGCAGGCGCATCTCTACGCATCTGTGTGGGTATTCAGTTTTCAAGAGAAACATCTGGTGCCTGAATAAGATATTTCATTCAGCAAAATCTGTTGTATAGAAGTAGTTTCTAAAATATTTGGGCGTCTCAAAAAGCTCTGAAGACCTGCCAAGGAAGAGTTTTGGAGACTGATGCATGCTGCCCACAAGCATGGCACTCCAACCTCCCCACACCTCTCATCACAGCCTGGATTAATTATATCCTCTGCAGAAATACTGGCTGGGGAGAGTTGTTCTGGCAGTTAGGTGCCTGTAATGCCTCCTGGTTTATATTTAAAGGATAAAAACCTGTGTGGAAGGCACTTAGAGTATCGAAGAGCACAGGAGAATCACTGCTATTTACATTTTTCCCCCTTTTAAAACAAAGCCAGGCTTCAGCTGATTGTTTTGTTTACAGTAGAAGTAACAGAAGAGAGTTTTGCTCCTTACAGCCCATTAAACCTGTTTTTCTCCTACTCCTGTTCTCCTCCCCCTCTCGAAGCCTTCAACAAGCCACAGGAATACAAATCAGAAAAAAACCCCAAAATCTCTCTGCTGATGAACTGCTTAGAAAAGGTTTCAACTCTGCTGGTATTAACAGTGCAAATTTCCGAACTATTTATATCATGGATAATTGGTGACTAGAAATATTTGCATTGCTAATTTCCCTCCATTAAGAACAAACCCAGGGTCCCAATAATATGGCTTAATAGCTGCATTTAAGTTACTGCCCCTTTCCTATCTTCCTTTTTTTTTTTTTTTTTACAAGGAGCTTTTCCCCCTCTCCACACTTGAGTTCCTAAACAAAGAGTTCATTCTTTCTTGAATGCCATTACTACCAAGTTTGCTGTTTTAACAAGACTGACTTTCTCCTACCTAAGTGGAAAACAGAAGAGACAGAGGGTGACTGGGAAGATTAATTAAAATTAATTAAAAATCTGTTACTCTGTGTGTTACCATTTCCTTACTATGAATTAAATAAGAATAGTAATAAAGAAATCAGCACATTTTTTCCAACATGTACAAAGCTGAATTCTTGTGTTAGGCACTTCAATTTTAAATTTGATGCCCTAGAAATACATGAGAGATTTGAACAGAATGGTTAAGCCAAGCTTTCATTTCCATTAATAAGGGCCAGCACCCCCCTTCAACTGGAGCTCCCCAAAGGCTACAGATGGCCACTCGTGGGTGATGGCCCTGCACCCAGAGGGCTCTGGGAGCTGATTAGGAGGCTGATATGGCAGAGTTTGAAGTCTTACAAAATGGCAACCAGCCCAAGTGCCCCCAGGGAGAGGGAGAGCACAGAGCAGAGTGCCTCTGACTTCAACCAGCAGCTCTGTTTCACATAAAGGGACGCTGTCAGGTCCCTTTAGAATCACGTTAAAATAGATGAGGCAGATTTGAGGGCTAAAAAGAAACTTTTCTTACGGTCCACTGGATCTGCATGCAAAGCTCATTGAAAACATTTGAGATGCATACCAAATTAACTGTACCGTGCAACCAGAATTAATTGTGTCCTTGACAGCGTGGCAGCCGATAACATTTGTTATCCTGTGAAGTCACTCAACCCACAAACAAATCCCTTCACTGCCATTTATGCCCACTGTGCTCCCATAAAGCATCCAGAACAGGTACCTACACCTATTAATAACCCTGTCACTGCTGCCACGTTAGAGAGGAATGTGAGCTATCGTGGTTCGGTGACATTTAGCTGATCCCTTGTCCTGCAAATTCAGCTGACCAATGCCACATTTCAGGAATGAGTTTTGCCGCGGTGAAAAGAGTTATATACTGAATCAGACAGCAGCCCAGCAAGCACTGGCTGTGCTGATTTACTGGGGCTGGCGACTGCATTGTATGGCACTGTAGCTGGGCCCTGACAGCCGACTCTCACGCCATCCTGGTGGGAATAAAGGCTGCTGCCCCCCGCCGTGGCACAGAACTGTGGAGATGTAACACTTCTGAGCAGAGGTAATTCAATCCTTCCTGAAAAACAGAGGCCTTTTCAAAGAAGGCATCTGGAGGTTGCACAGTGCACCTGAATTAATAGCTAATCATCACAACTATAAAAGGGGAGCAGACTCTTCCAACTCAGCCAGCCGGCAGCATAATCCAGAGCTCAGAGAGATAGGTGGCAAACATTTAACAGTAATGCCAAAATCCAGAAGGCTGGGAATTCTTTGAGAAAATCAAGAGGAATCCAAGCACGTAATTCCAGCTGAGCTAAAGACTGTAGGATGACTGTCAGTCGAAAAACAAAACCTAGATAAAGTCACAAAGCCTGCAAGAAGAAACCAGTATGAGAGGAAGAACACAGATTTTTGTGTGCGTGTCACTGCCGATACCACACTATTCCCTGCCATATTTATGGAAATATTGTAATCTCCCAAGGAAATCAGTTCTCTCTATAGATCTTCTAAGCCCAGAAATGACATTCTTTCTCTGCTACAGTCAGTAGCAGGCCCCATGAAGCATTTGTATTCTCAAGAGATGAATATATTTTTCTGGTTTAATACTGATAAAACCTTAACAGTGTATGAACATAAAGATATATTATAATTTGAATTCTGAGTCCCCCGAACTCAGAAATTACCTTGCTAAAAAGTGACTCCCGCGACCTCTTAGTCCTGAACTGATGTCACACTTTCCTTAATAGAAAGTAACAACCTCAAAACTGGAAAGATGCTTTCCAAAAGCAAAAAATGCCACCTCTGTCTGCAAAGCACACCACCCAAGCAGCAGAGCCAGTAGGGCTGGTGACAGTACAGCTGCACTGATCCTGGTGCCACAGCTGCTAGGCAGAGGGATCCACTGAGGGCAGGCACCTCTGTGGGAATGCAAAAGGCATCAGGAGCAAGAGACCCCAACAGCACAACACTACTGCTTGTGATAATCGAGTTGGCTCCAGTCTCTCTGTATGTCCCAGAAGAGCTGCTGTTTATTTCAGTGAGGCCCCACGAGTAGCACTGGGGGAAGCAGAGACCATGAATACCAGCCTCTTAAAATGATTATAGATGGATTTGTTAGTAATACATAACATATAGCTGAGCCCTTCTAAGTGATATAGTGCCAAACACAGAGAAGATTTTGTCCTGATAAAGTCAGACATCTTGAGTATGTAATAAATATGATGTTCCCCCTCTGTCTAATGTAGGTTATGTGAAGCTGCTAAGACTGCAATTTTTAGGCTATCACTGTCCTTAAATTATTAAGCAATACAGCATTAGAAAGCTAGACTGAAGGCTGTGCATTGTAGCTTTGCTTTATTTTTTTCGATGTGTGCCTGAATACAAAATGTGACTTTGGAGAAGGTACTGAGGTGCCAGCATGTATCAGGAGGATGCTTGGAGACTGACACAGTGTCAGGTGTCACTGTTGCTTACATTTGTATCTTCCTTCCTTTTTAGTGTTTGTGTGGTGAAGAAAAGCACTTTGCAACCCACACTACAGGAAAACAGAAATTCTCTGTCTCAGCAATATATTGTATTAACTGTTTACAAGTTTTAGCTGGTTCAAAGCCATCTTGGTAAACATGTCAGGATATTTTAAAGTCACCTAAAAATAGGTTTGTGATTTGGTTCTGGCTTATTTAAAGCTTGAACCAGAGATCTCCATGATATCAGTATCTTTCTTATGAGAATAAGGAAAATAGTATCTAAGAATGCCTCAGCACACCCTATGCCACCCTTCCCATTTGATTCAGTAGGCCCAGGAGGTAGAATGTGTAGCTCATGTGCATTTCTGTCAAAAGACTTATGGAAATACAGAAGTTGCTAGTGCATGTGTGCAGCAGCGAAGTCTAGTCCTTGGTTATTTCCTCATCTCTCTGTCCCTGAATGCAAAGGGCTCTGGAATCAGTCTCATTTCATATCCCATTCATAATCCCAAAGACTCCTGGGTATTCCAATCCTCCTCCTACTCTACTGTTGAGTAATTCTCTCTTTCATCAAGGAATATCTGTCCACAGAAGAACTTTCCAAATGATGAAAGTAAATCCAGGGCAACTTCACCTTCCAGGAGATGTAGTTGTCTTTCCTGTACACATAAACCTACAGAGCAGAGACAGTAAAATTCAGGTGCTTAATCCATACTGAACCTCTTCATTTTACTGAGCCTAATGAAAATGTAGTATCACCTGCTTTTAAAGGAGTAAATGACTCCTATTGCTATCACTGTGTATTATTCAGCCTCCAAGACAAAGAGATATAGAGCAACCTATTTAAGTCTGTTCACAAAGAGACAGCATTAATCTGGAAATTACCTCTTTCTTCAAAGGAAAAGAAAATGAAGTTAAGCTACAGCAAAGGAAGATGTGTGGGGTGCTGAGGATTTCTTCATACACCTGTGCAGTAACAGGTGTTTGTCTCAGAAGCTTCTTGTGGACATGCTACTTTATATGCATTTTGAGACAGTGAGATGCTGTAGGACAACCTGACGATACTCCCGAAAGATGGTACCTTCATTTTCCTTTTACTGTTTTTATCACGTTTTGAATTCAAAATAATCTTTGTTACACAGTGTATTTTAAAGCCTAATTTAGCCATTAAAGGCAGAACTATGGTGGCTGGGGGTGGCCAGGCTTTCTTAGCAGCTGGCTTTTTCATGAAAGGAGCTATGGGCCACTTTTCTCTGGGGTGATTCTGAGACACCTGTAACTGAGGGAGACTGTACACACACAGCCTTTCAGACTTTTAGCTTCTATGGCCCTTACTTTCAATCATGCTTTAGTAGCTAGCTGAGAAATTTTACCATTTCTCATGCTGGCTGCTGCTTACAGGAAGCAGTAAACACACATTCATCTGATGCATGGTCAGAAATGAGCTAGAAATCCTCTGGGAAGAAAAGGGGAGAAATCTAGAGACTTTGCAACATTCATTTTGGGAACAGCTGTCTGCAGAGATGTCCCTGCTGAAGTATATGGTACCCTTAGCCAAAGACTGGCAATAACAGGGCTGCTTGTTTTCAAGGGGCTTCTCCATCAAAACATGATGAGGCCCATGAGTCCTTCTCCCACTACAGCCATATACCACAAAGACAAAATACAAAATACACAGTGGGGCCTGTGTTGGTGAGCACACATTCACGTGTATATACCACCTATGTGAGCTGCTCCTGATAAAGAGAAAACTGGATTGAAAGCTAAACATCAAAACACACAAGGGGAGAAAAAAGAAAAGGGATCATTCCCACCCACCGCTCCCGAAACTCTGCTTCCCTGCAGGCCACAGAGGGAAGGAAGTGCGTATGCAGAGAGGCGAGTGGTGCGCAAAGCCCTCAAGGCACCCGCTTATCTGAGCTGCTTCTAAACGTTACTAAATAAGCCTATTAGTTTCTGAAACCTGGCAAGCGAGGGAACAGGGCCCAGAAGTATGAACTGAGACAGACCATACTGTTTCAAGTGCATTTACATGCAGTACCAACTTCTCTGTTGACTGCCCAAAGGTCATCTGACAAACAGTGGTGAGTTTTTTACACCATGTCAATTTTTGATCCAACACCACTTGCATACCAGATGGTTTAAAAATATGTATTCGCTGCCACTGTTTCTGCTCTGTTCAGCAGTGCCTGCCAATGTCTCGAGTTTATGATGTCTGTAGCAAATGTTTTAGTGTTGACATCTTCTGCGATGTGAGTGAAGATAAATTGCATTAAACGCTAAAACATTACTTACAGATGGAAAATAGACTGACTTCCCAGACATTTGCAAGCAGGGCATCTCCAGTTACACTGTGGCAGAGGCTGCAGCAGAGACAGCTCAGTTTAATAAGTAAAAATCAATTGGCATTAACCTGGGGAAAAAAGCCACCTTTGCTTTCATTCCCACTTTAGGAAGTGCTGCTATACCAACACAGGGTGCTAGAGAAAGCCTGCTCTCTTTGTGTACACAAACAATGCTGCCCAGGAGCAGCGCTGTATTGTGTCAGAATATGCAGCTGTAACACACTCTGCATCCTGGTGATACTGGAAAGCCACCCCCTGCTTGTCCCTACATTTGTGATAAAACATATTTAAGAAAAATACTGACAAATATTTTCTCCTGTCCCAGTTTTACGCCCAGCTATTTAGCGTGGAGCACAGAATGGGAACTCCACATCCTGTTACTTCCACTGCATTCCCTATTCCCTTTCCCCATTCCCTTCGGTACAGAGGTTCATGATACAAATGTAATTGCTCTAATTTTTTCCACATCCTTTTGGGAGAGAGAATATTTCTTCTTTTAAAGGGTATTAGTAACCCTCTGGCAATTCCATTTATCTCTTCAGCACAGTGAATCTGAAAGAATCAGTCAGGCTCCCTCTCCCTTTCACCCGCTGCCACGGCAGAGCCCACAGAGCACCTCTGGAGAGGGTGGGAGCTTCATGTGTGTTCCACACACAGTCACAGCACAGACAAGGCCAACACACAACAACACACGACACCTTCATAAATACTGAGGGGCAGTTACTCTGTAATAATGAGGACTTAAAAACATACATATATAATTTTTAGAACTGACTGCAAGAGATGTGCTAGTTTATTTGACAAAGGTAAAAGATTTCTGATACTCATGGGGCAGCTGAGCAAGGAAGGAGTTAAAGCTGGGGTTTCAAATGTAAAACAAACAAGGCTAAGCCTCTCTGTTTCTCCAAGGTCTCCCTCCTTCCTTGCCCTCTGCAGAGGCTATAAATAGATTGCAGAAGAATGAAGTATGGGTGGGACCAAACTAGCCAGTCCCTTCCACTCTCCCTAGGGAAGGGGGAAAAAATAAAAATACCATTTGACTCAATTATTTCAAATTATGAAGAAATTAACACCCCATGAAAAATTTAGAAGTGCTACTCCTAATTACAGATTGCAGCCTTCTGATTTGTCATCCCACTGAATATTTGTCTTTGAATTCTCCTTTCCTTCCTTTGCATCATTTTTGTGCATAGCACACATTTACTGAATATTACAGTCACATTTCTTATAGCCCACAGACTGCCTGTAAGGAAGAGAGGTGTGCATAGATAGGGACTGTAGGTGGACAGCATCATCTTTCCAATGCTCTGCTTTGTTAATTCTGAAACAAATCCTACCTCGCTATCCTACCCGTAAATAAATCTGAAGTTTAGGAAGAATGCATTTTGCACATCACCCCAAAGCTGAAGTGCCATTTCTCCAGCAGTCTTGTAGAATAACCCATTTAAAGGCAAAAGATTCAGTGGAAATACTTCGTGTACAATCTTGTATACATCAAGGTAATCAGTCCTGATTTACCCTCCCAAGCTAGTTCTTATAGCATCACCAATTAGCAGAAAAGTTAAAGAAATTAAATAGTATGTTTATATTTTTGTTTATATTTGAACTCAAAAGTGAACTAACTGTTGCCTACCACCTGAAATCTCTTTGAGTGCAAACTGCTCTTAGTAACTGGTGAAAACAGCACAGACTTCCATACTAAATTTCCTGACTAAACTACTGGGGTGGACTAGCTCCTTTTCTCCAAAATCGGGGTATGCCCACCTGCAGCTTCCTCAGAGTGAGGAAGAGGCATCAGAAAAAGACACCAGGAAACACTGTTCAGTAGTTAAAGCTCAGGCTTCAGGTAGTGCATCTGGAGATATACCCACAATTAATATTAGGGAAATACTTCTAATTAGCACCAATTAAAACCATGGCAAGGGTCAGAGTTTCTGAGAGATTTTGACCTACTAAATTAAAAAAGTGGTTTGAAACAGAGGATGAGTGGAGGTTATCCTTTTTCTTATACTCTTAGACAAGGATCCTGCAGTTTGCTTTCCCTGAGCACTGTCAGGTGGTTCAAGCCTTTCAGCTTTGCCAGAAGGTCTGTCCTTGTGGTTTGCAGGCATGCCTTCCTTAGGAGGGAAAACCAAAATGCTCCAGGTAGTCAGCACCTGCATAAGCACTCTTCACCTGCAGCCCTGGAAATGTAATGAGGGGCCTTACACCTCATGCATATAAAGAATATCTGAGTGCTACTTATACTAAATTTCTTTCTTTTGGAGAAAAAAACTTCCATTCTTACACTCTCAGGCTTCCTTTTTTTAATATTTGTATTTTTTTAAGCCAGTCACCTCCCTAGATGTCTTTAGTGTCTGCAGGGAAGAGCAGGCATGAGCACCTAATTACAAAAAGGCAGAAGATTCATTACACATGCAGAGAGGAATTTGCATCACCCCTTCCTGGCAGATGTCTGCGCCCTGGGAGGCTGCATGCACCACCCAGTTTGCAGCAGTTCTTGTCACAGACCAATTGAAGCTGGCCCTGGCCTGAGCAGGGGGCTGGGCTTGGTCACCTCCAAAGGTCTCTTCTAACCTGTTTCCTCCTGTCCCCCAGTCCCAGCCTTATGATAACAAGCTATGAAAAAGGAAAGCAGACCTGACACCTTCCTTCCAGGAAAAGATCGGTATGGCAGCAAAACTTGCCTTATGGGAGCCAGATAAACTAAGCTGCCATCCATAGCCTGTCCTGTTGGAGCAGGGAACCCTCATCACAGAAGCACAAGCAACCTGCTTATCCTATTGCAAAGCCTTATCTTGACTCTCCCAGCTGAGTTTGCATCAGGTTTTCACTGTCCAGTGTCTGTGGGACTAGAGGAGAAGTTAAACAATGCTGGGTTTATGTGAAGCATGTGTACTGTGCACATAATGCTTTTATAATCCTTCAATAATAACTTGTTAACTGCAGAAGAGGCTGTATAAAATGGAGGTTAAAGAAGCATTTCTCCATGAAAGTTTAATTTGTATAAGCACTCCAGTTAATAAGAGTTCATTTTTGTTCAGCCACATCACACTCGACCTATGACGTTTCTCAAAGATGAAGTTCAAACCAGTGGGCATAAACTTGAGTTTTCTGCCCACAGGGAACTATGCACATATGCACCTGCAAGTGCAGGCTGCTGGGAAGCCTGGCTACTGCACACACGTTTTGCATTTCAGTCTCTTGTCCACATGTTAGAAGCAGACAAGAAAAGTGATGGGCACCCATGCAAACAGCCCAAGAGACATTAGTGCCACAGGCCTGTTCAGGAGGAGATGTGCAGAGCCATGTGCACAATTCATTTTGTTCAGAGGCGCTGTGAGGGAGTGAGCCAACATCCTAGATAAGCAGGGCAACATGAAAAAGAAGAGAAGTTATTATTATTTTTAAGGTAATATAAATCCCAGTTCCTTCCTCCAGTTCCTTTTCATCATGGTTGTCATGTTTTTCCCACAGGCCACTGTCATAAAGAATGCAACATACTCTCAGAATAAAAGCCCTGAAGGGATGTGGAGAGCAGAAAGCACACCTGGTCCTATCTACCCAATGACACAAAAAAACAGGGAGGCCTGGAAAAGGTGGGATTCCTGTTTCTTATATGTGACACTCCCAGTTTCACCCTCTCCCCAGAACATCTACTTACTCACCCTGGGGCTCTAAACTTCCAAACTGGCTCTTCAAGGCAGGAGGGAGAAACCTGGAGAAGCCAAAATCCCCTGGTAACAGAAGTCAGTACCAATCTGCCCAGCAAATGACACTGTGTACAAATATCCAGTGCTCAGTGGGAGACAGCAGCCTTTAATTCACTAACTTCTCTGTCTGGTGGCAGGCTTCTCCTCTGCTTTTGTTTCCAGTCCAGGAACAATTTCCTGTCAGTCTCGCATTCACTGCTCCCAGCCTTGTTTTAAGAAAGAGCAGGTGCTGGTCTTGCCAAAAGCACCTGCAGGATGGGAGGGATGGGACTGTGCATCACAACTCACAGCACTGCCAGGCTTGGAGAGGATCATGAGGACTCTAAGAGGGTCAATATCTAGAGCAAGCAGCAGCATCTCCACCTCACCTAGAGAGCACAATGAGCCCTGAAAGAAAGGCCAACTGAGTGGCCAAATTTTGTCTGATCACAGAGCTCAGCAACACCAGTTGTGGACTGCTGTCCACAGTCAAATGGAAAAACTCTTTCCCAGGCCAGGGACCGAGGAAAGCAAGCACACACAAGGCTGTGAAGAGTCCTTTGGTCCTTCTACTCTCCTGCAGCTTTTGCTCATGAAAAACACTGTAAGCAACTTTGATTTCTGGAAATCCTTCTGCTGTATGTATTTAGGTAGTTTTGAGAATCGTCACGATGTAGAACCATGCAATTACAAAGGAAGTGGAGCACAAGAAGGAGGCTGGTGTGAGATGCTTGAGGGAGAACAGAAAGATTATGAGACAAGAAGTAGTAAAGAGACTAGTTTCAAAGCATCACTTCCATATAATGTGAAAGTCATCCCAGGAGATACCAGCATAGGAAAAACATAACATTCACTCTTACAACATTTAGATTTTGAAAGGATAGGCTTTTTAAAAAAAAAGTTATCAAGATCTTAGACACCTTCACACAGATTTTTATGGCATATACTTCAGAGAGACAGGCAGTTTGGGATCTTGGCCAGAAGGCACCTCACTGTGTCAGAAGTCCAAGCACAGCCTGCCCAGTTCCCAAGATCTCAAGTGAGTGCTATCTGTTTGCACAGGCAACTGCTCTCTGGATAGAGGGGGCCACTTTGCTGCGTAGCCACCGACCTCGGCTTAAAGCGGCGCAACAAACTTTGCTACAACTCCAGAGTGTGAGTGTTTGTCATGGGTCAGTATCAGAGATCTCTTTTTTAATCAGGAAGCTCTGCGAGGCCAATTTAACTGCAGAGCAAATACAACAGCTGAGTATTTTTCTTTGCAAACTACAGCCTCCAACTTGCTGTTAGCCAGGAATAACCAGCCCAAACTTGTCTGTTTTTATTGCCTCTCTGGGAAACCGGAACATTTAGCAGGAATCTTCACTCTCATTTACAGGTAGGAAGCCCAGGTACAAAGAGATTAAAGAACATCAAAGCAGGCAAAAGGAGGAAGAATAGTAAAATGCACTGGAGAAAAACCCCTTCAGTCCCTTGCCATCTTAATGGCTGAAGTTAATGCCATAGCCTTAAACACCTGCAGCTCCTTCTGATAACAAGTATTTCCTAGCTCTTAGTCTGTGACCAAAAATACACACACGAATAGAAGGGGTTATACACTTTTGTATAATGATGCTTTAAGCTCACTCTTCAGGTAAACACCCCCCAAAACAGTAGCAAATGTATTTCTCTCACTTAGAGCCCTTAATACCCTCACTGCAAACACAATGAAAAAAGCTAAAACTACTCATTTCATTACCTACTGCTCTCCAGATTAATCTCCATTCTGTGCTGCACAATGACAGGGTCACCAGAGGGTTTCCACACCACTGGGGCTGTGTAAGGAAGTACGCGGTCTGTACAAACAAAAGCAGGGGAATCCTTTATTCTCATTCTTCCTAACCTGTGGTTTAATTCCCTTTCTTTTGTAAAATGAAAACCAATCTTTTCTCAGAACATAAATGATCAGTGCCAACTTTCCCAAAGGAGAAGTATTACAACTGTGTACAGCTTCTGCCAAAGTTAAAAATCTTTCCTAGAAGGATCCTGGGTTTAAAAGTAAGCTCCAAGTGCTCTAAAATTGTCACACACAATCTATGAACAAGCAGGTGCCTCATGAAATGAAGATTAAGATTTAGAGTCCAAATCTGGTGCCTTTCAGGTAAAAGGATTTCTAAGGCAGGAGCTCCTAAAGTGGCTTTTTTTAAGGTTTCATACAAGTACCAAGAGATTGTCAAAGACTAAGGAAGGCAATTGCACCTCTTAGTACACCTCAAACAGCCCCCTCTACTCCCATCTATTCCATGGACCTACCATGCCTTCAAGCAAGCACTTATGAAGGAGCCAACACTACTTCATTCATGAGGGATTTATTCAGAATCCTGAGTGGGGAAATCAGGCTGGCTCTGGGTACAGCACAGCTAAACAGCCTGGGGCAACACAGGAGCACTGCTGGGTCCTGCCAGGGCTGGGCAGCAGCTGGCCACACATTCCCGGTGCCAAAGGGATTATAACTGCATGGGCATGTGCCAGAGGCAATCTTCTCCTTGGCCTCTTCCCACCTGAGTGGGGTGACATGCAAGTCCATGATCCCAGCATGCACACCTCCATCTCCTCCGTGTCACACTGGTCAAAATAGAATTTGAGCATGAACAAACCAGCTGAGTTCAGCATGGTACTGTGCTCCTCTCCCCAACATCTGTGTGTGCACTGCTCCATGGGAATGAGGATCTCTTGTGCTCCAACCATCCCCTGCTCTGGGGATCTGAGGATGAGAGTATGCCTCATCTCCCCCGGGGTGCTGTGTCCCCCGAAACTCCTATTCCTCAAGGACAGGCAGATCTCCATACCCTATAACATGGGATGAGCCCTCCTCCTGCCTCCCACAGAAATGGAGGGGAGCAAACCCAACTTCCATTCCTGCTATGGAAGCCCTGCCCTGCCCCAGGCTGGGCCCACAAAAGGCACAGAGCACCGGGGGGCTCCTGGGCAACTCTGCCTAACCCCAGCCCTCCAAAAACTGAGCATTGAAAATGCTGATGGCTTTACAGCCAAATGATGACAGTGAGCTGCCCAAAAGGCACTGAAACAGAATAGAGGGAACAGACATGCCATTTTTTTTCCCTCTCCTCATTGAAATTTATTGCAGCTAGAACTGAATAAAACAACTGAGACCCAGCAATACAGATAGCATCTGAGATTTCTTGCTGTCCCTGTCAACAACTTTCAGACATTTGAAAGCACAGCCATAATCCCCCTTTCACTGCAGCAGAGAATGAGAGTGAAACACACAGCAGCCATCATTCTCACCAGGAGATCAAATCTGTTCCATCCCAAACCCTCTCTAACCCACAGAGCAATGCTAGGCAAAACCTTGAGAGCTCACTGAGCCCATCAGACCCGTGCTGAGGAACTGATGATAATTCCTGGGACCATCCTACTGCTTAAAACACCAAGCTGATCTGTGATAAAGCTATGTTAATACATAGTTAATGTAGACTGGCTGGTGGAAATCAGTCCTTCTCAGAATACCTAGTCCAGAGCAACTCCAGTTTGAAAATGAACAAAATTAATAAACGTAGGCAATTTTACTTCTCATTAGGTATCCCAGCATGTTCATAAAATTCATGGACCACATTCTTAGTGTTAGCTTTCAGACTGACATACATATAGGTACTGTCAGGTCCAGGTAGAACCTGAATCTATAAATCCCCAGATCTCCTCCATCTCCTGCCTTCCTGCAGAGAAACCCCTCCTGAGGCATCCCTGGCCTCTCTTGGCACAGACCACCCCATTCCCTTGAAAACACATAGGCAGCTTGAGCTCTGTGTGTCCCACCACACAACCACACCTGACCAGCACGACAAGCCCTGCATTGCTGTGCACAGCTTCCCCTTGCTGAGCTCCAGCATTGGGATCAGCCTCCCCATCACCACAACAGCCAGGACAGGACATGCAGAGATGCACCTGTGTCATGTAGTTTAATGCTTTGTTTCTAGAGGGAACTTCACTTGCCACTGCCAGCTTCTCCTCACCAGCAGTTTCTTCTCTGCACCACTGGGTGAATTTAAAGATATTACTTCATCATCCAACACCATGAGATACCACACTTTCCTGTAAAACTACAAACCGCTAATGGGTAAGTCTTCAGGAGAACAAGGGCAGCAATCAAAAGAAGGTGATGGACACGCAGCACCAGCACGGTAGAGAGGCAGCTTCTAGACAGAGACTGCAGGCCTTTATGCGTGTTCTGACATCCCTCCTCCAAAGGGAAGGGTTATGGTAACCCCACTCATCACAGAGAAGCTGCCTCCAAGGGGAAATGAAAACACGTCAACAGAGACCTGCTCAAGCACACACCTACTGTAAAAAGACTGTCCTGACCTGGCCCCTGGTAAAAATATTCCATCTGCTCAGGATCTCACCTATTACAGAAAGAAGGCATGGATGTTTTCACTTCAATATTTCTACACTTATCACCACTGGGAGAGAAAAGGGACAGAGAACTCAAAAACATTTCAAGTGTGAGGTAGATATGTTATGATTTTCCAGGGCAGCAGCAAGGTGTCTGAAAAGGCACATCTCCATAGGCAATCAGTGACCCAATGATCATCGTGCCTTCAGAATATGTTGTGGCATTTACAGCTCTGCAGAGGTTAAAATCAGAGGATGTCAGCTTCTATAGACTGTAACAAAAATATGATACAAAATACTTCCATAGGCTTCCTTCAGAAACAGAAGAATTCTCATTCTTAGGTCCCTCTTATTTATTTTCACTGTCAAACGAAGCACATGCTGAGAGGTAAGAATTGCCCCAGCCTCTCGCTACATAACCCAGGGGAGTTTCTGCTCATCACCCACAAACTCTTCCACATGATCCTTGCTATTCATGCACTGAAAACAACTAACAGGAAGCTTCATCTGAGAATTCTTGCCTTTTTCACTCCTGCAGAAAAAGCTAGTATAAAGCAAACTAGTTCATCACCTTTTCCCTACAGCATATAAATATTCAACACCCACTGACAGCCCGGGATAACGTGAAAATCAGTCACATTTTCACAGTGCAAGCATCTGTTCTTCCCTAGTGTAAATCTGATCTGAAAAAATTTGGTGCTCATGAAGGAGACCAGAAATGGAAGGCTTGGATCCTTCTCTCATTGTGTCTGCTGGAACACCTCATGTTTTTCCCTTGTGTTTTCTGTAATCAAGTAAGCAATACCAAGATTTTTTAAGCATTTATGTTTCAGTATCCAAGTTGGAGGTGAGTCTCCAGGATGTGGTAGAGGGGTGTCTTGCAGCCCTTCATTTCAGCCCTCTATTCCAAAAGGAGTTTCTGTGAGGAGTGGCTCTGAAATTCCTGTGCAAGGGGGCAACCCTTTTGTACTTACACAAAGTCTTGAACTAAACCACAAACCAAAGTCATGGCCCAAGTACTGGTAATCCTAGAAGAAGAACAGCCACCGGGGAATAGAGTTCATTGCATCATGATGGCCCCAAGAACAGCTAAGGAACTACCACCGGTATCCCAATGCTACCTAAAGGCATAAATACCGGAACATGCCTTTTTGGAAAATAAATAATCAATCTCAGAATGCCACGCATTGATTATTACAAATATTTTATTTCTTTATTTTTCTATGCAAAGCAATCAGATAGATCAGATTACCTCACAGGAGGTAATGAAAAACCAGCTAAGAGATAAGGGCATTTTTCTGTGTTGTGCTATGCATGTTTAGTTCCTATTTTAAAAGGAGTCCTTGAGTCTGCTTTTGCAGTGCTTGGAGTGAATGTCAACTACAGAATTTTCAACGCAGGGAGAACTGCAATCCTGCAAAAGAAATATCATGATCCCTTAAATACTGCGGAGGCCTGACGTGATGAGCCTCATTGCCAGGCTAAAGGTGGGGCAAGGAAGAATCCTAGCAAAAGTGTAGCATAAAGATTGAAAACAAAGGTCAAAGTGTTTGCCACCAGTTTTCATGTAACCAGGCAGCTGAAAAGATGCAAGGAAAGCTAAGTTTGCAAGGGTGGAGGAGGATCTTATTTGATGAAGCGCTTCGCATTCATTTTTTCCATCTGTGTTATCTAGTCTAATAAAAATGTTATCTCTTCCTACAGATGCTGTGTCTGAACAGCCTCTCTGTGAAAGGGAGCTACATGCTTAACACAGCACATGATGCTGCAACCTGGTCTCTAAGGAGAAAACCATGGGAGACTGCTCTGGGCTGCACCCAGACACTGTCAGGGAGAGGACACCCTGCACTGCCACCTCCATGTTTGGTACTCCTCCCAGAAGGATATTGCTAACACTGAATTCGGGGCTGTAGGAATGGTGCAAGCATGGAAAAACAACATTTTATAGAGAGAAGTTCCAGGGTCTCAATATGTTCACCTTATCAAAGAGAAGACTGAAAGGTAACCGGATCAAAGTGACAAAATGCCATCAAGGAAAAAGAAATGTGATTTGAATCTAAAGAAACGGAAGAGATAAAAGGCTGAAAGGCCGAACTTTTAACAGGTTCATTAACAATTGAAACAATATCCCATGAACTGCAGAGGACTGCACATTGCAGATGACTGTCAAATTATGATGGGATGCTTTTCTCGAACATCTTTTCAAGTTCAAACAGGAATTAATCCAGAGAAAGCCTGCATGAGAGATCACAGCCTTCTGAATTTCATAATCTCCAAATGCAGCAGAAAAGCAGTACTGAATTTCAGGATAGCAAAGCCAAGTGAGTTCAGAAAGGAGAACAGAATAGCTCACTAATACCAACAGGAATATTTGCAAGAGCAGGACTCCCCTCACACTGAGGAACATACAACTGTAAGGACTTAATTAAAAGTGACAAGCACAGAAAATTAGAATGAAGAAACCTACTACCTAATAACATTAAGGTAAAGTCGGATGTTTATTTAGGAAGAGAGCTGGCATGTCTGAAGCAAGGGGTGCCCAATGGAGCTTTCACATAGACCAAATGAAACAAGAAGGAACAAAGAAATTATAGTGTATTATTTTTGTTCTGAGATAAAAAATATCACACTGACTTCTGACTGGCAGGTGTCACCAGCTCCTGCTGCAGGTCCTGAAAGGAAGGATTGAATCCAGTGGAGAGCTGATACAGTGTGGAACCTTTGCTTTGTACAATGTGATGCTGTGATGCACATGCTTTATTTTAAATAGTCTTTATTTAGTACTGCAAGTGTTTCCCAGTTTGATTTATGAATCAATGAATCAGAAACATGTTAGGCACCCATATGTGACCATAGAAAAAGTTCAGGCTGATCCTGAAAGAAAAATCCAGGCACTGAGCCCTGTTTGCTTTAGCACCTACCAGAAAAGCTGCTTACCAGGCAACCCCGAGGGAACAGTCTGAACGCCAGAGACAAACATCCTAGGAGACCCAGGACTGAGGTATTCCCCACTCTCCTCTCATGAGATTTGCAGACCAGATGTTTGGCAATGATATTTCCTTCCGTATCCTCTACCTGTTCTGAAAACTGTGGCTTTTTCAATTATCTGGGAGTTGATTTGTTGCTTTAGAAGAAGCACCTGCCCCATAAGTCTGTCTTTTTCACTGTGCTGCAAACATATGCAAGATGTTTATGGTAGCAAACAGCAGGAGTGTTGAGGAGTCTCACCACCTCTAATTAAAACAGGCTCATCCTACAATTTTACCCATGTAGAACTGAGCTTGCTTATTTGTATAAGTGCAAGGCTTAGCTTGCAAATACCAAAATACAGGTGTCAATATATGACAACTGTAAGCTGCTGAGAAAGGAGTTTTCTGCTAATCCTTTCGAGCAGATGTGTTGCAGCAGATCAAAGAATGCAAGCTCCTACAGGCTGGACTGGCACATATCCTGGGGACGTGGCAGGGAAATGCTCATCACCTCCCTTAGCAGGGACAACACCATTAGGATGAGCATCGTAACGGGCACGCTCAGTTTCTGTCACCAGCAGCCCAAATAAGTGACATGGGGGGCACTAGCACACGGCCTAGAACAACACAACCAGTATCCCACAAGACTGGTCTTTTTCAAGGGAACAGAAACTACCATGAGTGTTATGAAAGACGCTCCTGTGGAATGTGGTGCAAAGGAGGGAGAGAAATTCAGTCAGGCAATGGACAACCCCTCCCCTGCTACCTGGTGCTGGGAAGCAAGCAACAGCGTCTCTTCACATAAGCCCCAAAGGTGCATGGATGAGACAGCTCTGCGGGGAAATGGCAAGGATTATAAACACAATTTCACTTTGTTGCTACAGGTGAACAAACATCGCTCTGGTAGGAATCCAGGGGCACTGCTGCCTACAACTAAGCCCGCAGCACATAGGCTGCTTCAGCCAAGGGCTGTGTTGTCAGCACAAATAATCACCAAAAAGGGACCACCAAGCAAACAAACCTTTCGAATGAACCACTCAATTTCCGTGTTTGTCAGAAAAAAGTGTTCCATCAGTGAGATCTCCAAGCAATACCAAAGGCATCTTCAGGACAGGTACTCTATCTGAAACCCAGCCGCAAAGAGAGCTCAGGATAATGAGCATCTGTCCCACACGAAACAAGAAGCACCAAAGGTAATTCCTAATACCAGCCTGTGCACTGTGCAGTGCCTCAAAGATTTGAGCGTTCTTTTTAATATTAGAGATAGGCAAGGCGTTTATCTCTCTTAACATGCTAGTTTTAATTGCATTTTAAGCAATCTACCTCTGGAGTCTCTTGAAGGTTCACAAGATGGCAGTGGACAACTTCCAAAGATATAATCAGTAGTCTGAAAGCTTGCCTTTAAATTTCTGAAATGGGAAACTTGGATGTTTTGGAAAGGGGGGCTGAGTCCTGACAGTCTGTCTGCAAAGGACAGATTCTGCAACTGCAGCAAGGCACTCTCCCTTTCATTCCACACTAAAAATGAGGCCCAGATGAATGTGCTGGTCGTGAGGAAACACAGAAAGGACAATGTGTATTTCAGTTCAGCTTTTTCAGGTTCATGTATAGTTCAATGACTTCTGAGCTGAAATACTCAATTTTCCAGGGATTTCTCCATCTACTGCAAACATATTTGAGGGTTTTTTTCTCTTCCACAGCCAGTAAGATCTTTGTTATCTAAGGCCTGTAAATCTTTCTTAAGCCAATACACTCTTGAAATAGGTTGCCAGTCTTCAACATTTCCCCAAAAATACTTAGACTCAACCTTTTTTTTTTTTTTTAATTACCCCTTGAAAGTTACCACAAAGGGAGTTTAAGAAATGCAAGCAAATGAGACATGAGTATGTGGTAGCCAAAATGACACCTGAATGTCAATTGGGAAGGTCTGACAGTGAGGTGCAGCAGTATGAAAACATCCACGTTCCCACTCCCTGTACTCAGACCGCACAAGGGGCTTGGTAGTGTAAGACAGACAAGGAGGCCTTGGCTGTGCTAAATAGCCATGGGAACGCAGTGTTTGCACAACAGGGTAACAAAGCTTCTGCAACAAGATAAAAATCTCCAGAAAACGACACACTTATCCTTGGAGAAAAGGTAAAGAGTTAGCACAAGCTTTGTTTTGCTCCAAGCAAGCATTTCTACACAGATGTGCTACTCCAGAGTGACAACCTGCGCTGTTAGACCTCTTACCAACAGTCTGCATGGGACTTTATGGAGTTAAACACGAAGCATTCCTTCTCCTCAGGGTGCCTGGAGGCCAAAGCACACAAAACGTGTACAGAAATGAAAACCAGAACTTGGGAAAAGGAGAGGTATGAGATAATGCGTCATTTTACATGGTCAGCTACACATCAGCGTTGTGCTATCAGTGAAGCCAGTGAAATCAATCTTTGTGGTAGCAAAGACTAAATCTCCTGTTTTGCAGAAGGATGGTATGCATGGGTAATGAATGTTGTGAATGGCTCCTCTAGTCTTGGGACAGCATATCCTGAAGGACCTCTCTTTCTGCAAGAAATGGCAGTAAGATTTGCAAGGTGCTTAGGGTTCTGTCAAATTAATGAGTCTTAAGGGTACAAAGTTCCTCTCATGAATACAATAAACTGCTGCTATACTGATATAAGCTCTTTCCAGTTCAAATATTGATAGAGGAGTTGTGATCTACACTGGCATTACAATTTATGTCCAGTCTGGAGACATCCCTTGCTTTATAGACATAAGGCTAACAGGTTGGTTAGAGGTCAAAAATGAAGAAACAATTTTCATCATTCTTGATTATCTTTGAGAGATCCTGAAGCAGATGGAAGCTGCTCAGCCATTCAGCCAGTGTTACATATTTCACTCTGACAAGGCTCTGGCACCATAAGCAGAGGGAAACCTGAGCAAGACTATTTCCTCCCATTTAACCTTCTTTATTATTAAACCTTTCCGTCATCAGCAGAGCATTTCTTTGGTGAGCTGAGGTTTTTTTAAAGCAAAATACAGAGTTTAAGGTACCTCCTTTTTACATACTCAGATCAGAGTCTTCAGACATGTTCTGGTTTTAATTATTAAGGCTGCTGCATGCTGTGGATCACTGACTGTAAGACAAAACTAATTCCTCTTCAGCCAAGCACTGCTAGTACATAACCCATATATCCCCAGGTATTTGCTAAGGGAATGAAAGCTGGTTACAGCTATCTGGCTCAAAATTAACTGACAATATCATTGCAGATGCAATTCATGACAAGCTCTGTCTTTCAAGTCAATAATAACTTTACTAGATTGCCTGGTTTGCAAGGTAGCCCACCCTAAGCTACTGCCTAATGTCACAACAGACATTTGAATAATAAATGCCAGCTCTGTTTTATTCAGTAAGGCACAGTGGAAGCTTTGCTAAATTTAAGCAGCCAATTAGCCTAGCAACACTCAGGATTTGGGAGTTTTCAGAGTTTGCTACTTCCGAGGAGGAAAGCTCAGTTACATCAATTAACATTCTCTCTCTAAGCCGTACAAGCAGCTACTTCTCAGGTCTTTCTGTGGTTTGAGAGGCATTGAGAACAACTGGGAGTCTAGCACTGACTTTTTAAGCTTCCCAGACGAAGATGATATTCTTCCAGGTAATGCCAACCCTGTGGCTTGCTCTGGGCTCACACAAAAATAGACATACTCTACTGCTTTACCAGCGGTGAGAAACTGTTGCTGGCAGAAAATAAAACAAAACCAGTTTCAAAGACAAGTTAATTCTGTATAAAATTAACTATGATGTCTTGGCCCACACCTTTTCATTAGCTGCAGCACACAAAACAGTCCCCATTTCTTTTTAACCTTAGGCTAATACAAAACACACATATCTCCTGCTGGCATGACTGCACACATTTCTTCTGCAAGTTCAGTGGAAGAGACAGTATGCCCAGAGATGGGCAATGGAAATTCTTCAGGTCACTTCAACCCAATGTAAATACACAGTCTACAGTATGTGAGCAGCAATCACAGTGAATCCTGTTACATCCAGCTGGCTTTTCCTCTCTATTACACACAAAGCTGTCTTTATAGAAAGAGCTAGCTTGTAGCATCTCTCCTTCGGTTTATGCAGATCACACTGCAGAGCACAGGAGTGCTCTGAATATTAAGCTACTGCATCTAACTTTTAAAAAAATAAATACATAAGCTGAAGAGAAAAATCAGGAGAGACTTGGCAGATGCTGTCTGGGTATTTTATTCCAAACCACTGGTGTATCCTTGCATGTCTTTGCAAGTAGGGCAGGAACAAGGCACCTGCCCCTAAGCAGTGGGGTCTGAGCAGTCACTTCCCAGCCAACACAGCTGCTACAAATTCAGAGCTTTTGCCTTTAAATTACCTGCCCCCAAGAACAAAAATACAAAGGACATCAGACCCTTGAAGCAGCACACAGAAAAAAACTTTCCCAAATCCTGCTCAAAAATTCTGGGAATTTGCAATGGCTTTTAAAACACTCATCCCCAGATTTCACAAGGACAGATTCTTTCCCAGACCTCTTCAGTTTAATCTCCTTAAGCCTGGAAGTTAAATCTTCATCTAGAGTGAAAATATTTTACCACTGTAATCTAGTTACGACTATTTACACCATTTGCCCCAAATTCTCTCATTACAGCTGCCATTCTCAATTATTCACAGGTAGTGGTACATGCAGTTTCCGTGGAAACCTGCAGACCACGACCAACTGATGCACAGCCAATTGCGGGCAATGGGCACTCGAGCAGAACTGGTCGGCTGTGTAATTGTGCTGATATTTGACCATTTGAAACCCACGGGGAGCAAAGGACTAGTTTACATTTCAGTGTCTAAATTTCAAACATCTTAACTATTCCAGGGAGCAACCAAGACCTTGTATCTCCCAAAGCATAATAAACTTGATGAGGAGGCTGTAACTTTTATGACATCGCATTTTCAGCATTTCACTATCATTTTCTGTATTTACCATTGAAAGTAAATGTCAGATTACTCTACCGTAAAACTGGTCATAAGTGATTCACTCCATTACACTTCAGGACCTTCCTTATTTTTAACCAGTGAAATTCTGCCAGTCTCTGCCTGAGACTGTGCTGCCTCTTTTTTCCTTTCCTTGCATTACTAGTTGTTTTATTTTACTAAAAATATGAATATTCACATGATAAAATTTCTTGTTCCTTTAAGGTTTTTTTCAGCATTTAACATTCTGAATGTCACGGAGCCTCAAAAGCTGTTAGCTTAAAAAGGTTTCAGAAGCTCCTTGGAAATTCTCTTCGGATTACACTAATGCACAACAGAATAAAAGTATATCCTTGTCAGGCAGAGCTGTGAAACTACCCAATATTAAATTGCTGAGGCCTGATCATTCAGTGAGTGCTGTCCAGCCACTACCCTGAGCTCTCTAAGACAACAGACTCCATTATTTTTCTACTTGAAAGACTCATGCTTCCCCCTGATATACAGCATTCCATTGGGATGCTGACTCTCACCAGGCACCCGCAATGCTTCATCACCCACACTTCATATTTTCACACAAGCTCCTTCACATTTTTTTCCCATGCTAAGACAGAGGCCCTTCCACAGCACATTCACCAAGACACAGGATGACAAATCCTTCTTTTCCAGTTGGATCTCTTCAGAATTCAAGCAACAATTATGCTGTAACCAGTGATATTCCAGGCAATCATTTTGTTTCTGTGTTATCTCGTGTCACGTGCACAGGTTTCTGTGTACCTACCTACAGTCCTGTCTCTTACCTGGACGTTCAGATGCCTGTGCAGAGCTCACCACAGCATGCTGTGCCTGCATGGGCATGCTGTTTCAGGGGTTCTGCTATGAGGTTCCACAATCCAAGCCTTCGTTACTCTAATGACACAGTCAGCAATAGCACATGAGGTTGCTGTGCCCCACCATGAGCTGAGCCTTCTTCCACCACTGCCACCCAGGAAACCAACTCAAGTTACACAAGTAAGATGGAGCAAGACTCACATTTTTAATCCAGAGCTTTTCCACCAAGCATAGTCTCAGAACTGAGTAGTAGATGAAGTTTCTGGTGTAAAACAAGTATTGAGTTAACCCCAAATGAAGAAGAGTCACCACGGACACAATTACTCAAATAGCATCACTCAATCACAACTAGATGCTAGAAGAAGGAGCACTTCTACGATGGGTGGAAATGCTCAGCACCAAGAAATTAAGCTTGAACTGAAGGAAACCGAATAAAAACATTTGTTGCACCTGCATTATTCAGAATTTATGATTTGCCAAATGTAATTTCCAACTTACTTGTTTTGGAAAATACTTAAGAGTTCACAGAGGAAACCCTCTACACATTACTTTAAAAGGCAGACTGGTAAAGCATTTGCAAAGTATCTTTATGAAAAACAACAGATCTGTTGAGAGAGCAGCAGGTAGAATGTCTACCCTGCACTGCTGCACAAAGCATCTGACAGGGTAACACACAAATATGTCCTGAAAAATGGCACTCAGAATACTTCTGCTTCCCTGAAAAGCATTAGCAGATCATATGCAGACTTTTTATAAAAATATTACGGTACAGGAATAAACAAAAGCTGCTTTTTATTTTATTGTTTAAGTGAAAGGTTATCATCTAAGGCAGCTGATTAGTGTACTAAAGATAAGCACAATCAGCCTAAAGAGCTGCACCTCTACCCTAAACAAACTTTGCACTTCTGCATACTCCCTTAAGTGCTGCTTACTGTAAAGGCAGTAGCACTTGAATTGGGAACAATGTTCACTTCCCCTTCCTAACTGAGAACGAAAAATAGCCTGGGACACACAGTGGTGATGGGATGAAACACTGGCAGAACATCCAGAATTCAGAATACTGAAACTTGTATTTAACAACAAAGCTTCAGTTATAAAGATCCCAGTCTTCAACGAAGATTTGTCAGGAATGTCATTAAGATAGAATGACCTTCTACAAGAAATGCCAAAATAAGGTAAAAAATGCTGAAAGGGTCACACTAACAGCACTACAGAGTCATTGTTAACTGCGTAACTGGAATCTGGGTAATTTCTGCTGGTGAATCTTGCGTCTGCACCACTCTATCTGATCCTCCATAGTAGCTGTAAATTAATGCCACAAGGAGAACAAGTTCAAACTCTGTTATTTGGCAGTGAGGTCCAGTTTCCATGAAATTCAGCATGTCATATCTCAAACTGAAAAGTGCATAAAGTAATGTATCACCAGGTTATATTCAGATTCTGCAGACTCATTTTTCAGATACAGAAAACCAGCACTTGCCAGCCTTAGAATAGCAGCACTGATCTAAAGGCCAACAGTGCTGCTATTCTAAAAAAAAAAGGTATACCATAAAAGAACAGGTTAAGTGATAAGAGAAGGCATTTCAATTCTGTGCTTCAATGAGTGTTAGTGACACAGTCGTTAGGAAGGTGGAGAAGATGAGCTGTCAAGTTTTGTGACTTATATTTCAGATGGTTTTATTAAACATGTCATTTTTATTTTTTTCATGAACGCTTTTTATGTATTCGCCATCGGTCAGATAAAGGCACTATTCAGCAGCGTAGGACTAGATGGGACACAGGACACTCCTGAGTTCTCCTGCCTCTCTGCCTATAAAAGAGGAAAAAAAGATCAAAAGAACCTGCTCTGTCTGGCTAAGCTCCATTCCTCAATTTACTCCAGCACTGCTTAGGACTTGTATGCCTCACAAATAACAGCTCAGTTGTGTTAGGATTAAATGTTCTGAGAAAAAAGGGGAAGCTGATTTCAATCAAGTCTTGATGGGTGACTGTCATTTACCATCCTTCATTTGCATAAAGTAGCTCAAAATCTTGAACTGGGGATCCTGAATGCTTAGGCAGATTCACAGACCCAGGGCTGAATTTTAGTGAGGCAGAGAGTGAGAAATTGCCCTGGTGCTTGATGGTTTTTGAAATTTGCCTCTGCTGGGTAACAGCCCTTAGTCAGGTCTGGAAACGTGGAATGTGCATGCTTCTGCTGCCAAAATCGACATAAGGAAGACCTGGGTGTAGCCTTCCACAGCTGCTAAGCCCTTCCCTTAGAGGGAAACACCCTCACCAGAGCTACTAAGGCAAGATGCAAAGCACATCCTGCTGCCAGCCTGCCTCACAAATATGGAGCATCTTGCATTAATAAATAACAAAGACAGGCTACTGCTGCAAACTGTGCAGGATTAATGAGGACACATCCAACATATTACATCTGAATAAGAGCAAATACAAAGCAATTCGAACACAAGAAATTTGAAAAAAAAATACCCTGAGTCACCAAGGTGAGTTCCCTCCTAGTGCTCATCACAAAGCCCCTCCTCAACTTTCACATTTTGTCTAGTCTGATCCGGTACACTGAATCACCTGGACAAACAGGGCTCCTGGACTTTTCCAGATGTGCTCTCGGTTGCTACAGGAATGAGCAAAACCAACTATTCAACCTGCAAGATGGAAGAAGTCCCAGAAGATGGCAATTGAAAGGGCTCACAATGTTCAATATTGTGCCAGATAAGGTAAAACAACTCCACAGTGCTGCCAAGCCCTGTTTCTAGCACATGACAACACATAATTCTTCTGTTGCAAACAACATAGGTTAAATCACAACTAAATATGCCAGCACTTTTCAGTATGGAGACACAAGTATGGATGCAAAGAGAGACATTAAATCCAGAGTCCCTTCTAATAATATTAACAACAACCCACTGTCCCTTCTAATACAAACACCGCAGGGCATAAATGATATTGGAAATTACCAGGGGTTTTTTTCAGACCACACAGTGAAGCCGGGAAGCATCTTGCTATATGCAGTATCATATGCACACCAGCAGTTAAAGTTCAAAGCCTAACTAGATTCTTCTTTCATTAGTCTGACGTTAAACCCACTACCTCTAGCTCAAAAATGCCTGAGGTACACATCAGTAGAAGCCAGAGAAGCACATACTTGAAGGAATCGCCATCCCAAGCATGGTCCTTACAGACTTCTCTGGCACTCAGCACTGTCTCCAGGCAAAAAAAAAAGTGGGATAGACTAACCTTCAGTTTCAATCACTGCAGCTGTTTCTTACTGCAGCAAAATACAGTGCAAATTGCAATGCATGTGTTTCTAGAAAAGCACGAAAACAGCACAGAGAATTTCAGTGTGAGCTAAAAAGGAAGCCAGGTGCTAGAAAAGAAGCCAAACAACTCAAATGAGCTCAAATGTTCAGCCTGTTGAAGAGAATTTACAGAAGCTTACATGGAAAAAGGGATCCCAAAGACATAGGGCAGAGAAGAGGGTTTATAGTCTCAGGAAGAGACAAATGGCTTGGATTGAAGTTGAGACTATACAGTTTCAACACTGGAATTATGTATTTATTATTGGAATTAACTGACCGGTTAGTGCTGGATTTACAGTTGCTTAGCACTTTTTCTGGATGGCACAGTACATCATTTCTTAAAGATATCCTTTAATCTGCCTTTAAGAAATGTCTGCATGGCTGAACCAAAGAGGATGTGAGTGAGAGATACTGGACATGGACCCTCATACCACACAGCCTGTGATCAAACTGGAAGTGGATACAGAGCCAGGTACATTGGCTGCTACATGCTTCAACAGATGCAGTCAGCTCTCCCTGGGTACTCCCTGAAAGGCCTGAAGCAAGAGGAGTGTTATGGGTTTGTCTGCACTGGAAAATGGTGTTAGAGACAGAATGTAACCACAAGAAAATGCATTAACTACCCAGCATAGCCATAACCTTACTATAATTTAATAGTGGGTATAGCTGGCCTCATCAATGCAAAGCCACACTCCATTAGACAGACAACTCCTCAGATTTCTGCTTTGATCAAATGCAAGTCTCTAATAAGGGCCAATCTGAGTAGTGGTTTGAATTAGGAGAAGAGGCTAGGGGTAGGTTTAACAATTAAGACATTCTATGGTTGCCACACATCCTTAAATTGCTGGTGCCAAACAGCTTTTAAGTCACTACACTGTAAGTTTTTGAGGTCTTCTCTAAAGTCAACACAACCTCACACACACATCAAAAATTAAAATTCAGAATCCTGGGCAAGTCAGGAAACCAGAAAATCCTGCTTTTGAGTGTGACATGTTCCCTATGATTTGGTGCAGGAAATAACCCCATCTGCTACAAGCAAACACCAGGAGAAAGGAGGTGACACTGAAGAAGGTGGCAGCCTGCAGAAAGAGAGAGACATCAAAACTCACATTCTGCAAGGCCAGGGTTGCTGGGAAAATCAAATGCAGCTATCTGAAGAAATAGAAAATTAGAAAAAGATTTTTTTTTGGTGACAGAGAAAAGTCATTAAAAAAAGTACAAGGAGAACCAAAAGACTTTCCTTCTGCCAACCACAACAAATGGCTCAGTAATACAAAATGTCAGTTGGCACTTGAAGCACAGTGGATGGCCAGAGAGAAAGGGCATTTTTAAATCATTAACACATTGGGAACACACAGATGTGCAGTTCAGCTACATCTGTGCATTGTAATTTCTACAGTAGTCACAACTTAATGAATCATCAATTGTGACAAGATCAATGAACCGAACTGAACAACAAACTAAAGCTAGTAAATTCATGCCCGGGGCAAGAGCTAAGATTTATTTTATTATTTTTTTAGTACTCCTATAATTTTTAGTGTCTAATTAGTAAAAACATGAATCCTCCAGAATCCTTTTCTTTTTTTCCTTCCTTTTGAAATTCCTACTGCAAAGAATAAAGATTTCATTCATGTTTGCTAAATTCAAGTCTGGATACCACTCATCTGCTCAGCAATTTCTTCCTCAGGACCAGGAGCACAAGGCAGCAGAAGTTACAATGCTGGGATGTGCACTACATGACAATCAGGTGGACTCTGATTGAGCCTACCACCTCTAGGCAAAACAACTGCTGTTTTTTCCACAAGGCCAGATTACTCCTGGAGGCAAAGCATCAGCTAAGATTCTCTGCAATGCTACTTTTTGAAGGGACAAATTCACATCCAAATCAAGCAACCAAATCATTTATTTGCAAAGAACACACACTGAGTTTCCCCCTGGCCTCAACCCATTCAAAAACTTCAATGCTGAGTTTGTTGATGACATGCATAATCCACCAGCTAAGTTTCACATCAGTGATAATCTTACAGAAAAACTCTGTTGAAATTAACCAGGAGGCAGAAGACAGCACCCCATCTTCTTACAAAGCAAAGTCCATGCACGCGAGGGCTGTCCCTGATGACCTCTTCACTCTTCCAGGTAAACCATTTTAATCTCCACCATATGTAGCCTTTCAGTGTATTAATACCTGCCAGGGATTCAGCTGGACTCATCTCCCCCCCAGACAGGCTCCAGGGAACAACAAGCTCTGCTTAGCCTGGCTTGTTTGTCACACGTTTGGAGTGCAGCTCCATCTGGAAGGCACTTCCATGAATTGTAGCACTCCTGGCACGCACTGCTCTCTCCCGTAGGACTCGAAGTGAAGGAGATGCAGGCTCTCTTTAGTAGGCTGATTCTATTCCAGCTCCTGACCTTCTTTATACTGGGTGTCCTGTCACCTTGGACTGTGCGTTCCCCAATTCATTACCTTCTCCCGCAGCAGCTTTTTTTGTTAATACCACCCTGCGTCCAGCTTATGTATTTTTCACCAATGTATTTATCATTTCTGTTCTCTCTCCAAGGACTTTCTCCTCAGTGGGACCAACTGTGGCATTGTCTAAACCAAAGAGATACAGAAAAATAAAGTCCAGTATGCCTTGCTTGTAAAACAAAATACCATTTTGGAGCTGTAGTGCCAAAAAACAAGGCCTGGTGTTTTTAAAGTCTCCAACATGTCAATGTTTCCAACACCTTTCCAGTGGTCTCAAAGTAGCTAAAAAATTGTAATGCCAGTCCTATTGCCTGTAGCACTTCATGCAGACAGTTCTTAAAGCATTCTGTGTCCTGTGCTGACAGACACGTATTGCAAGGAAATTTCCCCCTTCGAACAGCAACAGAACAGTGAATATTCACAAGCTACAGCTGCAAAAAGTTATAGCTCTGATTGTTACTTAGACTTCTCCACTCAACTCTAACACCCAAGAACTTGGAAAGGTTTCATCCAGGCTGGACCCTTGTGATAAAAGGATTGAAGGAACAGAGCACAGGATTAGCACAACAGATGAATACGTTGCAGTGTTTTCCCACTGCAACATCCAACCTACCTCATCAAGGCAGTAGATAATCTTGAAAAGACAGATCTTATTATACCTCACACCCGCTGGTTTCCTTAGGATAAAGGATTTGAAAGAGCTATTCCAGAGCTCTGAGCAGAAAGAATCTGAGCAGGTGGGAGAGCCAGAAAGAGTCACTTACTTTATTATCCAACTGAAATAACCACAAGAATAAACAGCTGTTAGAAAACTCTATGGGGAGGGTGGTATTTTACTACAGCACCACTGGGCTTCTAAGACAGCATGTGGAATGCATATATTTTAAGTTATCTTGCTTGATACCAAACATACTTTAGTCATTAGCAGGTCAAGTTACAAATTAACAATGAACAGTCACAATAATTACTTCATTGCATCCAAAATAAGGGCCAGTTATTCCTTTTGCTCTTTATCTGGGCACTGCATTTCAATAAGCATCACAACCATAGAGCTTTCATGACACCATAGTGTATATAAACAACACAAGACCAACAAGAGATCATAAGGATGTGGGACTTGGGAATAAACATCACACAGAAATCAGCTGTTGGAATGATCAATATTACAGGTCTTGGGTGCAAAATCTGCTTTGGTTTGTGTATCTCAGACCAAGACCAAAAGGCAGCAGCAGTGACGTGATTTTTCTTTTTCTGCAGGAGAGGAAGTTAAAACACTTGTGGAACGTTCTCTTCCACAGGGTACAGTAGGAAACACATGTACCCCCTACATGGACATGCTCTCTTCTGAACAGCTGCTGTTGCTACAGATTTATCAGCATGCGCTTATATTCCAGTTTCACTTTTTTCTGACCTACGTTTTAAAATATTGATTTCTCCAAGAATGACTTAATTGGGGCTGTGACTATATTTTTAGTGAGAGAAAGAAGTAAGACACAGAACATATGATGATTGGATAGAACCTTCCTTGCATACAGAGTTTTTGCTTCTGTAGCAGTAAGCACTGCATTCCCCACATTCATGGTTATCACATTCCCTACTCTCCAAGCTCCATTTTTCAATTAAGAACTTACTCACCTTTTATCAAGGAGATATATTCTCCCACTTCTGCACAAGAAGGTACAGAAGATCACCATCTTAAGTGCCCGTGTAAGGCCTGGCATGTCAGTAAACCACAACAGGTCACTAAGCAGTGGGCAGTCTCTTGGTTATGAGCGGATATGAAAGACAATTTTGCAAAAATAGTTAAGGCCTCAGAAGGGCTTTCCACACACCTTGTTCTTGCCCTTCCCTTTTTTCCTTGGAAGCAAAGCAGATAATCCATGTGGCATTATCAAATAGCATTTCCCACCTATTTCCAACTGTTAAGCAATGAGTTACTATTTCTTTCAGAAGGCTATTCCACAATTTAACAAACTTCAAAGACTCTACAAATACACACCACCACCAAACTTTATTAGTCAGAAGGAGATAGCAGCAGGACTGACATACCAGCTACAGAGAGCACATCTGTCAAGAACAGGTTGCTACAGACGCTCTCAGCACAAGGCATCTTGAAAGAGATCCAGCAGTAAGAAAGGTCTTTTGAAACATCTGATGATAAAGACCTATTATTTTAGTTTCTCATGGTCACCAGTAGATGTTAAATCTGACAAGAAATGTGTGTGGGGGTTATTCTGACAAGGTTCACAGTTACACAAATTATCTAAAGGAATTAAGTTTTTGTTTGCCTGTTCCAAATCAATTAAATAAATTTCCATTAAATGCCTCTTACAATAAGAAAATTATTTATTTATAATTAGGGGTTTTCATGTCTTTTTTCTCCTTCTCTGAAAAACATCTAGAACCCTGCACACAGCATTAATAATTTTTTTTTTTTCTGGCTGCCAGTCCTCCAAAATCATTTTACTAGGAGGGTCATCAGGTCCCTCCTCAGACTAGTTATTACCAAATAAACATTTGGAGAGCCAAATCAGGGCTCACTGTCACCTAATCAACTCCACTCTCTTGTTTGCTATTTTTTTATTAGTTATGCAATAATGGTCTCTATCAACAAGTTCCCTGAATATCAGTTTTGAAATTATGAGATTAATTAACAGGCTTTGCACAAAAGATGGGTCTTAAACTGACAGTGCTGTGGAGATGCTGTAAATAAAGACAAGAGTCAAAAAAATCAAGTCAGAAGAACCAAATCACCTTAAGTGACAGGAATAATATGAATAAAGATAAGAAATAATTAGAATTTTTGCTGTAAGCCTGACACATATTGCTTGGAAACAAGAGGAGAGGAGACCAGTGTGGGTGCATCAGAGAAATGAAGAGAAGTTATGCTAGCCAGTGACCAATTGAATCAAAAAAACAGCTATGATCCTAGAGTACATTCAAAGATCCATCTCCAAAATTCATTAATTCATCAGTGCTTTTGAAAGGTCTTTGCAAGACTCCTTGTGTGCACATCTCTAGTAGCGCATGTTCAAAAAAGTCCCTGAAATCAAACAGGAACAGATGCAGAATAGGAGGAAGCACTGAGGCCATGAGAATCAAAAAGAAGACTGGCCCCCATGAAACTCACATGGGGATTTTACAGCAAGAGGAGGCTTAGTTGGCCACTTTCTGGTTACCTGGGACCTAAATACTCATTTTCCCAACAAAATAATCTGCTTCGAGATTTACAGTATTTTAATTACATTTATATTATTTTTGCCTTTTCTTCTTCTGTAATATCTGGTACAAGAACTTTACAGGATACGACTCTCCTCCTTGGCAGCCTTCACTTTCCTGCTCCACTCCCCTGCCATTTTTAGACTACCACTCACTCTTTTGGCCTAGGCCTGTGCCATGTTTCTCCCCTGGATTACTGCCTACTGATACCATCAAAATCCCAGTGCTGTCTAAGCTCTCCAGACACGGTTGTGGCCACGGGGGTCGGGGCACATGGGAACGCCAGCCTTTCTGCAGTGACGTGAAAGGCAGCGCTGGTGGCTGCTGCCTCCCAGCTGGGACCGATGATCTGTTCCAACAGAGAGTCAAAACAGATTAGTTTAAACCACAGACAATTTAATCTAACCTGTCTGATTTCAAACTGGAACAGAGAGGCAGAAGCAGTCATCTGGCCATCCCTGGCCTCAGCTGGGAGATGGCAACCCACAGGGACACCTCTCCAGCAAGACAGAAACCTGCCTGCACGAGCACATCCCTGCCAGAGAGTTAAACTAATCTGCTTGTGCCTCATTTACCTATTGGAACAGGCTGAACGTTTTGACAGCAGAGCAGCACTACAACAGCCTGACACACTTTTCATGACAATCTCCCAGGAAGCTCTAAGGTAACAGAGAGTGAGAAGCAAGCTGTCTCAACACCCTGAGCCAAAGAAAAGAGAGAAAATAATGTCCAGGACTCAATTATTAATTTTCTTAACAGACAGAAGATACCAGTAGGTTGCCACAAGGCTCTGACTGAATACCCACATTTCTGAATATCTTCATGAGGGATTTCAGAAATGGAGCAAATAAAATGGAGGCAACTACTACTGCCAACAAAATTTCTCAGCTGAACATGATTTCCAGTACCAAAGTCAGCACTCATAAACTGTTAAATAAACTTGGAATGAATTGGTAGTCTGAGACAAGAAGCTCTGAGAAGTCTTTTACAGGATATAACTGCACAATTACAACTTCAAGCTACTTGGCAATAGGAAACCTCTGTTACAGCTTTTGCAGAATTCTGTAGAATATACTCCATTCTTGTTTGTTTGACACCTAAAGTTCACTTGTTTCTATCTGGAAAGTCCTTCCCACACTGTAGGTGCTGCTTTTGGGCGCTGCAATACCACTGAGACTTGCTGCTCAGAATGTGACAACACCCCATCCCATTAGAGATGTCATCTCATAGGACCTCATTTGACAGGTAATATGCAGAAGCAGCCATTTGCTGCAAAAGAAAAACGTTGTCAAGATTAAGAGGTCACTACCTATTCAGGCACAAGGTTTTATGGGAGCGCACAGCTCCAAAGGGTTCAGCTTGGCATTAACAATGTGATATTTCATATAAAACATTTCAAAGGTTGTATTTCTTGCTTCATAAACTTGTGGAATGAACCTGGATGTTAACCTCAGTGCATGGCAGTCTTCTGAGGGAACTTGCTATCACGGATACATTACATGGTTATGTGCCATTAGTTAATCATTTAAACAGAGATAAGAAATGGAAATTATGGCATTTGGGTCTGATACGTTCTAAAGATCTGCTGACTCCCCTGTTTGAAGGAGAGACCAACAACAGTTAAAACTTTTCTTCACCTGAGAAAATTACTTCTTTGTCTTTCATTCACAGCCAAGAAAGTCTTTCTTGTTAAATATTATAGAAATAAACTATAAGAGCAGGACTAATGTTCTTACTGAATGCAATCTTTGAAAGCAAATAAATATAATTTGCATAGAACCAGGAGTTTCACACACGGATTAAAATGATAGGTGCTCTACAGATACCAAAACTTAAGTAACTGAAACAGTTTTTCAGATACCGTGGCAGCCTAGGTTTTGGCAGCATGGCACAAAATGGTGATACAAGTAAAACAGCCTCTGTAAATTCTCCTGGTCTAACTGAAACTGATCACAAATTCTCCTCAATCTGTACACAGTGGGACCAAGAGACCACCTCTTCCTCTTGAAGGATCCTTTTAGCCACTGGTCAATACCTGGGAAATTACTGGAGTTGTTAGCATGATGACAGGGCTCTTAAACTGACTCAACCAATGCTAGGCAACCTGCTGTCAAGCAGCACAAAGCTTTCCTTATGAGCACTGTTTATGCTTTAATAGCACAAGTCCACATGAGCTCAGATTTAGGTTCTTTTAGGTGACAACCTGAACTTTGCGATGAGGCCACCATGAGCAGTTGGCTTAATATTTCTCTTTTTAACAAGCATGGGACATGCCAAGACCCAATGAAAAGCAGACAGACTCAGGCTTCTTCATTTCTCTGTGCATCACTGCACATGAAGACATTTCCCTAAGCAGGGAAGCACGTGGAGTCTCAGTGCACTGGAGCTCTTGGCAAAGCAATAGTTAGAGGTCCATGAACTGCCTGCACCCCTAGGAAGGAAGAGCTATTAGGATTGCTTGAGTAGAGAGCTAAGAACAGGAGTAGGACCTTTGCAGTAGGACCACAGCAGTCTTTCTTCCCCGGGAGAGACAAGTGGATGTTGGAACAGTTAACTAACATGAAACATGGAGAAGAAAGACCTGTCCTCTCTTGACCAGAGACACAAAGAAAATAGTACCAATCCCAGGAGAAGCAGAGCACAGGGAGCTTTAATTCATTTACATAGTCAGAATGAGTGCATGCAAATGGATTCAATTTCTATTCTGTAACTGTTTCTATTTTACAACAAATTGCAAGAAATTCCTCCTGGCAAAAAGATGCAAAAGCAGTGAAGCCGAAGGACAGTGATCTAACTGATCCTTTTCTAACTAACCAAACATAAACAAGGATTAAACATAGCTAACTTCTGTTTACTATTCCAATGACAAAAATCACTTTTAGATGAATGTTTACAGAAAGGGCATATTGGTTCAGGCCTTCTGAGACCTAGCTCTCTGCAGAAATCATTTGTAACAGTCAAATGTTTACCATTTACAGCATTTCAAACAGGGTAACCCCAGGAAGTGGAATGCAGCTGGCAGATGGTGAAAGAAATTAAGCTCATGACATGGTTCAGTAAACAGCAAATTACGATATGGTAGAAGTGCTTGCCACCGCAGGACAACTGCTGCTCTCAGGAACTTTCTAGGTGTGCTAGTTTTGGCTGGGATAGACTTAATTTTCTTCATAGTAGTTTGTATGGGGTTGCGTTTTGGATTTGTGCTGAGCCCAATATTGATACCACGAGGATGTTTCAGTTCACGGTAAAACACAAAACCAAGGCTGCAGTGAAACACTCCCAAACTTCCCTGACTTCTGTCAGCACAAAGCCAGCCAGTAAAACTTCACTTGCCAGGTTACCTTGCGACTGAAACCCACTGTGCAAGCAACCCTTACTTGGCTCTTCTGTCTGTCCTCTTTACCAGGAGCTGTTCTCCTCTGGAACCTGGCAGCACTCTCCAGGCAAATAACTACATGCCACATGATTAGGAGTCTGGGATAGAGGCAAAGGGGATTTGCATAGAACTAGAATGGAAATTGGAGATGGTATTTTCGTTTAACCTACTTAAAAACAAAGGGAAATGAAACTGAATATATTTAGTGTCACTTGGATATGACTCTATGCTCTGGATTACAAGGGAGTGAAAAAAGACTGCTTGTAAAGCATTGAAGGACCAGTTGCAATTAACTGGTTTTCCAGTTCTGGAAATCAAAACTGAATGTCCCCGCTGGAAAGCCCTGGGAGAAGGGACTGATAACATATTTTGTATTTGAGCCTCTCTTCTCTCCCAAAGAATCAATATATTTCTCCCTGCCCTTTGAAGACTGTTTTTTCCACTGCTTTTCCTTATCTTCCTGTTGGGTGAAAACTGCTGAAAAACAGCAACTGAAGGCATCCTTTGGTGTACATAGAGGAAACTAGAGACAAACACTGTTAGCATCACCTTTCCCAGTACAGCTGCAATGCAGAGCATACAGAGTCTCATGGAAGGACATCACAGACTTCTACTCTCCTGCCATCAGCCTGTTGCTATGCTCTCGCACACTGGCATCCTTCGTACTTATATTTCATATAACCTCCCTATTTAAAATGTTCTGTAATTCTCAACATTACCACTGAATAATATATTTATTAATTTGTTAGTGCCACTAACTGTCCCTGAGGCTCTTCTTGAGAATGTGTGTCAGCTTATTGATTCTAGCCTTCCCCCTCTCTGCACTGCCTTCCTCCTCTGCCAAGCAGAAACATACTTCTGTGCTGCTTCAGGTCATAATTGGAAAAAAGATAGAAATGTTCAATATGACTCATACATAATTCAGCTTATCAGCTACCCAGGAGAAATGAGAAGAGAAGGTATACGCATGTCTATTTCTTCTGCTATCAACAGGAGAAATAATTTCCAGTTACACAAAGTATATGTAGTTTGGTCACAACAGGATTTGCAGTTAGAAGGGAAAAATGAGAGACATGGAAGCAAAGAATAAAAGGGCAGTAGGGAACCGAACTGTTAAAAGAGATTCACTTATGTGAAAATTCCTGATTCCCCTGGAAGACTGGACTCATGCTTCTCTCTAAATATTCAGAATTAAATAAGCTGGCAATTAGAAGGGATAACCTGCTTCTGATCTGTAAAACATCGCAGAAATCTAAATGAAATAAAGCTCCGGCTTAGTTAGCTACAAAGACGTCTAATAACAGCCTGCTAAACCCTAACTGTGACTTCTGGATTTAATGTTAAGGCCTATGTTCTGAAGGCAAATTGTGAAGAAGCATTAAAACTTATTGTTAAAAAGGATTTTTAATGTCAAAATCAATACATGCTGTGTATTTAGCAGCATGTAACCACGAGGACGTCTATGATAAGCTTTGTCATGCACCAGGGACCACTGCATTAGTCAAGTTCTTGAAAGGAAGTGCAGAATGTCTGTATCATTCAAACTGCCATCTGAGACCAATTACGGAAATTATTTTAACCCCAAAAGCAGAGGGAAAAATCCAGTCCTAGTTGACAGTCTTGATAGTGTCAAGGGTTCCACATGAAATGTGTCATTTTCAAATACCTCTACAAAATTAATGTTAGAAAAGTGATAGCATAACAGAGAAGTTGGGCACTTAGCACTATTTTCTGGAAGCCTTTGAGAGTAAACAACCTCAACCAGGGCACCAAGTTGCAATATCTACTTTGCCAATGTGTAAGCAAAGCAATATTAATAGTAATAACAAAAAAAATATTCACAAAATGCAGAAACATCATAATCTCTATCAGACAATGCAGAAAAACAAGATAACATGACTGAAAAATTACAGAACTGTCCATAGAAAAGTCTCAGTAAAACATCTTTTACTTAAATATAAATACATCATAACAGAATTCATCTTTGTCAGTGAAGCCAACATAAAAAGCACATGTTGCTCTTCATCCTCACAGTCAGGCTCACAACTCTATATGCATGAGCACATACAAACTGTTAGGCAGCAAATGTTTCTTAATTTTGCCCATTACAAGAGTGCCCAGCAAGGGGTCGATAATCTTCAGTTTGAGTGGGAAACACAGCCCCCCCAGCCTGCAGATCGTTTTTGACCTTATGGGATCATGTTCAACGATCATTACTTCCAATTAAAGGAATTTTCCAAACAGAAAAGCAGGCTTGGTGCTTGACTGCTACTGACTTCTGCAGCTCTTAAATTGTGTCCCTGCATGTCTTTTCCCGTCTGTCGTGTTTCCTAACAGTCCCTATTTATGTGGTGGTCTGCAAGTTTTACCTCATCAGGAAATCAGCAGGAGCACCACGGAGCTAAGAATTACTGTTGTGCACCTTGATGCAAGGCATGTCTCTGTGGGCCTTTGAACACTTAACACAGAGCAAATAAATTATTAGCGTGTGTGTGCATATGCATACATATCCAAGATACATAAAGGCAACTACAACCAAAGGAAACAGGAATGTGCATGGAAGAGTTTGGTATTCAAGCATCCAGTATCACAAAAATCCAGTTGCAGGAAGCGTTTAAATGCAGATCTGCACATAAACTGCTTAAAGAGCTCCACTGAGCTTTATGCACTTGCATACACTGCTGCAAAGGCAAGAAGTAACAAAAAGAATGTGATTTTTGTCCCCCAATAATTTTCAAGTCTATAGCACTTGTTATCCTATTCTTAATAATACTATTACTGGAGAGCAAGCTGATCTTTAAGATGCCCCACCTCCAGAAACAAGATACACAATCACATCAGGTATTGAATGATTTCTATGATTCCAATCACCACGGTGCCTGAGCACATTACAGTTGTTTAATGTATTCTTTGTCACAGAGCAGAGAGGAAAATATGATTACCTCTATGCTATAAATGGGGATGGGAGAACAAGGAACAATAGGCAACTTGTCATGTGTGGCTGGCACACTCACCACTGGGATAACCAGCCTCCTCTGGTTCAAAATCCCACAACAATAAACACTTTCCAGTCTAGTTTTTTTCATTACTTAGAAGTTTCTGCATCAATCTATAAACAACAAGACATTTGCCTCGCCTTTTCCTGCTTGTAAGGGGTAAAAATACAAGAGGTAAAAATCTGTTCAACCAACTGCCCTGGATTTGTAGCACCTCAGTACATTTACAGAACCCTATGTAGAAACAAATGATAGAACACACTGATATGCTGGAAAACCCCCACCTTCCCTTAAAAGCAGACAATAATTCTGACAATTTAATATTTCAAAAATCAACTGTTCACAAGCCTGTTTATATCTAATAAACTTTTCCCACAAAACATTCAATTTAGCAGAAACAACATAGCAAGCAAAATAAAACCTGCTCATATAGAAGACAAGGAGGAAAATCTATTCTTTAACAGGAGAGACAGAATTTTAAATTTCCCATCAAATTCAAAACCTGAAGAGTAACCTGAAAACCTATGTGCTGATTTAATCCAGAAGGTACAGCAACATAGATTAAGTTTCTCATTGTCAAATACAATACTTGGATACCCTGAAGATGGGTGTTACATCAAAGCAAACAGATGAAGAAAGTATACAAATGTCTCTGTAGATAGCTCTTCAAGTCAGAAATGACACCTCTCAATCAGACAGCAAAAACACTCTAAAGAAAGTTCAGAATCTGCAATCCTTCCATGATTGTCTCAAAAATATGAGGTTCTATTATAGGAGAAAATAGAGCAACTTAGATGCAGGAAGAACATAGCCTTATCAAATCAAGCTAGAACATCATCACACCTTTTAAATGCAGCACATCAACATGTAGCTGCAAAAGCCACGTCTCCTGCCACTTAAGGCATGCAAAAACTTCCCCCTTACCTTCTAACACTGTCAACTTGGCACTCGTGTTTATCTCCCCAACACTATTGGTGGCTGTGCACTCATAGATAGCTTCATCTCGATGAACGCGCAGGGGCTGTATCCGCAGAACTGATCCTGATCCATCATCAAACTCGATAACCTTTGAAAATGGAAAAAAAAAGCACTTCTTTACTGGTATCTTCTGCAACAAACACTGGAAGTCAAAACAATTCAGGGATTCAAAAACAAAAACAAAACCAAAACAAGCCCCGTAAGCTCTAAAATACCATGCAATACGTTAAGTGTTCCAAATCCAGAAACACACACAATTTCAGTGTCAAGAACATATTTGTCCTTTGAGGAGGCCAGAACAAATGAAGATCCAGTGAGGTTCTTTATGGATCAATTAAGGTTGACAAATTATCAACCTGGTAATAAAGATGTGAATCTGATGATTTAAAACATCTGAGCCATATTTGCACTAATGATTTCGCTAATCACTGATAACAATTTAGTGCCAACTTTCACCTTGATGGAAAAGGAGAATGATACACTCCGGTGGGACCGCCAGGGAAACAGTAACGAAATGTGAATAAAACGTGGAGCACCTACAGCGCATGCTAACTCCAGCAGAGTGAGGGGTTTTAATGTCCCTCAGCACTGGGTACTTTGCAACTCTGGCATAATCAACAGTGATGTAATTACACTTCCTTCCCCAGCATAATAAATTAAGCCTTTAATAAATCATTGCCCTTCCATCCATCCTGCTAAGATGCAAAATGCATTACTCTGACTTATACATGGAAGAAAAAGGTATTTATTAGTTTGTAGCTGGATCACTATATGCTATTTCTTAACAGCAAGGCTGTGAAGGCACAGCCTCAAGGCACTGTTAATGCCAAACTCACCCTTCTCCTATTACAGAGTACAGCAGAAGTTAGAAATACTACCTGATCTGCAGATGGTGACAGCATGAGGCAAAAGCAGAAGCCCCCCATTCCTGTCCCCTGGGAACTGAGGGGGGAGATGAAGAGACTTAAGGGATCTGTCGTTCCAGACACAGATGCCAGCCTAGGGCCTGTTCTACCACCATGCAAAATTTTCACCTTATTTTCAAGGGCCTGTTTAGGAGCACTTCCCACAGCATAAAGATCAAAAGAGAGAGAAGGGGAAGGAGAAAAGCAATGCACCACAAGACTCTGCAGTGACAAGAGAAATAGGAAGAAATGAAAAGGGAACCAAGACCACCAAAAAATCTGTTATTCCTTACTCTGGAAGGAATAGCCTTTCTGTTTCAAGTAGCAGAAACAGCTTGCAGAAACCCCTAATAGGGATTCAGGTAAAGAAAGAGGAATATGAATATCACCACTATACACTTAAAATAATTTTGTTTTTAAATACTAATTTTTAAATTAAACATGAAACTGTGACAAAATGCTAAATCATTACAAAGGACAGGGTTAGTGCCAAATTTTAAAACAAGATGAAGTCAGCTACAGAGATTATTTCACTTCAGTGATAAGGACTAAAAAGCTAAGAGATGAAACAGCAGAAAGGCTCTTTTGCCCTCACTATCCTTTGAACAAACACTGTGTGATAGGAACAGAGCTACAACTACTAAGGGCCAGACAGACACTGAGACCAAAATGTTGTTCATTTGCTAATGATGGATGCCTCTTCTGTGTCACAACTTAGCATGCGCACATCAGATTTAGGTTTTTTCTCCATTTAAATGTAATTCCAAGTTTTCCCTAATTAAGACTATTAATGAAGTAAAATTAATAGTTATCTAGCAAAGAAAAAAAACTTAAAAAAATTACTCACCATTTCCTGACACAATAGACTATGTATCCAAACTGCTATTAACAAAGGTATGAAATTGCTCATATAAATGCATATAATATGGCATAGCCCTCTGGTCAGCCACAACAAGCACCAAATTCACTATAAAGGTTGTATCTACTTACAAATTAGAATGTTTAAATAGTTAGTACACAACAAAACCTTTACCAGGGAAAAATAACAATGTAAAACAAGATTAAAATTGATTGCTTTAATCAAGGTTTTCTGCTCACATACAGAATCATGATTAAAATTGGTGACTTGAATCAATCCATTCTGGGTAGAAAAGTCATCTTGTGCTCCAGTCAGAAAAGCAAAAACATCAAAGACAGGGGATTAGAGGAAAGGCAGCAGAATTGTGGAAGGGTCACATTTCCAAGGGCAGTTTTAGAGAAGGGAGCCCAACACCAAAAAAGGAAAGTGGAGAAATAGGTGGAGAAAGTCAGTGAAAACATATTTACTATTTAAAATATGAACCAAATTGGACCCAAGATGTTTCTGAAACCTGCTCTTCTCCCTTCCTTTCTCTCATACTTTAGCTCCCAGCGATATCAATTAACCCTTCACCATTCCCGTTCCAAGCACATTTGTGGGAGGGACGGCAGTAGCTATCACTTTAAAAGATTTCCAGTAGTGTTTTACCATCTCACTTTTGAATTCCAATGGGGACAGGAGGTCAAAGAGGTGCCTTATAAATTCTGACAATGAAACCAGAAAAAATACTGCTAGATCCAACTCTTATCTGCCATCCAATTCTCTGTAAGCCCCAGTCTCCCACCTGAGGGAGGATGTCCTGTTGGTGTGTTTCCAGCATCATGCTCAAAGGACACCTGCTCTACAGATTGCATTGCTGCAGGGAAGGAAACTTGCTTTACACTAAAGCTCTACACTCTGTATTGTAGTGACAGATACCCAGGTTGCAGTGATGATTATTGTGCAATTAAGACCTGTGTGGATTAGATTGATTACCGAATTTTTGGGTCTGGGCTTTTTTTTTCTTTTGGTAATTACCTCAAACCGCTGAGAACTGACTTTCTTCCCCTTCTTCATCCACGTGATACGAGGTTTGGGCTCTCCTGTTGCCTGACACACAAAAGAGGCCACTCCTCCAGAAATCCCAATCTGATCTTCAGGAGCTTTCATAAACGTTGGCTTGCCTGGAAAAATAACCAAATCACCCCCATGAGGACATAACATCAGATAAGCATGGAATGCGTCACGTTAATCTAAACTGTAAGATAACTCGTGCTCTTACTACAAATCCAGCTTGAATGGCCTCGGCCACACAAATTCAGTGCAGACTGCAACATGACAAGGACATGCTTGAGTACCTTTTTCTCCTGAAATGAATAAAATCCATCTGGCTTGCCTATAAACAAGGGCAATACAAGGCTCCCCCCAGCCTCCTGGGCATTCATTCAGGTATATGACAATTTGGAACCATTTTTATGGTTTATTTTTTTAATAAATGGATTTTTGCAGGTTTAAACTGTGGTCATAGCACTGGAAATTACAGAACAGCTGACATACCAAACCTATGAAATGTACCATACCTTGACATTAGTTTTATTGAAAGCTGTTAACACATCCATAAAAATTAACAGACACAGTTTTAAGTACACAAATAACAACCTTTAGTTTCATTTAAAATGTGAACTGACATAAAAATCCTACAGTTTAAGTATCTGGAAACCTGCAGAGACTAGCCTATGCTTGTTAAGAAACTAATCACTAAAAGTGAAAGTCAGCAAAGAAACCAAAGTGGCATTCAGGCATGAAAGACTCGGCAAAAATGAAAAATAAAAAGGTATCATATAACATTTAAATAATCAATTAAAAATTTCATGAAAATATAGCTGTGTCTTCTGGATTTCCATAACAGATTCAGATGGATAAAACTATGCATCCAGGTTGAATGGTTGTATTTTTCTTCTGTAATCGCTGTATGGGAAAATTTTGTACTATGTGATCTGAGGATCATCTTGAAACACTGCTTTGCCCTCCTGAGAAGCATTTGATGATCCCATATTCCTGTAAAGCACTAAAACATTTAACTCCACAGGGAGAGTTAACAGAGCCCACCCATGATGTCATTCTACGCACAGGTCACACTGTGGCCATGCTTCAAACACACTTCCGATCTACCGCTTCAGAGATGAACCTGACCTATAAACGGGTCAGAGACAGCTGCTGGCACATAGAAAGCAGCCTGAGTAAGAGAAGAAACATGTTCAACCCCAAGGTAACAAACCAGTGACCCCAGCAGAGCTGTTGGTGGTACCATACCTACACATTCTAGACACATCCCTAAGTGTGTCCTTGAGGGAGAGGGGGACATCTGTCAGCCCAGGTGCTTTGAACTCTAGACAAACTGAGGGCTGAATTTCCCTCATCTAGGAAGGATACAGATTCAGCAATCCCAGAAGACAGCCTTTAAATGCATTTTCCTAATGTATGAGATTTAAATTCTATGGGTCCAGCCGCAATTACAGCTGAGCCAGGAAGGCAGTGGCAGCTACTGAAAAGAGCCAGTGCTCTGCTCCTCACTGCCTTCTCCTCCCCTCCCTGCCTCCAGACACTGGCACATGAACCTCTACAAGGAGCTCCAGGATCATCAGAGCCTCTGTGGAACAGAGTTGGGCTCCTAACATGGCAGAAAGATGCTTTTTCTTCTTTTCCAAGCAAGGCAGGATCAGGCAGAGCTCAGGAGCACTGAAGACAGCTCCTCTCTCTCAGCAGCTGTGGAGCACAATTCACCCTTAAACACTCCAGCAGCAGTCGCTGGAGACTTTGCTGAAACTGTGGCACCTCCTTGACCCCAGTTCCACCTTCTGGTTTAGCCCACACTAACTGCTTACACTGATCCCTGTCCTGGCATGGCGTGACAACACACACAGCTTCTCGACCAAGTGAACTAATTCAATCGTCCCTGCTTCTGACAAAGCCTACAGATCTGGCTCTGCCTTGCTCCAGTGCACGTGTCCCAGGCCAGGGAGACTGCCAAAGGCCCAGGATGCTTCTTGTTTCTCTCACGTGGCACCAGTGCCCGTCAGGGGTGTGCTGCAGGACGGCCTTTGTGAGGAGAGGCCGGGGCTGCCCTGTGCTGGACACAGCAGTGCCACCACGGCCCCCCAGGCTCGTCATGGTGGCGCTTCTGTGGTAACATATTAAGGAAGGGCAAAACGCCTCACAGCTGAGAGGAATGAGGTAAAAAGTGGGAGAAACAGTCCTATGAGCACCCAGTCTGAGTGGAATAAGGAGCTCCAGGTACCTGCAGCCCACGGAGACAGCGCAGCGAAGCAGGAATTTCCTGGCAGCCCACAGCCAGGCCTGCAGCAGGCTGAGGCCAACCCACCGGTTCCAGAGGGAAGGACAAGGCCAGGCCAGGCAGCACCACCCGGAGAGGCACCCACAGGTGGCCCAGAGGGGCTGGCGGCGAGGCGCTGCCGAGGCAGCAGCACAGCAGAGCCCTTCAGCGCCTGCGACAGCCGATGCTCCGCACGGGCTGTGCTCCTGTGCTGCGGAGCCACCGAGCTCCCCGCGGGGACACGCCAGCCCCGAGCCCGGCCCCTCTGGAGGCCACAGCGAGACACGACAAGGCAGAGCTGCACCTCTGCTGCTGCCGCTTGCTCAGCCTGATTTCCAAAAGGCCTTGGCAGATGGCAGATCCGCCAAGGTCAGCGCTGCCTGAGCAGAAGGGGATACCAATGCTCCGGCCTCAGCAAGAACCTTTGAAGGAGTGTATCACAGACCTGGCCTCACCACAGAAATTCCTCAAAAAATTGTACTGAATTTTGCCATCCTTGGTGAAGAGAGCCCCAGGACTCTGCTCAAAACTTAGAAAATGCCTTTTAAGACATGATGGCTGCTGTCTAAAGGCTTTGGCACATTGTCCTGACATGAACAGCAAGCAATTATTAAGTCTGCTTGCTTAACTGATGCTGATTCCACATATTTACTCATCTATAATCATGTCTATTTCTACTTAGTTTGTATTTACATATATCTCTGTTTATTCACCTCTCATCTATTCCAGAGAAATGTTAATTTACCATTCAGGCTGCTAGTGATGGCATTGTGATTGACTGTTTTGCTATGCAGTGTGCTGAGCTGATGTCTTGTATTGCACTTCAGCAGCTGATTTGGTTTTTTGATTTTCTGTTATTTACTCTGTGATCTTAGTAAAATAATGTAATTTTTTTTTCAAATGGCAAATACAGCAAAATCCAAAAACTTTTGTCCTTGAAGAATACAATGCAATTAGATCTCTGACTTTACACTTACTCCCCAGCTCATACACTGAGGGCTTACTTTACTTCTGTACATTTTTAAAAAATCAATACTATTAAAACCAGAACAAAAGGAAACCGAATGTTCACCTGCAGTAAAACCTACAAAAACCTGCTGCCTTGATTTTAATATTGCTGCAATGAATCTTTTCCCCCTGAACATTTAATTGAGCGACACTGATTTCTGGAAACCATCTACATCCTCTGAGACTGGTCACAGAAGTACACCTGTATATAAACCAAATTCTCAGTATCAGAAAGGGTATTTCTACAAAGGCATTTTAAACATGTCTATGCCCTGAAGTTTTGAAACTGAAGGAAACTACTAATTTAACAAACCTATAATCCTGAGTCCTGGCTCCAGGACAACAGAGTAGGGCATGAGCATACATATTTTTATACTGATTGGTAACTGTTACAGCAAATACCAAAACTTCTCAGTGAGAGCTAAGTGCGACAGAGCATCTACTAAACTCTTGGTGTCTGTGAAAAATGCATGTTAAGGGGACTAGACAGCTTCCACATCTTCCCTCCAACCAACATTTCTGTAACTCTACTGCCAAGAGGAAGCTGCCCTGAGACTATCATTAGTTACCTCCAAGGGGCAACACTGGGGATAGCACCAGATCATGGTACAAGCTGTCTTTTTTAGCCCATTTCGAGTATTTGCAGTCTTAGGGTAGCCCTAGAAACAGAGTCAGAAAAAAAAGGATATACTGAAAATACAGAAGTAACCTACATGCTGTCTTTTCCCTCTCCTTAAAATCAAAATGACCAGAGTGTCCATAGATTACGCATGTAAATAGCTTTAATTTAACTGTTTGCTGCCCAAATATGCTACAAATAAATGCAAGGAACCGAATGGCTTTTTTGCAGTGAAAACCTGTCCTTTCCCCAATGACCTGTGGACCAAAGCTGAAGATTTTCTGTCGAAAGCTTAAGGGGGGTGGTGGGGTGAGGGGAAAGGAAAAAGAGCTATTGTATTTCAAGGACAAATCTCTGAAATAGCAGCTCCCGAGAGAGAACCTCCCGAGCAAGTCTTGGATGACAGCAGGGAGAGGTGCTGGATGGCTGGGTGCCCATCACACCCACCTTCGCTTACTCCATCGTGTGGAGTAACAACTCCAGACTGGCACAGCTCCCGTCAGTGCAAACTACTTCAGTCTTTCTCTCCCATGCCTCTCTGCTCAGTGACAGATCCCCTAGAGCACATTCAGGCCTCACCCTCTTAACTAATTTTTGCTCTTCACTTCAAAACCAAGTTCCTATTATACCAGGAGCAGAAGTCACTGCTTTCATTTCTATTCACTCATAAGCTTCAGGCAGGAGAATGGGAAAACTTTCACCTTCTTGGCTGAAATTTTCCATGCTTAGTTTTTGCTCAAAACTGAATTATTCTAGAAAGCTTATGAGAACGGTTCTGAGGAGGAAGACTGTAAAAAAAAAGTATTTCTTTCTGTTGTAAGAAACTGGCTTCGTCTTATTTGGCTGGGGGCAGAAAAATAACAACTTGCTCAGACATGCTGTCCATTGAGAAATTTTAAAAAAACCAAAAAACATTTCAGAAGAAAAGGACTTTCCTTTTACATGTGGTAGTGTTGAAAAGCCACTTGCCGAGCAAGCACAGATTTGTGGATAATCCTATAAAGTGAATCCCAAGGAGGGCCTCATAGCATGGAAGAGATGCTAGCAGAGATTTAGGCACACACCACTCTACTGAACTACCCTGGAAAAATAGCAGAAAACTCATGCAGTGTCCTGAGCTGGATGTGTGACACATTCAAAAGAAAAGCTCCTTTGAATTATATTTTAAAAGGTTCACAAGAACAAGCACAGAAAACCAGAGACAGTCATGCTCTAACCAGCACGGCTGTTGTCTATCCTTCCTGCAAAAGCAAGTGAGATGGGTTTGGGAGAGGGACCTGAAATGCTCAAAGACAGAACCTCAGGCTTCCTGGAGAGCCACTGACACCTTTCCTATAGGGCAGCTCAGAGCCAGGCACAGCCAGACATGAAGATGCCTCTCTCACTTAGATGTTATCTTTAAAATCACTGTTGCTCCCTGCTAGTCTAGAAAATTTGTTGTGAAACAATTCTTGTATTTTGGACAACCATCTCAGCACCTATTTTAAAATTTGCTCTACCCAACATCTGTAGCAGAAAAATAAAATTTTGGTTCTCTTTTCCAGGTTTTCCTTTCTTTACCTAAGAAGTTCAGAGTCACTTCATCACATGCATTATTTTTAGGATGTAAAACTTCTTAGTGGACCCAAAGGACTTTCTCAGGGAGAAGAGTACCTCTTGCCAGATTTCCTTCAAGGCTGAGGACAGAGCTGCAGCCTCCCTCTAACTTGGCAAGGTCTTTTATGTGAACCATGGTCGTTGAGGAGTAACATACGACCTGTGTTACCTGACTGGAACACTAGCCAGATTCTTGAAAAATAATGCTGGGTACTGGATATTTAGCACAGATCCTTGCATTTTGATACACATTAAGCACACTATTGTCACACAAAATATGTTTCCTTGTAATTCTGTAAGAGCCAAAAATTTCAAGTGGCTGAAACATAATATATGCCAATATAAATATACAGAATACACACTAATGTTAACTTGTTTTATTTCAAAGACCCATCATTTTCTTAAAATAAATGGGAAAACTAAATTAAACCTTGATGCATTTTCAGTATTTAGCACCCACATCAAAATATTCCTCATCCAAAAATTTAATTCAAGGACTGGCAACATAGTGCTCTTTCTGTTCTTGAGGATGCCATTTTTGCAAAGGGTCATACACAGATTCAAGAGAAAATGAATTATTGAACACAGCTGCAATTAAGTGTTCTGTGAACACTCACCTGCTGTGAGAGATTTTAAAGAAAAATATCTCTGTCCTCATGGTACAAGTTCTCACCACTCAAAATAGATGGGCAGCCAAAAATAAGACTTGTGTTGTAGGAGAGGGAAGCTTATATTTTTATCCAAAAGCTTTTATGACTTGAGCTAAATTAAGACTGGAAGTAGACTCCTCTGTGAAGAAAAAAATTAGTTGCAATAGAAGATGAACTGGATAAGGACATACAATAGGCACGGGCAGTGCCTGGGCTAAATGAATAATAAGAAATTACTGACACCAGAATGAACAGATCACAATGAAATCAGTTCCTGGGCCTGGAAATTGTGAAATTCAGGTTTAAATTTCTGCCTTTAACCTTCCCTGTCACATACAAAAAGGCACAACTGTGCCTCACCTTCCACTGTAAAACTTACCTGCTGTTCTCACATGGCTGCTGTCAGGACAAATATGCAAAAAATGATGATGTGGCTCAGTTATAACACTGGGAAGAAATCAACAATGACACAGACCTTCTCATGTTCATGACTGACTTTGAAGTGGAAATAAAGTGGTCTAGAAGACAGAGGTTGCCCATGCTTTTATATACAGCAAAAACATTGCTGTTGATTTCCTTTATGATCCTGGATGATTGACACTTGTGCATGGATGGATGCCTACTGGAAAGATACTCTGGTGAAAGCTTATCAGTGATTCTTCTCCTAAGCATCCATTGCAGGGCAGGAGAGAAGTCAGTGGGCTCTCCAGCTATCCTTAAGTTTAGTATCCTCATGCTTTCCTTTCAATACACCCACCATTGTTTAAATGTAGTTCCTGCCCCTTTGTGATTATTAGGAGCGCTGTTTGGCAAAACACAATTTTTCAAACTTGCACTTTTTATTCTTGGGTAATTTATATGTAGGAAGAGCCTGTTTGAGCCTTGTAATAACATTTCTTTAATAACAGCTTACTAAAACCTCCGTGGGTCTCAGTGAGCACAATGCTAATTCATTCCTTATTTCTCCTATTTTGGTTTTATTTCACTAAGATGACAGCACTTTGTAAATGAAACTTTTGTCCTTTATTGTTTGGTGCAAAGTACTTATTAAATAAATGCAAATGTATATGGTAGGCTGTTGCATGCTCAGATACTTAGACAATTTTCTTTTTATCCAGGGTATGGATCATAACCCTTTCAGCCACCCACTTAAAAAACACCACTTAACTGCACCCCAATCACAGAAAATAGCACTCCAAATTCAACATATTCCTCAGATCAATCTGAATTACAGGTTACCTCAACATTACTTGCACATGTCTCTTTTTTTTAATCATCTTATTTTATTATGTTTTAATACTTAAGAGATACCCAACAGCGAGGACAAATGATTCTGCTATTTCAATCCAATTTTAGTGGTTGCGTTTTCCAGCTTCAAGTGTGAATGTCCATGATAATCAAATCTACAAACATTATCTCAGAGCAAGTTGCATTTCTCCTCGCCTTCTTCTCCTGACTTCCAAGAAGTTACTCAGAGATAACTTCTGAGTTTGTACAAAATGAAATCAAATAAAGTGAATGATTCATAGCCAAAATTCCAAGAAGGAGATCTTTTAACATGTTCACTGACCTCTGTAACTTTCAGTAAAAAAATTACATTACAAAAACAACAAAAGCAGTCATCCAGCAGAAGCTGTGCTTCTCCCTGAACACCAGCAGGAAACACACTGAACTAAGATTCAAGGCACTCATTTCCGCAGGCAAGACCCACTGTGCTTTGTTTATCTGGAGTAAGCTTAACTAAAGGAGAATGCAAGGGCACATGTTAGGTTAAACACACACCTTTATCAGCATTTGTAATGACGTGAGCTCAGAAATTCTTAGAATCTTCAATTCCTGCTCCTTCACTATGGTGGCAAACAGGCTCTTTCCTGAGCATAAGCCCAGACTAAAGGCAAAGCCTTTGACAGGGCTGAGGTGTCTCTGCAGATACACAGTAAGAACCTCTACACCCAGAGGCATTTTCAAGCCCCCTTTTCCCTTTTGCCAACCCAGGATTTTTACTCATGAGTTTATGTCCAAATCAAGTATTTTTAAATTTCTCTTGAAGAAAGAGAAACTTTAAACCTCTAGTGTCCTGTGTACTTCCAGTTCCATGTCTGGACAGTTACACATAAATCAGCCCTTCATCAGCTCAGAAACTCAGCCTTCCCTGTTAAATGCTGATGTTTGGATAAACCTGTTTATTCCACAGCAATACGGGTTAAAAGCCATCAGCTCACTCGAGTGTTAAGGCCATGATTACTGGATATTAATAAACTACAGCAACAGCCTGTCATCATAGTATTGCACTTGAGTAAATTTCTAATTCTGTCTCTTTATGAATCATGGAAATTGTTGACAAAGTTTAAACGCCTAAAATTAACTGACGATACTGAACCAGAATTGTCCCAGGCAGCCATCACACGAGGATGCTGTGCAAAGCACATTCTGGGTGCTGATTTATTTCTGGAGTTTTATGCAGAGAATTCAGACCTTAACGCAGTGGGGAGGTGGTTTTTCTCCATATCACATCTGCAGGGGGCCTACAGATTTTGCACACAGGGTGGCAAATTTCCTCCGTTATTTTTCCAGGCTGTTGTAATTGCAATGTCTTTCTCAAAGTGCCTGGCTGGCTATCAGTGTGAGCTGCTTTACATCTTAGTAAGAAAATCCCTAACTCTGGCTAATCCCTGGGCTGTGACTAACTCTCGTCCATGGGAAGGGGGTTGGGGGGAAATAAATCAATCCCTCTACTATGACATCATTCTTACTCGCTTCCAATACCTGCAATAACATGTAACCAAAAAAAAAAAAATATTCCAAGCATAAAGCAGTCCTGCATACAACTGAAGAGTACTGATTAAAAACAAAGCAGAAAAACATCCCAGTAAAACATCTTTCTAGAACCTGAGGTTGTCTTAATTTTCCATCTTCTGCTTTTACGTTTCCCTAGAGCACTCACAGGTTGTGTGTGCAGCCTGTTACGTATTTTGGGGAAAACCAGAGCTATATATGGGTTCAGCTTTAACTTCCCAGCATTTATACTAAGCATAACACAGAGTAGAAAAACAAAGGAGAGCAGAGAAGCGCTGCTCTAACTGCAGACCTTCCAGCAGCCTCATAGAATGGTTTTCTGCTTTAATTTAAAACTGAAACCTGAAGTCAAATTTCCACCTGGTAATAGCTTAAAGGCACTTCCAATTAACTTGGTAATACACACTTTCTGAGTTAATAAATTTTTCAGCCTCTGTGTTTAATACAATTAAGCATTTGGGCCTTTGGCCTTGGACCTTATTCAGCTTGAGAAAGGACTGCAGGAAGACGGTCTCCAATTATCACCATTTACACAACATTCACTTAAGGGCTTTCAAATGCCCACATATAGAACATTCATTTAATCATACACAAAAATTCAGTACCTGAATTCAGGATGCCTCTCTCTTGCACACAATACATACAAGGGACAAGAGAATAAACCCCCCATCTATGGGGCTCTGAAATCAAGTCATCACCACACTGCCTGATGCAGCACAGAACAGCTGTGCCTGCTCCTAGCTACTTACTTTTCCTTCCAAATCTGCATTTTGTTATTTGCAAATTTCTTCAAAACTTCAAAGTTAATAAAGCATATTGCACAGTGTAAAGAACCCGCTAAGATATGCAGAACCAGGAAACAGACAAAACTGAAATCTTGTGCTTGAAAAAACATGAAAATTAATTTTGCCAGCATGCCTACCACATTAAACACCATTTTTTTTTTACACAAAAAGATTAAAAGGGTTTAATCCTTTTTTGCAAGCAGCTAGTTCTTGATTCAGCAGTTCAAAAGGCTTTGCCAAGTTCAGGTTTTTCCTCTGCTTTTAAGAATTAAAAGTGAGTGCAAACCTTATTTTCTAAATAGATACCATAGTAGAATGATTTTAACAGAACTGGGTGCCCGAATAAGTGACCTCTTCAGAATATTTGTCACTAAAGCAAAGGCATTCTGGGCTCTCAGGAAGGGACTTGCATTTCCTTTTTATGCCATTGTATGTTGCTCTGTCCTCCTCCTATAGAAATGAACCAAATTCCTGCCTCTACCTGGTAAAGAGGAAGACTTCCTGCTTAATGATAGTGACTGCATGCTGGCAGGTGTGTAATACAGTAAGCTTATTTTTTTCTTCTATTTGTGTCAACTGTTTTATCATGCAGCAGCCGTAGTACAGTCTTCAGAAAACCAAGAAATACAATTTCCACATTTAAATGTTTACCAGAGAAAGGACCTAGACACCCAAGCAAAATAGTCTCAACTGGGGGAAAGAAAAAAAGCCTATCACAGATCACAGAATGTAATGAGTTCAAAGGGACCCACCAGTATCATCCAGTCCAACTCTTAAGTGAATGGCCCAAATGGGTATTAAACCCACAATCCTGGTGTTATCAGCACCATGCTCTAACTAACTAAGTTAACCACAGGGTCTCAATCATTTTGACTCAGTCTTCCCTGAAATTCCCCAGAAAACAGGTCTACTTCCCATTAAAACCCCTGATTCCAAGTATTATGATGGACGTCCAAATCCCACCATAAAGAGAACCAGTGACACACGCCAGAGATTTAGAGTTTTACAGCTGCCAAGACCCAGCTCTACCCTGTGCACAGAGCACAGGCCAGGTGCTTCATCCCAGGAGGTGCCTGGTCTCCTCCATCACCCAGGGCTTTGTGGTTCAGAAGTGGCTGAGTTCTAGAAAAGCATCAAAATTAATCACCTTCATGTATGTTGCATTCTTGATTTAATTTTTCTAGTATCCATTCCTTGCTGTGTATGAATTTAACAGATAAAATGAAAATCTCTTTTCGCATTAGTAACTCTTCTCTGTGTAGACAGTCAGATCAGCCTCTGCTTCTAAACTGAGTTCCTTAAATCTCCAGCTACCAGGCATGGTTCCAGATTTCATTTCCTGAGACCTTCCACTTGCATCAAACTTTTATTTCACCCAATTATGCACAGAGTTGCAAGAAATGCAGAAAGCCACGGTCCACATGGCAAGGTTACCATTTGCCACGCTGTAAAAAGTTGCTGTGGCCACCTGAAGCCTAACAGACAGTGGCACCACAAGGTGCTGAGTTTGAACTTCCAGAGCTGGCCAGGGATGTGTGTACAGGTCGGAGGGTGCACTGCAGAGGAAAGGCTGCACACAGGACCTGTGGGGCTGGGGAGCCACCCCTGCGGGTGGCACTGGGGCTGCTGGGGAACCCTGTAATGCCACAGGCTCCACTGCAGCATGTGGCTCAGCAGTGACTAATCTGTCTAAAGGAGAAAAATCTTCTATGTCATGAATTATCTCTTTTTCAGCACCTCTGACAGTATCTGTATCTCTGGGAAAAAGGAAAACCAGTTAACATCACCACTGCAGTAGGTATCTTGGCAAGGCAGGGCATATATTCCATCAAGCAGAGGGTATTTGACACAGTGTACTTTAACCTCACCAAGCCAGAACACTGCCTGCTACCCAGAAACAAACTTCCCTAGTTAAAAACACCAAAAGTATAATCGACAGTTGTTTAGGAGTACATATTCCTTGCTCACCATGGAGTCTTACTGCAGGTCACAGGCCTCACTGTGACACCAGCTCCTGCAGTACCAACTCTTGGGACATTAGCACACCAAAATCCAACAAAGTGGTGGCAGGAAGTTACAGCATATTGACTAAACCCAGAGAAAGTGGCACTCCTGACATGACCTTTCAGGCTGGGTACCATTCAGCAACTGCCTTCCCTGAGACAACCTTACTGCTTCTGACTGCCCTCGGAGCCATGAGCCACGTCAGCTGGCAGAGTGCCTGAAGAGTAATGTTTACCAAGCAGGAGCTTAGTAGAAAAACTGGGAACGTCTATGAAAAATGAAGAGTATCCAGTGGTTCCGGCCACTTTTTGGTTTGTATTCTCTCATGCACTATAACTAATTTTTCTATTTTTAGCCATAACCTACTCGCAGATAGTATTCCATTTTCCCTCAACCCAGACCTTCAGCATCTTCTTCCACATCTCTCCTCATGTCACCAGTAAGTCTCAGTTTCATGCATCATTCACATGATCACAGAAGGCTGCCAGGCATTGTGAGGGTTGACTCCTTGCCATACATTCACCAGGGTAAATCCATCGGGGAGAACCCAGAACTGGAAATACCAGCTCTCACACTGACTTTTGCAGCCTGGAAAGATGTTCATTCCCAAACCTGAGACACACAAATACATGGAAGGTTGCACATGCCATGCGAGCAGAAAACAAGTATGCTGCTTACAGAGATTTGCCATATTAGTATTTGCCATATTTGTATTTGCCTGCACCACTTAATTTCATTCTCACTGCCGGACAAAATTATCACAAGATACAAGCTTAAGGGACACACACACACATGTCAAACCCGTAAGGTTCAGCTAGTTTTTAAGCTTTTTGTGGAGACTACAGAGGATGTATTTAGAAAACAAATTTGTCTCCTAGAGTGCTGTGTCTAAGTCTCCCTCACTCATCGCTGCTTTGCTGAGTCCCAAGGTTCCTGGGTTCAGTCTCGACTTGCTGAACTAAAATCCAGACCAGCAAAGAGGATGACCAGCTACCTCAGAACAAGTTAACTGCAGCTCTCAGGCTTTACATGCATGAGAAAGAAGGCACTGTTTCACCTTGAGGATATGACATCCCAGTATGTTTTGTGAAGGACATACACCACAGTAAAACACAAAGCTGTGTGAATCTGAGGCTTGAAAGAACGTCAGCCTTTCTTACCTACTACAAGTCAGCGCACTGCTAAACCACAATGCAGCCTAGAAAGAACAGGATGAGACAAAAGAGCCTGTCCAATTATGCCTGCCTCAAGTGAATTTTATTAGTCACTCAGGTCTATTAACAGTGAGGATAGCACACCTTTATATAGGCAAATGGGTCTTGCTTAAGAATTACCCATGCAGGAATAATACCCTGCCTATCACCAATCGTTGATTTTCATGTTGTGTTTTAAAGTCTGACTTGAAGGTAGGTGCCTGCCAACTCCGCTTGTGTTCTCCAAGAATAAATGTTTATCAAAGGGGGGCTCCCCATTTGCTGAGCTGGAATTAGTTACACCAACAGGGTATCAAACGGGTTGTTGCCTGTCACTGGTATCAAAGGGGAATTTGAAACACAAACACTAAGCAGCAGCGACTGAGCACTGAAGCTTGTCAGAGCAAGCGTGACACGGGACAGCCAAAATGTGCAAGCACGGAGGGCTGGAAGAGGCTCTCTCAAGTACAGTCCTGTCCCATGGCCTCACCAGGGCTGCACTGCACAACCTCTTTTGTAAAGGGATCACACACCAGCTTAAAACAGGTTTGAGTTTCAGCCACACTTCTCACTGGAAAACTGTTACAAAATTATGGGGACATTGTGGGGAAACAGACTGGTTTTTAAAGTCATTTGTTGTCACATATACTCACTTGTTTGTGTACTAAACACAATCCTTTAGCTGAAATGGATTATGTTCCCTCTCTGTCCCTTTTCTCACCTTTCTCCAAAATGTACCTCAGATCCATTTTTACGGCCTTCTTAAAACAGTAAAATGTTTGTGTCTTACATAACCCCTGAGACTCCACAGATTAAGGATCTCATTTAAAAAACAGAACCAAACAACAAAAACAAAAGAGGAAAAGATATTGTGTGTTGATTCTTGCAGAATTCTTTGAATTTGCTTCATACTCTCAACTGATAGAATCTGTAATGCTTAATCACCATCATCTTATTAAAAACATGCATTTGGGCATGGGCACCTCGAGATTACCACTCATCATCTTACCACCGCCTTCTTTTGTCACATCCTGTTTTCTTTTTTTTAATTAACTTTTGCAGTTGGATATAGCTTTTGTTAATTGTTCTATATAACTTAAACTGAACCAAGAACCCATTCAGTCTTAGTTTAATTTATAACGTAACGTTTGCAATGTCCTCATGAAATGCCATTTCCAAGTTTCAAGAAAACTTGCAGTTCTGTTGATCATGAGCAAGAAGTGTTTGTTAACCAGACTATTTAGAAACCTATCCTCGCACTTCCATATTCAAGTACATGTCCAAATCTCCATTTTAACCATGGTTATGGAATAAAAAGTTTATTTATGACTTGCCAGCAGCCTCAAAGGCATGTTTATTGTGCAAATTCCAAACTATGCTGTCGAGTCATACAGAACATGTAATTCAGTGTTGTTAGAATATCATCTCAGATAATTAAATGTGAGATAAAGGTAGAAAAACAGACGAACTGTAATCTGGGAGAACAAGCCCACCAGCACAAGACCAGCTTCCCACATTGTCTGTGCTTAGACCATAAAACCAGGGCTGACAACATGATTTGCAAAGTGCTGAAATCACCCAACAGCACCAGTCATAATCTGATGCTTCAGCCAAGCATTTTACCACCATTACTGGTGATAAAGCTGGCATATGAATTAAAGGTTTGAGAAAAGATGATGACAGTATGGAAATTAATCACACATTAATTAAAAACTTCCAACTGCCCTGGCACTGTGAAGCCATCCCAGGGAGAAGTGACACACCAGTCCACCACCCTAAAGAAAGACAGTCTCCTATCCCAGGCATCTTAAAAGCTATGAAGCGTTTTCACTGAGTTTCATCAAATCACATTTGGAGGCCAGTGTTTCAAATTCCAAGTATTAGAAAGCCCCACTGAAAGTAGTAGAAATTCAACAGTGACACTGCAGCAGACAGGGATTTATCTTTCAGACCACTGTGATTGTTATTAATACTACAGCCACTTTTGTTTTGTTAGCTTGGTGCTTCACCTATGAAGAACTGAACTTCATGAAATAAATTAAATAGAGCAATATTAGTGCTGTTCTTACTGTATTAACAGGTATCCATGTATGTAATTCATGCAGAGTGGTTTCTGAGTATATCCCCACTGCACATAATGCCATTAGGCACTGATGGGCTGGCTTGCAGTCAAGCTCACCCTTCGTGGAATCCCTTCTGGATGGCAGAACAGCTGCCTGGTTAGGAAACCCAGGGCAGAAGGACAACGGTTCTTTAACACAGACCTAGGAACTCCAGAAAAACTCAGGAGGTGCCTTTCTGACTCTTGAGCTCCTCCTTGGATACAGAGATTTGGTGTCTTTTTTTCCTTCTTGGAATAATGATTCTTGAACAGATCAGTCAGAACGCTGCCTGCTAAAATTAAAACAGCTTAAATTGAATGCAGGACTGTCACACATTGTCAAATGTGCTACAGAAAGGAAGGAGGACAGAAACAGCTTCATCGCTGCTTCACTACTGCCCAAGGGTGAGTTTGCAGTTGCACAGGAAGGAGAAACCTGAATTTGGGATTTGATTGGCAGGATTAAGGAGAAATGCATGTTCTTTTTATACCCCTTCTCTCTTCCAATTCTTTGCTCATCATTTTATTGAGGAATCAGGTCTCAACTGTTTGGGACATCTGCTCTGTAATTCCTCTTGCAGAATCCTGAAGTTTCTTCAAAATCCAGGTTCGTTGGCATTTTGGCATGATTTAAAGAGACTGAAGGTAGCTAAATTACTCAGAGCACTGCAAAACTTTTTTGTTTTGTTGTGCTGTGTTTTTAACATTGAGAAGACTGTTCCATTTATGAAAGAAACAAGAAAAACCATGCATCATGAGTTTTAAAAGGGCCATTATCTGGAGGAAGCCATAGCAAAGCAGTAGTCGTGGCACATGCTTCCTAGAATTTGCTTTTTTCTATCCTTCTACTAAGTTTTGACATAATTCATAGAAAATTACCTTGTTAACATCCTAGCCAGTATATACTACATAAATACTAGATGCTTGCAGTTGGATTTTCAAGTTTTTTAATACCAGGAATTTAAGAGGAGACAAGTTTGTTTCTATCATCTTTCATTAACTTTTGGTGACAAACAGCCTAGTCCATGCAGCTGAGATAACTGCTCTCTGAAAGGGCAAGACATTCACTAGTCCAAGAGCAGCTCTGCTCCTTCCCATCCACCACCAAGCACCCAGAATGCGTTCTGCTTGCCAGAAGTGACACCCTTGCACCCTGATTTCCAGTGCTATACGGCAGGCTGCAAAACAGAGCAGATGTTGAAACAAACTTGACTGTACTTCCTGTCACCTAAGCAACTGACGGGTTCCTAAAATATTCCTCTCCTGGTTACTTGAGAAAACTGTATGTTTTCAGATGTCTTCTGACTGCTGCACCTACAAAGGGTGGAAAAACAGACAGCACAAATGAAAGTTGTATCTGATATAACTATCTTCATGGAGCCTGGAACCACTTTTGCAACAATATAGGTGAGAAAGGAGAGAAAATGCAACCAATTTCCATCAATTCTTTATGGAAAAGACTCCATTCAACCATAAAACCACAGCTGGGAAGGGACCTCAAGAGGTGTCCAGTATAACCTCCTGCTTGGAGTGGAACCCTCACCAACACTACATCATTTGAGCAGTGGTGATGTCCAGCTAAACCCTGGGAAGCTCTGAGGAATGAGAATAGACCACCTTGTTGAGCAGCCTCCTCCAGTCTGCTCTGCCCTCCAAGAGGAAAAGCTTATTTCAATCATTAATAGTGAACCTCAATACAATCTGCTCTGTCTCTCCACCTCATCTCTGCTAAACTTATCTATTATGACAGCTATTGAGCAACTGGATGACTAAAGATGGCAGACATTCTGACTGCATGCATCCATCAGAGCCCACGTTTAAATAAACAAACCCACTATTTTCAAACATGGCTAATCACCACATCAATAGACTTATTAATTGGATTCCTCGACATGGTTGGATGCATGTTGCAGCAGCAGGGACCGGCTTCAACAAACATTGAGCTCTACTCCATCCATATGTCTCGAAGATAAAAGAAAAATTGGAGCACAGTCAAATGCAGTGGATCAAATAACAAAAGAAATTAAACAAAATGGACGTGGAATTTGTTTCATCATACACATTATGCGCACACACACACCCTGCCACAGTTTTGAGCATGTCAAGAGCTTATGATTCATACAACAATTTAGGTTGGAAGGGACTTTTGGAGGTCATCCTTTCCAAACACCCACTTAAAGCAGTGCCAACTTCAAAGCTGGGTTCAACTCTGAAGCTGGATCAGGTTTTCTGGGGCCCCATTCAGTCAAGCTTGGAGTATTTTCAAGGGTGGACATTCCAAAACATCCCTGGAGCTCTGATATGATGCTGGGCCATCTTCATGGCAGGGAAATTTTTAAAAAAATTGTTATTACAGTTTATTACTATTTCCCATGTTGGAGCTTATGTCTCTGTTGGCTCCCACCATATCACTACAAACCTGCCAGAAGAGTCTGACTACTCCTGCTCTACCCATCAGGCAGCTGAAGAGAGCAGTGAGGTCCCACTTCCATTCACTTCATCCTACAGCCAAACAGACCCATCTCCTCCCACCTTCTCTAGGTACATCTGGTGCTCCAGAGCCCCCTTGCCAGCTCAGTACCAGCAAATTGCATTCCCAGACACCAGTCCATGACACTGCACTCCTTGCCTCACCAGAAGATAGAATTTCTTGCTACCTGCCTTAAGCAGGAAGGGGTACGTTTAGGAGTCAGTCCTCCTGTCCTATGTTTCAGTGTGTTCAGACTCATCTACAAGCTGTAAGCATAAAGTATGACCATTGCTAATGAAAGATGACTTCTCACAATACCTCCAAGACCATATGAACTGTGCAGGCTATCAACCTGCAAATTTATCTCCCTTACACAGAAATATTACTTGACTAGCAGCCACATCCCTTCCAAATAAACTTCACTAACAATTATTTCCAATGCTTTCACATCTTGCAACCTTAGCTCAGGGAATGGCAAGCCCCTGAACAGTGTTATTCCCAAGTAGCCCTGAAGAGTGTTATTCCCGGGTGCTTGTCATATTGCTCACACCTTTGGCTAGACAACACATCTTCTATTTATTTTTTAATCAGATTTCCACTATTTACTTTCTCTGCTCTGCTGGTTGCGAGACAAACAATTCTTGTGCTGTACTTCCCAATGCTCATGCAGTGCATCACAAAATGTGGGGGTTACAACTGTTACCATTTCAGAATCCCTGTATGCCACACTCCAAAGGAAAAGTGCTTAAATGGGGCTCCCACTACACAGGACTGCTACACACACTACTAACATTGAACACTTTGGAAGACACTTCACACTTCTGTTTCACCACATCACCTCCATTTACACTGTTATTACGTTAAGTCTATGCAGCAAATGAATCCCAGTTGCAACTTCCACTAAGTAATCAAGGAACTGAGCATTTTAGAGCCACAAACAAAAGATTTTTCCTTTTCTGGGTATACTAAACCAGCCCTTTGCCACTGCAAAAAGAGAGGTTGACATCTGAGATATAAAATGCTCAAAAGAAGGCTGTATCAGTTAATCAAAAGTGAATGATGACTGCAACAACCTTTATCAGTTCTGACATGGAAAAATGAAACCAGGAGACCACTATCCCAGACTGGCGATTCCATTAACTCTTTGCATCTGTGTATTTTTATTTATTTTTGGCTGTTCATAGACTATCAATAGCCATGTGGTCAGTAAGAGCAGCAGCACACAAAGGCCAGTGTTGCCAAGCCTCCATCTTCAGAAAACTGCCTTTAGCAACTCCCCAGCCCACTGAATGTGACCATGGAAGTAGGGAAAGAGCAGGTTCTGCTGCCAGCAGCAATCACAGCAGACAGTCCTTTTCCTCTAACAAAAGAATTACTTTAATTTACCCATGAGAAACTAAACTATTTAGACTCTGGCACCATCACAAGAACTAAATGCAATAGCAAATATATTGCATATGTTTTTCATATAAACAGATCTTTCTTCTTGATTTTTTAAGTGCTCTTTCATTTCCCATTGTATCGAGCTCTTAAAGACATTTCTAATTCCCACTTACACACAAGTTCAAGAGCTAATTCATGGACACCAAGGAGTGAACATTCAACACCACATTTTTTACCATCAGATCTCTTAGTATCACTCAACAAACTAGGCGAGCAATGACAAGCAGGTACTGGTTTCTCCCTATTTACATACAAGGCATGTGATGTTCTCGCCAGTTTGACAAGTAACAGTGTTGCTGGCCTGCTAACCCCAGTGTGGAGGAGATTCTAGAGAAACATTTGGAGGAGGATGCACTGACATGGGTGTTCAAACAGCACCAACAAAACCAAAGCATCCTTCCGTCGTTTTTCTCCCTGCCTTTGAAGAAACTGCATTTAATAGTCAGGGCTCTAAATTCTTCCCTGGAGAAGCTGAGCTATTACTACTTTTCAACTTGATAAAGCCACTTTGTTTTGCATGGCCAAAGGGGAAAGTTTAGCACTTTGTGTCACACACGGTGCAGTACAATAGGATCTTGATGGAGGTTTGTATACAAGTCAGCAGACAATGATTAGACTGACAAGGACTCAAGTCTGAGCACTGACAAGAGAAACTGTCAGTGTGGAACCACCACCTGTTCCCACACCTTGGATTTTTTCCTAGCAGTTCTGGGATCCTCCAATGGTAACAAGGGGCAGAATTAGTCAAAGTCTATCATTTGTGGAAGGGTCCTCCTTAATGAGCCATCCATCAGGGTGTACAGACAAAGCTATATGCTGTTCTTTCATAACAGCTAGCTCCTTGCTCCTTGGAACATGGAAGGGGCTCTGCAGAGACAGCAGAAGTGCCCATCTGCAATCTCTGGTAATAACCTACACGCTGGAGGAGGATGTATGTGCCTTACTTGTCTGGATCCTTAAGACAACCTGCTTTGTGTGGTGCAAGTGAAGAGGTTATTAAATCTCTCAGGTGGAGAGAAATGTTACTGAGACTAGCAGAGCAGCTAAGGCTTAATGTCTTTGAAGCTCAGTCTGGGAGCTCAGACTGAGAACCAGCTGGCTGGAGAGAGAGCTGACTAATGTGTTCAGGCTGGGCAAAGACTTTTATTCTAGTACTTAAACACCCAGGACACGGCATAAAAAAGGGCCCTTCTCACCTGCTGCATCCTCCTGGAGAAGGAATGAGCAACTGTCAAGAAATATGTCCTCTCAAAAGAAAAATATTAACTATAGAAGCAGCATAATAGCTTCACTGGAAAGTCTGGAAAATGAGGGAGCCTGTTCCTACCAATAGCCACAGCAATTCAACCCCTGCACTCAGGAAACATCCACCATGACAAGTGATTCCATCTAGTTTTAAGGTCAGCCACTAGAGAAAGGCTGCCCACAGGATGCAGCTAAATACAGCAACCAACATCCATTAGCTGCAGAGCACAGAGCAGCAAGGCACCAGGCTCTGCGGGTGGGAGAGATGGGGAGCAGCCAGGCTGGGCCCACTGGCCCTCCTGCAGCTCTGTGGAGGAGGGAGCAGGAATGCAGTAACAGCTCCAGGACAGGTAACACTCATGGCCTGTCACCTGTATGTGCACAGAAATGAACAACACCTCAAGGTGCATTACTGGCATAATCCTCTGAATTATTTCCTATCAAGTCAGTTGTTATCTTCCTGGTTTTTTCCCCGTTTCTAATGGAATTCAGTGTCTCCAAGAGCAAATTGCATCATATTGACTGCAAGCACACATAGTTTTCAGGAATACTACAAAGAACTGTCACAAACTCTGCTTATTGCTGGGAACCTTGGCTACTCTGAGAAAGCAAATGAGCAGAACAAAAAACACCCAACAATTGCAGCTAGGTGGGAGACAGCTCACGTGAACACATGGGTGAAACAACCAGAGGGAAGACTGTCACTGAGAGTCTCAGCAGGCAGGAAAGGCTGGATAAGAATGGAGGAAAACAAGGTGACAACCATGATGAAGTTTGTGACAACAATGATTAAGTTTCTCTTGCTTAGGAACAAGAGAAGGAGTACAGGCAGCAGGGAGGGTGACAACAGCCTTCAAGGAAAGAAACTGCAGGATGAAAAGGAACTTTTTCTGCCCGTCATGCAAATGGTCAACGATTCATAGTCACAAAGCTGCTGAAAGGGAGTTTAAGGTTAGGATGTTTGGGGTAAACTTGTATACCATACTCCCAAAGTATAAATACACCGACAGTTAAACACTGGAACAGCTTGCTGAAGACATGGTGGGCTCTTCTCTCACAACAGAAGTTTTTAAGGACATGTTAGACAAACATCTGTTGTGAACAGCTTAGAGCAATCCTGTCTGAGCAGAAAAAGGCGGGATGAAATTCCCTTCCACCATTGTTTGCTGGAAGTAGAAATCTTCTATTCCTTTCTGAAGTTCAAGAACCATAGTTTTATTTCAAATTTTGCAGAAAAGCTCAGTCATGGCTGCAGCTGTAACCTCTGGGCTGCAGTATACCTGCAGGAGGACAGCTGAAGATGAGCAGATTCAGGTTCCTGCAGCTACAGTGCTGCCAGGCACTCCTATGTCCCTTTGCTCCATAGGGATGAAAATATTTGGCACTGACAAATGGTAACCTCATATTATCAAGTATTCCTTTACTGTGGACACATTTTACCTGCTCCAGAAGACAAGAGAGCCCCAGCCCAGACCAGGTGAGCCTGCAAAGCCACCGGAGCAGTATCCCTTGCAAAGGGCAGTCCCACACCGAGCACATGGGTATGTCTCCAGGCAGCCCACCTCCTGCTCCTCACTTAACCAGACTGCAGCCAAAAGAACTTCAGATTTATACCAGATTACACTAATGGTTTCTGAATTCATAGCACTGCATCAGACTATTAAATCTATAAAGTGTGCAGGGAAAACTCCAGAGCAGCATAAGAGACTGTAGAGCTAGAGGGAAAAAATTTCTCATGCAAGGAATCCCATTAAGTCCTCCACGTATTTAAAAAAAATAAACATTTAAAGACTAATATTTTGTACTATTCATTTAATAATTATCTTAATTCTAAAGTTATTTATCATTTTAGCTTGAAACCAGCAATAGCTTAAACCTTTCACGTTCAGTAACTGGACTTTCTACAGGCGTACCACTGCTGCTGTTTCTTAACACTCTTGGCTACTGAAAATGAAAAAGATTCTCTTTTCAAGACATTGAGAAACAAATCTTGGCACATAATTTGTTCAGGTGTATGCTACATGTCTGAAGAACATTCATAGCACAACCAGTCTCAAAGTTTTGGGGTTTTTCTTGTTTGGTTGATTTATTAGTTTAGTGGTATAGCTGTTCTTCAAAGCTATCACGGAAATCTTTGTGAAAGAAATAAATAACTGAATGTCAGTTTTCTTCACTAATCTCTTTTAAATCAGACAGCAAAAAAACCCCCAAAACCCCAACCCAAACAGCACAACAAAAGACTTGACTCTCCTAGCAACTCCTCCCATTTGAACCCCAGCAGCAATAGTTCCTGTTGTGTCCTACACAACACAGCAATGGCCTCTGACATCGCTGCTCTGCCTGGCCCCTGGAAGGCTCCCGCAGACAACAGGAAAACCATCTGAGGAAGTCTTAACCATAATGGCTGGCCATCAAAACACGATGAACACCACCCATAGGAACTAACAATGCTCACATTATTGCTTGTTTTCAGGTTGCTACGGCACAGTCTCAGTCTCTGGATCGATTTGGGTTTGTCCCCAAACTTGGGCACTTTGACCTGGATGAACCACTAGCAGCTTCCCGCGACAGTGAGCAGCCAAGGCTTGTTGTCATCTGCAGCTGCCAGGACCCGACTCCCTCCCAGTCACGCCTAAGGGCTCCCCTGTGACAGTCCTGAGTCCTCTGCAAAAGGCACCGCAACATCTGGTTTTTGTGATGATGTACAAGTAGCCATTTTCTCTGAGCAGTATTTCCATAAGGCTAACTCAGGGCCTGTTTGCTACTTGGTGAAATTCCCAGTACAACTTGATCCATTTCATTTTTAGCACAGCAAAAATACCAGCACTGAAGTGCTGGAATACAATCCTGAAGTTCTGACCTGAGACCAGTTAGGAAAAGTGGATGAGCACAAGCACAAGATGGAACTAAATCAGAATCATAGAGTAGGGTGGGTTTTATTTACCCATGTAACAAACATGCAAAAATGGTCAATGAAGGCAGATGAAAGTCAGTGTAGTCTAATTTAAGGTAGGGAACAATTTAAACCAACTGAACACTTTTCTGGATTCTAAATTAACTGTAACCACTAGAAAAGCAGTGGACATCAGTGCCTAACCTAGGTGCTTTCAGAGAGGTGCTCTGTGCAGTTGTGGTCATTAAAATACAAAGAGCATAGACATGGATTGGGAAGAAGACAAAAATACATTATTGCAAAAAGGCAAGAGAATTTCTAAGGCAAAATAATCTAATACCTACATCAACTGTGACTTGCCCTTGGACAGCAGGGTTGACAAAACTCTACAGAACTCTCTGTGAGAAAAGACTGAGATGGGTGATCCCATTTCATACTTGCAAGAGAAACAGTAATTCAGCTGAACGTAAAAGTGATAAATTCGAAACAGTAAGTCTTTTGTTTTAATAGCCACACAACAGATAATTAACCTCTAGTCAGCCAGGTGCCCCAGAGCAGCATCAGAAGCATAAGGCTTGGAGAATCCCCTTACAGGACAACGGCTTAGGGCAGAAATGGCATTAATCAATGACCTCACTGTACTCTATACTATAATAGATGCATATTAATATTCATAGATTTTTAGGACTGAATGGTTCACTCTATCATCCAGCCTGACCTCCATTCTGACACAGGACGTGCTTTAGCCAGCTCCTCCAGCCTCTGGTTCCTGTTAGGCTTTTCTCTGCTAGGTCAAAAGAGGCTGCTTGTAATACAGAGGCTCTAAGGAGGGTGTAATGCAAATTTTGGCACAGCAAGATCTGGTGATAAAGTACTGAGCTGAGATCCAAGTGGCAGGCATTAAATAAACCCCACAGTTGTGTCAAACAATCCAAGAGGCAGGAAATGAGAAATGCTACCTGAGCTTGTGCAGTAGGCCAGGAAAGCACATTCCCAGTCCCTCTCCAGACCCCTTTGAGGGTGTGCCTGCACCTTTACGAGGCCACCCACAAATGCAGTGAGGGGCTTTCCATGATGTAAATCAGCAATATTTTTATGTTACAGATGATGGAATCACATCACTCCCCATTAGCTAATGCTTTTGGAATGGCAGGGCAAACATAAGTTTGTTTTTAAGCAATTCTGGACCAAAAGTACCCAGGCAGTAAACATTTTCCTTCTTTTTTATTTTATTTTAAATTATTCTCACATCTGCGACACTGAAAAAAAAGAGGATTTGTATTCCTAATTTTAGAAGAGTTCAGCTTTTGGGTGACCCCTTCTTGGAAAAGGTTAATTCTTATGAACTGCACAGCTTAAATATGTTTCAATACAAGCATTAAGATCCACCCAAAAGGGATCCTTTCAGAAAATAATAACCTAAAACTTAAGTCTTGTCTCTTTTTAATCTGTATAGTTTCCAACAGTTCCTAACTCACTATCGGTTTTATGGAAATGAAGAGCCATAATTCCTACCCTTATGCACTTTCCTTGAGACTGATACCTCTGTGACAGAAACTGTTTAGAAAGGTCTGCCCACCTGCCTAAGAATCAAGCAGTACCTGAGGGCCCTACAGGGAAATCCAGGCAGGAAGGAAAGAGAGGGGGAGACTCATTCCTGTATGACAACCCCAGAGCTGCAGAGAACCTGTGCCAGCTCCACTGCCACTACTCCTGTGTCCAGCCACGGTGGAAACCACACACGGGGACATCCATCACCTTTACACCTCTTGGTCAAGAAGAAAAGCAGCCACACTGCCATTTGTCAAAGCAAAACTCCTGCCACAGCAGCAGCAACTGCACCCTCAGATATTGATGACAGCTCACAGACAAATAGAAAAAAAGTATACTGCTCTAAAATGGTAGCTCCCCTCTGGTGCCTGATCCATAGGTCTGCCTGCCACTCCCTGAGCCAAAGCATGGAAAACCTCACTGAAATCTGACAGGACACAAGTCCAGTAAAAGCACTTGGTGACTACAATGGGCATCCAAGTTATTGCACTGCTCTACTTGTACCCCCACACAAGTCCTGTTGATGGAAAAACTAAGTTTCAACAAACACAGGTGAAAAATTTGGTTCAGAGGAAACTGGAACAGATCAAGTCTGACCTTTGAAGCAGGAATTAAGTCTTGCTGATCAGGGCAGGCCAAGTCCCTCCTCTCCACTCTGCTGCCTCTGAAATGCTGAACTTTCTCTTCAGCTCATAAAACTCTGTTGTAAGGAAGGGCCTCATCACCTGGTGCCAGTTCAGGAATATATTACCAGTATTGGAAACCCTGTCAATCAACAACAACCATCTGTCCCCAAAATTACAGATGTTCAAAAATGCAGCTCAATTTAAAGGGCAACCACTTAGGTCAGAGACCTGCAGTGGGGAGGACAGCAGTCTTGGCACTGTGGAGGGATAAAAGAGCAAGCACCAGCAAGCCTTAACAGTGGGGTTCCTACAGAAACTGCAGGCTGGGCCAGCTGAAGTGTTTAAATAATTAAGTATGGGGTATGTGCATCATGAAGTGCCATTGCACCTCATGTGGAGAGGTCCTGAGGAAACTTGTGTCCTTCTTCAGATCTCCCTAGGCCTGCTGATCTTTCTCCTACTGCTGTTACACAATGAAGGTGTTCATAAATATGGGGGAAAAGCTTCAGTCCTGAAGGCAGAAGAATGGAAACCCCTGACACACTTTGGAAGTCCAAAAATCCCATACTTTTCCTACCCAGAGCCTTTCATTACTTTTTGCTTTTGAGGCTTAATCTCCAAGTGTTCACTTCTCTGTTTAAGCCCCCATAAAGACATTCCTAAGGCTACAATGGAAAAAGAAAAAAATGGATCCTTGCATCTGTGAGAGGCACTGGAGTCTCTTCTATGCTGGCAGGAGCCAGCACAGTCAGGCAAGATGTTGCTTCTGCTCCAAGAGAACCAGCATCAGTCTGTACTCAGGATTCACAGAACTAAAGCCTGACACCAGCACAGGGACCCTCCTTTCTCTTTGGAAAGCACCAAGGCTTTAGAAAAAGGGCTAGAGAGTCAGCTCAGGTCCTCTACACAATCAAAAAAAAAGTAAAAGACTCTAAGATCCCATGAAAGACTGCAAACTATTTAAGTTACATCCACCAGCAACAAAGCTGGCATCATTTCAAGGGAAAAAGACAGCAGGTAAAGTTTGTTTAATAGCAGTGCTCCTACAGTCAGCAATCCACACTGGGTTTTACCTGAACATTATCATGAATTATCAACACTGGTGAGCTTTCTCCCACTTCAGACAAGTCTGCAGCAAATGTGGTGGCTCTGTGTCCTGGTTGCACAGAGGGCAGAAGTAGGTCGTACAGGATACATTCTGCAAAACTTTCCAGATAGAAACCAATTGCCAGTACAAATAGGGCTTTTGCAACTTTGGACTCTGGTATCCAGAACTTTTTTTAAAAAAAACACAGAGTTTCAATCTCTGTAGAGATCTAAGCTATATTAATAGCATGACATGCTTCTCCAAAAATTAAAAAATCAAAGGTATTTTATATAGAAAGTGTAACATTCTAAATACTCTCACTACATGTGCTGGATGTGCTTTAAAAAAAACACAGTGCTGTCATACTGATTCTATTTACAGCCAGTAAAATAATTTTTTCCAGGCTGAGAAGTGCTGTGCTCAGTTCCAGCACATGGTGTGTTAACAGACGAGTCAAACACACCAACACCTCCATTTCTGCAATCATAGAGTGGATTTTTTATTTCTTTTATTTCTCATCTCCACTGGTTTCCTTCTTCCCATCAAACACACTTTAGAACTGTGCTCCATCACAACCCACCATCAGTCTTGTCCCAGTCCTACTCTCTGAGACATCTTTATAGCCATGTCCAGTAATGCTGGCAGCCCACACCAGGGCTCTCCAGGCTGGAGTGGTCAGGGAGACAGGTCCAGCTGCCACTTCCAAACAGCCCAAGCCACCTGCAGTGCTCCTGGAAAACCAAGAGCCTCTGTCTCACAAGTAAGCAACAGCAACTTGTGTCAAAGAACCTGCAGTAAAAAACTTAAAAATATGGACCAAGGACAGATCCTCAGGCCTATCATCCAAGCTAATTCCTTTTAGCTGATTTTATCTTCACATACACAGTGACTGCACAAAGCCATAACAGAAGTTGCCAGAACAAGCCCACGCTGGACTCAAGTGCAGGAGCAGAGAGACGCAGCTGCTGCCTCCGAGCGACCTCCACCAGCCCCCCACAGAAACCACAAGGACCAGCAAAGCTGACACCCAGGGGCTCAGAAGGGAATCAGATATTTAGCAAGATTATGCTATCTGCTAATCTGATTAGCCCCAGAGACTGCAGATAAACATAACAAAGAACAGCCGGACACCAGCTGTAAAACCCATCCAGTCAAGCAAATAACACAGCTGCCCAGAAAAGCTCAGCATCTGGGACCTGTCACATGTAATGCTTTTAGGGAAATGACAGACTCGCTGCTCTCACGTTAGACATGGGAAAATGTGTTAATCTGTTTACCTTAAATGGATTTAACCTCAATCTGAAAAAGAGAGGACTGACTTGGATTCACACAGCCAAGATACTCGGGCAGCAAAGGAGAGTGAGCAGGAAGCAGCAATCCTCAACACCATTTGCTTGGGTTCCAAGGATCAGGCATGACACAGGTCAAACAAGAAATGTTAAGAGATTAAACAAGCACATTTGTAATTAGGTGTAATGTTGATTGTCTTCTGCTCCTGAAATGATAATCAGGTCCCACATCTAATCACTGCAGACACCTGAGCTTTAGGCTGATGGTGACAGTCTCCACCCCTATCCCCCTCCCAACACAGAAAACACACAGGGCTAGGGACTTGGGCTGGAGGTGGGGAGAGGGATTTAAAAATGAAAACTATATTTTTATATACATAAAATAATAGCAGAGAATTAGAAGAGAAGCTCTTATGCCTTCCTTACATGAAATGGGCTGCTGAAAGCCCGAAAGCCACCGATTCACTCGCCACACACTGGCTGCTACTTTCACAAGTGCAGAAGGGAAGGCGAGGGCATTATTTAACATGTCCACTTGACGTTTTTAAACACAGGAAAACCAAGAGCAACTTGCTCAAGGACTGCATTCATCACTGCCTGCCAATTACAGAAACAAAGCTGATCAGTCAGGAGGACACAAGTGGCACAACGACTTGGCACAGCGCCATGGAAGCACAAGCACTCTGAAGTGCTCTGTCACAACAACCAGCATTATGGATATATGGAAGCAGGTCTGAGGCTTTTCAGTGATTCTCTGGCAAAGCACTGCCCTCCCTTCCTAATTAGCAAATACTCTGCAGTAATGTCAACCTTCCCTACAGCTCTCGGTTATCACATCAGATCACTTTTTTCCCAAATTTGCCCCAAGATTCTCCAAGAAGGAATTCTTACACATATTCATCTACACTGAGAGAATCAGCTCAGCTTCCTCTGCTCAATATAAAAGAGGAAAACCTCTATTTCAGGGTGACTCAAAGAAGAGCAGAAATACTAGGGCCAGATGACTCCCCCATCACTGGAAGCAGTGTCAGCCCCGTGATATTACCACAAAACTGGCACCAGCAGCCAGGAGCACAGGATCACCAAAGACAAGGATGGCCAAGAGGACACCAGAACACAGTATTTCACCATGCTTTTGGTATGTGGGACATGAAACAACGTTTCTGGAGCCAGCTCAGGGCTATCCTGACAGAGCTGGAGGCTAACTCTGGAAAGCAGCTATCACATCAGTGCAGACTGAGGAGGAGGTGGGGTCTAGCAAAGTTCAGAATGACAGGAACACCCGAAGAAAAAAGATAAAACACTTCTAAAGAAATTGTCTAAAATATACAATTTCCATTTTTATTGCAAACATGACTAGTTGCTAGTATTCAAATGCAATTATGCAGAGGCTGATCTATAAATAATGCAAAACCCAGAAAGGAGAGATCCACACTCATTTACAGCATACCCCATGCTGTACTGAATAATGTTATGCCCCAGCTTTCACCATCCCCATAAAACAGAAATGCAGTCAAAAAGATGAGAAAGAAGAGCAGCATCTCTCCTGCTCCCCAAGCAAAAAGAAAGATGACATCTGAATCAAGGTAAAACTTAAGGTCATTGTATTCCGTACTACATTTATAGATAGAAAGCTTTATTTCTGCATTTCCAACTCACTTGCTCTTTTCACACAAATGTCCTCAGAAGCTGCAAACAAGGTATCACGGAAATACATCACCCCTCACCCTGCTGCAATGTGCTCTGAGTAGATCCATACAGAAGCTCACAGCATCAACAAAGTTGTGTCCCAAATTTCTTAAATGAACTGTCTAAGTCTCTTGCACAAAGCAGTGAACAATTTAAGTTGGAAGGGACATGTGCAGGTCTGCTACTCTAACCTCTTGCTCAGAGAAATACTAACTCTAAAGCAGTATTTAAAGTTTAAAAAAAAAGTATCTCAGGACCTTGTCCTGCTAAGCTTTGAATATCTCCACAAATGAAGGCTCCCAAGGCTCTCTTGTTCCTTGTTCCAACTGAGAACCACTCTCGCCAGTAAAAAGTTTCCTGGTAAAAACCATTTGTATCATCTGGCTGCAAACTGCGACTTTTTTGGCTCATGTTTTTCAGTATGCACTTCTAGGAGCAGAAGGATGTCCATTCCACCCCCCCCCCAAAAAAAAAAAAAAAAAAAATTACTTCTTGATTGCAACTACTGAATTCTAAAACAGTTCTTTAATTTTTTTAACAATTTACTCATCTAATATCCGTACAGCAACAATACCTTCCCACACATCCTCTCTGCACAACCAAATTTATGCCATTTACATTGAAAACTAAGGGGTTTTTTCTCTACTTATAGCTCAGTTAGCTTTGTTATAATGCAGTTTATAAAATTACATTTAATGGAGAAGGGAGCAGGTAATTTGTTTATTTCTGAACTGTGATGGCTAATGGATGGGGTGGGAATAATGACAGAATATATATTATGTTATGGTCGAACAATACAGGGAGAGGATGCATGACCTGATCATTTTTACCCTTCATTAAATGGCCTATTGAGCTGCTTTTTCTCCATATCAGCTTTTAAAACAGAAAAAAACCACTGCAAAAAATAACATATTACTTCAAATCACAAGATTATGCTTAATTAAAGCAAAAATTACTCATCTGTTTCTTAAATTCATTAGCAATAGCTGAAAACATACCTAAAAATAAGGAAATCAGCATAAGGAGACTAACTGTAACTAGTCTTGTCAACTACCTTCCTCCATAAATGCTGAGACATTTCAATTCCCATGTCTGGAAGGACAAATAAAGTCTGTGCCACTCTGAGCACCCCTGCCAAGACCCTCCTCCTCCCAGCAAGCCAAAAGCAGAGTGGGAAGCAGAATCCAAACCTGCCTGCACATCCCAATGGAGCAGTGTCACCGGAGCTACACCTGCTTTTAGAGGCTCTTGGTGGCTTCCCCAAGAAGAAAATGGGTCTGTACAAAGACAGATCACCTGACCTGCCAGTCCTGGTTTTCATTTACTTTCTTCAAGGAAGAAAATAGATGGGCTACCAATGGGTTTGTGTTTGATACAAGGAGCAGTAATGCACCATGGGCACGTGCCTTAAGCCCTGTGCCTGGGAAAGGGCGATGAGGGAGGAAGTTTGCAAGAACACGTGGAGAAGGGCATCCCACCATGCAGTCCTCTGCCAGGGGAATCCCAACCAAAAGGGCTGAACCAGGTTCTTTGGAAAGTTACCAGTGGGTAAAAATCCACACGAAACAAACAGGTTTGCAGGTTAAGTTAAAACCCAAGTTATATGGCCACAAGTAGTCTCCAGTGCAAAGTAACACATGACTGAAATAAGGGATAAGGGAGTGGTGTGATGGAAACCTGATTAGGCCCCTGGCCTAATGATGGAACTTTTTCATTTCCTGTAGGGGAAATGGCTGATATTGGTCAGCATCAGCTGATAAAGGGATGGCTATTATGGGTTTCAAGAGAACTTTGATCCACATCTCACACCCCATTAACAGAGACAATAAATTACTCTCACTTTTCATGACATAATGTGCAGAAATAAAGCTCACATGTTCAAATGAGAAAGAGCTCCTTGATGAGTAAGAGTGGTAAAACATCAGCAGTACATCAAAACCACTCAAGTTCAAATGCTACAACTCCAAAAGAGCAAAAATTAACACTACTGAAAGGAGGTGCATTCAGTTTTTCAGAAATCACTAAAAGAGAGTTTCTTCTCTAAGAAGCTCCCTTGTACTCAACTTCCTTCTATCTCTGCCAAGTATGCTCATATGGCAACTGAAAAAACATTTGTGGCATTTGATTCTCAAAGTCCATATGTGTAAAGAGAAATTTTCCCAGAAAGTGCTCAGATGAAAGTACTTTTCTGTGGTTTAAGCAGGAACACCACTAGTCAAAGTAAAAACATGAAGCTGGCTGATGGGCAAAGAACCAGCACTTTGAAGCACTGTAGAGGTCACATTGTGGCAGAGAAATTCTGCTTCATAAAGCTTTGATGTAGAGCAGCTCATAGAAATATCTTCGTTATTTCACTGAAGTACATTGCTGCTAAAGCCTCTTTCTTATTCAGTGTTAAATAAACTGTTATTTTTCTTTAATATTAAAAAAGAGCATTAGTTTCTCTATCAGCATTTCAGGCAAATGTGCAACAGGCAATACAGAATGTCCTGGGAGGGTCTAAATTGAGTTCATGTTCAATAGTACCTCACTGACTCCCCAACAAAATCCCCCAGTCAAAACCAGCATCAATTCAGCTGAAAGTCACACCTTCCACAGCAGCAACACAAAGCCAGGGTAAGAAACCCAGCATTCTGAGATCAGGCAGTGATGTGGAAGGGCAGCAGCTCACCTTTCCACTTCACCACCTTTTACTTCTGACTAAAAAGGCTTTCCCTTTATAACGTAAATGGTGCAATTTACACGTACAGAAACATACACTGGAGTGATTTTTTACACAGTGCCTCCAGTGAAGGTTAAACATTGGCACAAAAGTCTTGTTTTGGTTTTAAAATACTGTGGGGATCCCCATAAAACAATTTCTGAAGAAAGTCACCACAGTGGTTTGAATATCCTGAATGCTCAGAGTGGAGAAGGAAGAACATCTGCACGCGTTTTTATGATCCACTCAAACCTTAAGTGCTTCCAAACACACAACAGCTACAACAATACTTTCGATTTAAAAGACAGAAGCCTATAAACAGCCCACATTATGAACTCCTCAATTTATCTAAAATTTCCTCCACTTGTATTTACCGTATCCAGTTCCAACAACAAACCCTTCAATTCCCCAATCTCTTCCACCCTCCATGAGAACAAGAGCAGTCAAAGAGCTAAAACCTACCAAAACCTGGAGTAATTATTTGAAATGAGTGAATTTGTCCTAATCCTGACTGGTTGCCAGTACAGAGGCCCCAAACACCACCTGTCCAAACCAGCCACATTCCACTCTGCTCCCTTAAACTCTTCTGGCTCTCTCTTGATTTTGTTTCTTTTCACTGAACTTGTACAGCTGCAAATGCACTCCTATAATGTGATGGATGAAATAAGATCAGGAGAGTTTTCCTGAAACATAGAAGAAGTTAGTGGGGGCACAAGACTGGCACCAGCTGCCTATCAATATTCAGAGTGTACAGCTGCTCTCAGTGGCATCCTTGGAATTCAGCTTGGCTGGGGAAAAAACAACTGTCACTGCTTTTTTTCTGAAATTTCACTTAACCACTGTAACATGCCTGTGTAGCTCTGCCCAAATTCTTACACGTGTTTTAAACACTTCAGTGAAACAGTTAATGCCTAATGTTTATATTGCAGGAGTGCCTTGTTTGTACCTTTCCCTTTGTTGCCATCTGTCAGACTTCCTCATTGAAGCTTCTCACAAGGAAAACATCAGTAATGGCAAAACAGCAGGAATTTCAGCAGCCAGCTACTTCCTCCTCCAGCCCTGAAAAGGTTTGAGGTTTGTGTCTGTGAAATTTTAGCAGGGGTCCCTTTTTGCTCCAGCACAGCCACACAGACTGAGCACAGCATCAGCCACAACCAAATGGTGCCAGCGCTTCAAGACCCCACCTTGCACTTTTTCCTCTAACCAGTCTAAGGCCTCTTCATTTTTCACTTCCTTCTAAACACCCACCCAGAACCCCCCTGCCTGAATCAAAAACATGCAATCCAGTGCTGTGAGCCCAGCTGATCAAGCAGAATGCCCTAAATCATATGGGATTGCAGGGAGCACCCTGTTCCCACATATGTACAAACATTAGCAGACTCACAAACTCCCCTGACTGCTCTTAAATGTGCTTAGGAGAAAATAAAGGATTTAAGAACACGTTACCTCAGCTTCTTCTCTGACTCAGTACCAGTGAACAGCCCCTTCCTCCCTCTCCATGTTTTGGAGCCAGTCCTGCAGACTAGCCTCACACACCATTTCAGCACAGTCCACAACTCTCTTTTCCTCCTTTTTCCTTTTTTTTTTTTAATGAAGAGACTTTGAGTAGGACTGCCTGTGTTACAACTTTTCTGAAGTGTTAAGCACTTCACTTGAGCTATGAATCATCAACTGCGACAGCAGCAGAAACATCTTGTCATAAGCAATCAAGAAACTTCAAATTAAGTATCCCACCAAATAATTTGTGAAGATGCTTACCCACAGTCAAGAGGGTTTGCTTATAAAAATAATTTATAATTTAATAATTATTACAGAGACAAAAATGTAACTACCCAAAGAACTTCAAAAATGTTAAATGACAAGAAGCAAAAGGGAAGGAGGGAAGTGAACACAGGAGATGAGCATCTCTCAAGCACTTCTTAGGGCTCTAAAATGCAAATCTTTCTCACATACCTGTAAGGTGATCCATCTGCAAACATGTTGAGAGAAGGTATTTAAGTTTCCCCAGGCAAATGCAGTTTTTCCCTCCTGCTCACCCTTTTTGCAGCATAAGGACTTGATGCTCACAGCCTAGTCTCAAACTCTCCGTAATTTTTATCAAGACTCAGAACAGAAGGCAGCCCTTCACTGTTCTTCCAAGGGACTTGCAATACACACCTTAGCACTAATATTCATGTGATGGTAAGCACTGGAGACAATCTGGAACTCTTTGTAATCCAAAGAGTGATGCAGTTTTGTCCTGCTAGTGAATGCTCTCATGGTGTAAGCAGAATGGCACTGTCTTCTGCATTTAGGTTACATTTTACCACTTTCTTTTAAAATTTACTGCCCTTGGACAATTACAGGTATGTCCCTGCCTTCCAAAAGTTAAACCTCTGAGACATCAAAAACTGCTTTAACTGTGAGACTTTTTCCTTCCCAGAGTCCTAGCACACTCCTCCCAGCTTCTTCAGCTAGAAAAACTGGCAATTCACAGCACCCACGTCCTTCCCTGCATGCAGACTATTCACTGCCAAAGCCCTTCTGTCTCAAGCACTGAATTAAACAGGTATTACACACAAAAAGGAGTTTCTGTCGCATCCTTTTTGTTGTCAGATTGTTCAAGAAATACAATTAAGCTTGAAATGTGTTGGCTTCCTTGATTTCATTGCAGCCAGCTTACACACATGACCAGACTATGCATTCTACATAATTAAAAATAACTTTCTACACTCATATTTTGCTGCCTCTAGCTATAATCCAAAACCAGATGCTGATGTGCTGACTATTCCAGACCCAATGAAAGTATCCCTCTGGTGTCTGAGCCCTTTCACCTGCTTTCAAACCTCCACAAAGAATGGATGTCTTGCTACTGCTGGTTTTGCCCTCATCACCTCCTGGGAAAAGAAAAAAATGCCACCCATATATGGTTCTGGAACTTGAATCCTTGTTGAAAACATAGTGTCTTAAGATAAATTTTATTTGTTATTCACTATTCAAAAGATGCAATTTCCTTTTCTAGTAACACCTCCATGGGCAACAGGTGCTAAAAGGCAGGAGAATAAATTATTTTAGATGTGTGGGTGTGTGTGCACACTGACCTCCTGGTACACAGCCTAATGAAGATCAGAAACCATCAAGTGAGCCGATACAAATAACCTAAGTTCTCGTATGTATGCTTAGTAAAGCATTCAAGTGACTTCAAAGACCTCTATCAGTACAGAAAAGAACTGCATTAAAATTCTGAGCCTTCAAATCTATTAAGCATTTCCAAACACAGGAGAACGAGTACCAGGATTTGTTCAGCTGCCCTCACCGCGTTGCTCTCAGGAAAGAAGTGTGGGCTCAGTCAGTCAGCACACAGTGACTCAGCTCCCTTCCATCAGCTCAGCAATTTAACAGTCAGTAAATCTAACCTGTGTTTTTAGTCTCACTTGTAAAAACACTGGTTTAGCTTGGTGAAGGCCGGTGTGTTACACTTCTGAGGGGCACCAGCACCGAAGGGATCCTTCCCCACATCATATTTCTCCAAAATGTGCCCCTGCACTTTGGTCCTGGACATAGCAGAGCCAGGGGAGGGTCTGCAGCTCCTGGGATGCGCCAGCAGTGCTGGGGATATCCCAGGTAAGCGCTGTCTCCTGCACTGGGGCCATGAACCAGCCATGGTGGTCAAAGTCCCGTCCTCACCAGAGGGGCCCGTGGTCCCAGGCAGAGCTGCCAGCAATGCTCGGTGTGTTCCACAGGGGCTGTCCTGGGTGACAGAGCTCGGCCGAGGGGAGCGGTGAACACACAGCCAGTGTGTTCAAATGGGATTCATTCATCAGGCTCCAACTGCTCCACTTCACTAGACGGAAGCTCTTTATAGACACTGCCTCATTTATTTATTTTTTGAATGCCCAGATTAGTTTAGTGTGAAGCTGTTGAGAGATATAATTTGTCTGAGCAGATGATCTATAGATCACTGAATGAACACTAACCAGGCTCTTGCAGTCCACAGAAGAAACACACTGTGCATTCTCCCATGGCTGCAGCACAAGAAAAGTGAACCCATCTTTTCTAAAATTTAGCCCCTAGCAGTCTGGAGGTCAAAGAGCTGGCACTTCTTCTAACATGCTCAGCCCTGACTGAGGACAGAGCTGCAGCCTCTGCCTGTGAAGAGCACGACTCTCAAATCAGAAGGAAATGAGCAAGTGATAACTAACCTGCCATTCTGCTGGGGATAGGCTTTTCTCACACAAACAGCCTTTCTGCTCACATCTGTGAATATATGCATATTTAAAAAATAAATTATCTTTCATTCAGATTAGTTACTAGAATATCTCTTTCTCTGCTGAAGCAGATTTGTTCTATGGTTGCATCTACTGCTATTCTGGGACTTGGTATTGTTTTCCCACTATTGCTGCAGAAAATGTTCAGCAGCTAATTGCACAGTCAAGTCCTTTCACATAATTTTCACTTTGACAAGAGTAATTAAAAAGCTAAACGGCTCGAGAACCAATTGATTAGGTCTGGAAGCAAAGCTCTGTTTAGGCGATCCTGAGATGCACGTATACGGAACAGCAAGCGTTTGCAAAACACAATTAGGAGTGTGCTCCTCAGTGCTGATGGCTCAGTGTGATTCCAGCCAGACCTCTTTTTTGCCCCATTTGTATCATATGTTCTGTTCATATATGTGCTGCACATAGACCATGCTTTCAAGTGCTGGGAAAATTACCCTAACAGGACAAGTTAGAGAGTATTTTCCTTCCATCACCTGTATTTGCAATCTCCAAATAGCTGAAGTTTGCAAATGGACTCAAACACCTCCTGTCACAGGAACGAACTACTCACGGCTATTTTATCACTAATTTTCATTTTCTCACCTTAAAATTGCTCTGAATTCTCCATAACAGGACTTCTAATATCATTACATTTCAAACTACATAATTGAAATTACAAAGTAAAGGGCTCCAAAATTACTACAGATGTACCAAAATAATGAGCTTATGAACAGTAATGAAATGAAAACCCTTGGAAGCCCGAGGTTACACAGAAACTTAAGAGATGCTCCCTATAACTTTTATAATAAAGCTAATAATTCTATTCTTGAGAAAGAAGTTGAAAGGGTTTTCTTTAAACCACTTCCTTCTCAGTGAAGTTTGGTCAGTTACTGACTACATATTTGAAAAACTGTCATGAAATGTGCAAGGATTAAAGCTAATGGGAACTTGGAGCAGCAATAATGAGAAACTCCCTCCACGCATACAGGATAGAGATCAAACATCAGGCTCCTCCTGTGCCACCTGATGAGCAAGAAAGCACTGGTGTTCCTCAAAGCCAACAGCTCTGACCTCTGAGTGAGTGTGGGGCATTAGACGCAGGTCAGAGAACAGGTTCACAGTACAGGCCACCAACACACATGAATAAATCTCTGAACAAAGCTATAGCAGCATCTGAAAGAGAGCTGGGTGCACATGTGCCTGCCTGCAGAGGGGTTTCAAAAAATGGAAATCCAGTGCCAGCAGACGGGCCTTGGGTCCCACTCTGCAGCAGCACTGCACACCATTGCTCCAGGCACAGCAACACCTCTGGGACACAAAACCCAAACCCAGAACTCCTTCCTCGGTACAGAAAGCCAAAGGTTGACCTACATTTTCCTGCACAAGTACAATGTCAAATCTTTTGAGGAAGTCAAAGATGTAAAGAGAATTGTGTCGTTACATAAGTAGGGATGCTGAAAGAAGCCATACACATTCACACATGTGATCATTTAAATGACAAATGTAGCAAATTAAACCCAACTTGTTAGCTAATAGAATATTTAATTTTGTACTATGAACAATCACATGCATATCTGGGAATTTAAACAATTATTTTTCGAAGGGAGGAAACGTTTCTGAGGAGGGGTTTTCAGCATCCCAGAGCTTTTCCGTTGCATTCCCTTCCACCTTACCTTGTTTATAGCTCTATTCAGTAATAGTTTTTACTTGTTTCCTCGATGTCTTAATTTCCTGCAATAATACATCTGCCATGAATAATTAAGCAATGCATTTGCTGCTCGGTGAAAGCTGAACAAGTGCTATAAATCAGTTCTGGGACCCTCTGCCAGCACAGACACAATCAGAGATCTGCTAATGTTGGCACTTATTTCTGCAGGTGAGAGGAATGGAGCACAGAAACACTCAAGGAGCTGCTCAGCAGAGCCAGGCTCCCCCGCCCTGGCACTGGCATTTTGGGAGAGTGCTTGTCTGCATCTTCTCCCAAGCAGCAGGACTTCAAAGACTGTTTTGATGAGGGGCAGTAAACCTAAATGTTCTATATCCTTCACATTTACTCCTTTCTCACATTCCTGGGTTGTTCCCTCTTATTTTCCCACTCCATAGTCAGGAGGAGAAGAGCAGTACATGTCCTGAGTGTGCATTTCAGGACATGTAAAATCTCAGCACAAAAATGATGGACTTCTGTGGGTTCTTTGCTGTATTTCCACCTTATTTCTCCTGCTGCTTGTGGTTCAAAGCAGGACACTACCAGATAGCAGAGAAGAGCTGAAGGACCGTCTGTAGTCAGGCCCATTACAGCCAGTCAAGGTTTATCTTGCCGAGTCACACTCGCTCTCAGACAGCTGGGCAGGCTGCATTTCTCACTTTTTTGTGTATGAAGATGGAAGATAACAACAAGCTACAAAAACAACAGCGATAACATTTCCCTTCAACACTTCCACTTGCATCAGTATCAGGGGAGAGGAACAATAAAACAACTTTCCACTACCAGAACAGGATTCACCTTTTAACTGGATGAGGTTTACAGTGCAATCACTTCAAGCTCAGCTGTGGAGTGTATGAGCCTCTCCAGCTTGGCAGAGCAGGTACACTAGAAAACTAATCAAGACCAGGTATCCAGCCAGGCCTAGAAAATGTCAGGGTGGCCATTAGAATTCCACTTGTTTTAATTTGAGAATCTCCCCAACCTTCACTAGAAGGTGCAGAAACTAAAACAAATTTTAAAGGTCAAAATGTAGAACAATTCATCACTAAATTTCCCTACAAAACAAACCATGTAATGTTCCTGGTTTTAATTCTGTTGACAACAGATTGCACATATTTTAAAAATGTAATGTTTAGCAGCTGTGCTTCCAGTCTGCAGAGTTTGCATATATAGCTGTGATATTACCATACTCTATTATTCATAACAGGCAACAGACTTCATTCTTTATCTTGGGAAAAATAATTGCAGTTTGAAGTCAAAGTCTGATGGCAAGGAAACATCCAATATAATGGCTAGAGTTTCCAGAATTCAGGAATTCATGTAATGGTCTGCATTTTGATTTAAATCAATTCATTAAAAAGACAAATCTCCTCTGATCTGTACTTCTTGAGCAAGAAATACATGGCTCTTTTATGAAACCCAGGAATGGAAAAGTCTAGGTGGGTAAATAGCTTTTTCTTATCCACAACAAACACACTATAAATTAACTGTAATCTTTTAACATGAAGCATGAGATACTCCCATCTCATACAGCCCAGAAACCTCACTCAGACAGAAATTCATGAGTTGATATATAGCTATTCATAGCAAGAATGACTACTGGAAGAGGGAGGAAAAAAACCTTACACATCTTCCCTTCCACTACCATTAGCATTAAAAACATTCTATACAAATACACATTTTTAATACATTTTCCTGTTCATGCACATATATAAGCATTTAGACATATTTTAGTGAGAAGATCTTGCAAGACCTACAGCATCCTTTGCAATTGTTTCCCAAAGCATTTTGAGCTGCCAGAAGCTGTTTCAGTGCACCCCCTGCCTCGAAGAGCTGCTGGTCAGTGCTGCCCTGGACAGCAAAGCAGCGTTGTTGGCCTGGAGTGGTCCACACCCAGAGCCTCCAAGCTGCCCTGCTGGTCTGTGTGCTGTGTTACACGGGCTGGCACAGCCACACTGCCTTCCTCAGGAATATCTGACAGGCTGCAGGACAGCACAGAAGTTTGGGGCTGTCAGACAGATGGGTTCTCGCACACCACAGCAGCAACCCCCAGACACACACCAGAGCCCTGCCAAAGCCCCTGCAGCCATCAAGGCTCACACACCAACTACCTACAGCTAAATATACAACATGGACTGAAAGAAAAAATCAAACACAGAATTACCTGCTACAATTTGCAGAGCTGAGTTAACTGTATGGCTTCAGAGGATGAACCACACATCGTAACAGGCACCTGACCTTTAGTCACGCACAGACGTGGGCAAAAAGATAGCAAACCTATGAGAATTCATGAGAAAACTAGTGGATGTTTGCAAGTCTCACATTCTCCCCTGTATTCACCCAGCAGCTCCTTTAGAGCAGAACTACAAAGTCAGAAAAGGGCACTGAAGAGAACTAAGGACCTGGAAAACACACACAAAGCTACATAGTCAGAGGAAAGACAGTGATTTTCACTGGAGAGGAGGATGAAAAAAGGACAGGATAAAAATATAAGAATATCAGGTGACCTAGGGAAGACAGGCTATGAGACTGTACCTTTCCTGGTTCATAAATGAAGACAAAGAAACATTCATTTAAAAAAATCATACTGTCTATTCAGAACACATCTGAGGTAACACTTTCTGTTTGCATATGAAATTCAAGAAATTCTTCCAGAAATTCAATTCCATGCCCAACAATCCTGCATGTCTGTGAGAGTTGCTTAGTGCCTGACCTGAACTTCCCAGCTGCAGTTCAAACACATTATTTATTCTCCTAGCAGTGGATAGGAAGGACTGACTTCCCTCCAGCTAATCCTTCCATTCTGGCAGCTCAAGTTGAGATGTTTCACCACAGGCCTTACCCACGTGAGCAGAGCAGAAAGACTACCAAATGTGTCTTCTGGATGGTACTCCTCATTTCTGCCTGTCACTGTAATGTCTGTCCCCCTCAAAACAGCACTGCTTTGTCAACTCCTGCATGGTTTATGATCCATTAGCACTGCAAGACCTTTTCTGTATACCAGCTGTCTAGGCAGTTGTCTCTCATTCTGTATTTATGTAGCTGATTACTCCTATTTTCAAACATGTATCCACATTTTTCCTTATTGACATGCATCCTCTCAGACAGTTTCACCAATTTGTAGAGATCATTTTGAATTCTAATGGTGTCCTCCAACATGCTTGCCTCTCTTCCCAGCTTGTTGTTGCCTGCAAATTTAATAAGCATGTTCTCTATTCTGTCAGAGAGATCATTACTGCAAATGCTGAATGCTACCAAACTGCCAAATACCCACCCTATGAGCAGATGTTTCACAGGAAAAAGTCTCATGAGGGAGCACTGAAAGCTTTACTAAAGATAAATGACATCTACTGCTTCTCCATTCACAAAGCCTGTTAGCCTGTCATTAAAGGAAATTAGATTGATCTGACCTTGACAAAACTGCATTGGGTATTATTCCTTTGCCCATGTGGATAAAACAATATTTAGAGTTATTGCAATTAATAAAGCTTTACGGAAGCAGTAATATAAGTCCAGTTTCTGAGAACGACTTCTAATTTTACATAGGAAATGGGAACTAATGTGGGTGGGGAGAAAAGGCAAGAGTATGAGACAATCTTGTTTTGTACCTTCTCGAAACATCTAGCATTTGTTGGCCATCACTGGAGGCTTATGTTGGGTTAATTTTGGGATAAACAGACCTAGAGTTTGACACAATTCAGCAGTTATTATAGCACAAAATAATTCTGCAATTTGACATAAACTTGGAAAACACTACATGGTATATTGCATGTAACTCTTTATATGTTAACTGGAGCTTCCTAAATTCCATTAAATTACACAGGAAACTCTTCTCACAAAACATACTACAGATAACAGACAATGCTGGAACTTTTGAGCTGAATTTGCCTTTGAAAAAAAGCTTTATCTGCAACAGAAGGCTGAGTGTCTAATGGAAAAGACATTGAGCACTGCATAGATGCTGACTGAACAATACAAGGATTTTGTCTTAATATGTAAAAAACCCCAAACGATACTCAGTTCTTAAAATAGGGCACACAACTCTACAGACATATAAACCTTGGTGTACTTTAGCATTTGAGAAAAAAAAAAAAACAACCCAAAACATTGGCAGTTAAGTATGTTAAATGTTCCATGCACTGTCTAAGGCAGAATAAAGGTTCAACAGGCATTGCCAAGAAACACAAGACCAAGCCCCTGTGGCCTGCAGTACAGCCACAGAGCAACTTCAACAAAAAAACTTCTCCATTTCCACAACTGCCCCAAGAAATAGACAAATGCGCTGGAAGAGGAGCTTCATGGTGTCAGTGGGAATTAATTCTCTCTGCCCACATTCCAGGCTGGGAGCTGGAGGACCAGGAGGAGGCCTCTGCTGTGCACCTCTGGCTCTCGGGAAGGCTGAGATCACAGTGGCTCTGGCTACCTTCACAGAATGAATATGCAGGCAATTTAGTTACACACGAGCTCACACAGCATCCTTTACACGGTGATCCAGCATGAAATTCCCTTTATATTATTCAGCAGCCTGTTTTTCTACGGGTCACTCCTTCCACAGATCAGGTTCTGTTCTCTCTGGACGTTACTACAGATGCGCTTTGGTGGTCAAATGTTTTCACAGACATTTTAGACTGGAGTCTATAAATAACACCACAGTCAGCTTTAAGGGTACAGAAGCATTTTTCCACTCTCTCTGTTTTTAAGAGCCTTCAAAGACAACTTTTGCAGTGAGAACCAAAAACAAATGTCCAACTCATAAAATACAGTCCCTGAACTTGAACTTTGCCTCAAGACCAAGCAGGGCACATTTCAGCCATGATCTCATAAAAAGCTGGAAAGAACAGGTTATAACTAAGGAACTTTGTGTTAACCCCTGATGAACTGGGTGTAATGGAGCATAAAAAAAGAATACTGGAAGTCTATATACAGCAAGTATAAATGAGAAGTCAACAACCACCACCACTACCTGTTACATTAAACAAGAGTAAAGGGAATCTTTCCAGGTCTTGGACTACCCTCCTCATCCTCCCGAGAGCCATAGTAAACTCTGTACTCAGCATGCCAAGAGTGAGAACACTGTGTCAGGACCAGGCATTCCACTCCTTTAAACAGGAATATTGAAGTATTTTCTTATACATTTGCTTCTCTAAAGGTTTTCCTGTGTCCTGCTTCTGTTTGATGCTAAACAAAATACACAGTTGTCATCACTGTATCAGTATTTTAACCATTTTCAGCATGTAACAAGAATCTCACTACTCATCCTTCAGTTCTTTCAATGAATCTTCCCTCTTGCAAATGAAACACTCTAGTACAATACACTACAGCCGCTTTGCTTCCAAGATGTCATTTTTCCCCAAATGCAGGGACTGAAACCCTTTCTGCAATCAATGCACAGTAACTCTTGCATTTACCTCAAAAGACAAAATTTCAGTTTTGAGTTTGAAAACCAAGGAAATGCACTGTCTTAGGAACAATGCCAAAGTGAGAACTTTGTAACACATTCTGTCTCCCACTCACACGGGTCCCCAGCTTTTAACAAGTGAATGAACAGCCCCACCTTCCAGGCACAGCTGCGCTAATGCTGAGGCTCAAAATGGTCATTACAAGTGGAGTTTTCCAGGGGCAAAAGCCCTACATGTGTAAAGCTGCTGAGTATTTTTTGGCCTCTTTAAAACCCCTTTTCTAAACAACCTTTTACAGAAGTAACACAACAGTTGAAGTGTATTTGGCTAAAAATAAACACGAAGAAAACACATAGGTGTTCTGCATCCTTATAACAAAGAGCAGAGGCTCAACAGTCACTGCTGTCTCCCCATGTGACAATTCACTGCCAAGGGCTTATATCACTCACCTTCCAGGTAAGCCAGCAAAGTTATCATACATAGAGTTTGTAAAAAAAAATTAAAAGAATTTGCAAGAAAAGCAGCAAAAGCAAGCAAGAATTCTGAGTTATTCCCTTTAAATCTGCAGTATTTACGAGTGCTAACAGTGGATTGATGATGGCCCTTTCCATGAGACCCCAGTTACTTCCAGAGAATCCACTATCAGCTCACGCAGAAAAACCTCACGTAGCAAAGACAAACCAACTCCAAATCTCTTCCTGACATGCTGACTTTATTCAAAACACCAACTCAGAACAGTCACCACTGGTGCAATGAACCTCTGCTGGAAAATAGTCACATTTCCATTTATCTTAAGGTTTGACCAGGTACTACCTATATGTCTCAATCCAATCTTACAAAACACATTCCTGGAAATTCTATTATTAATTACTGGGGGGGAAAGGAAACAATGAGTAATATATGCAGTGAAGGGCCATCTGAAAAGCACACCAGGATGGTGAAGTCATTCCAGCCTGTACTACATGAAATGGAATATATTCTGTAATTATTTCTTTTTAATACCATGTGAATGCCCCTTACTATGAAAGCTTAATGTTATGATGCATCAGAGAAATTCAAAACTAACGGACATTCAAAGCTCTAGCATTGCAGGCTACAATTCATATACAAATGTAAAGCCATCATCTGCTATAAAAAGGGCTTTGATTTAATTCAGTGATCATATGTCAGTAAAGTGTGCAAGGCAAAAGACATTTCTATGACTTAAAAGTTTCAATAAGCACCCTACAGTGTTTTCACACCAACAAAATAAATGAGATTTGTCTCTGGCACAGACAAAGCACTGATTCTCACAAGGGACTAAACAGAGCATTCAATTAAGAGTACACAACGGCTTTTCAGCTCCTGATACATAAGGATAGACAACTTCCCAGAGAAAAAGCACCCATGAACAGATGCTTTTTTTCCCACTCCTTTTTAAACCAGGCATGTTCAACATCAAAAAAGATTGACTAACATTTTGAGCAAACAAATTTCATACTCATGGTTGTTCACAAAAATGAGCTTGATCATCTTATATTACAGTATCATTCTGAAGCACCAGTATAATGAACAGATAATCAAAGAAACAAAAAAACCCATTCCTATTACCACATCATTGCTTTTTACAACTGCTCAGCTAAAACAATGAAAAGCTCCAGCAGACCTTGTACTTCTTCCCTTTCTGACATCACTACTAGTAATAGCCAGGAGCAGCATGACAAACCATATTATTTTATCGGTTTTCTGGCACCCCTTTCCATCTGCAAAAATGTTACCATCACTACTATAGGGTACTTTAAATACCTCCTTAAAATATACAAAGCAGCCTGTGTAAATAGCCACAACTGATTAACATCTGTGAATGAATGCAACTCACTCGCAATTAGATTTGGAAAGTAAAGGGTAAGCTTTACCAAGATTGGCAGTCAGCTACAAACAGAAAGGGAAAATTACCTTTAAAGAATTACTCAGATGACTAAATGAGCTGGGATCCAGCAAAATGCATTTTAATGTACTTAGGGGCAGATATTCACAAGCAAAAAGCCAAATCACACTAATGAAATACAAGTCTGCATCCTGGGAATCAGAGGTCCAGAAAGGAATTCAGAGGTCACTGTGGAGGACCACATTCCCAGCTGAATGCTGTGGGCAAAAAGGCTAAAGAGCCATTGTAATGTTGGAAAATGCAGCCACTTGTCTTCGTCCTGGTCCCTTGACTTTAAAAAACATATTGAAAAGTCTGGAGGGTAAGTGAAGAACCATAAAAATTATATCTGGTCAGAAAAAAACAAGATGAGCCCATTTTTCTACAACAAAAAGGACAAACTTTCAGGTTCTCTAACTCCTCCACTTCAAGTTGCTTCCCTGGGAGATTGCAATAAATAGCAGGAGTCTCCAGCCTCGATGACAGATGTTCTAACATCCAGTGTCTAAACCCTAAAGATGCATAAATTTAGTCTGAAATAAATACAGATTTGGAGAAATAATGATTACTTGCCATTTTTACAGATCATACAGTAGATGGATAAATCATCTACCATTTAGTTTTCAAATCATGACTTGATAGCCCCCCCAAAAGCTATGTGCTAGCTTATCCACAGCTGTTAAAAGTAGAAGCAGAAATTACTACTGAAATTATACAGCCTGTGCTACACAGGTCAGAGTAAAAGACTGCTCTTATCTGAGTTCTGGCCTTAAAATCTATGAATCTATACTGAAGATAAAATCATAAGCAGGTAGTTCTGTCGGTTTTCTGTATCACCAAGCCAGGAATCACACGCTCTCCCAAAGAACAAGTATGAAATATATCATCCTCTCAACATTTGTCAGTGTGCTGGACACTTAAACAGAAGAAGTCCCTTGTGAAAGCAGGAGAACAACTCTGGCTGTGCAGCTGAGTCTGAATGGTGCAAACACCAAGTGGGGGTGCTCGGCCCTGCACAGCAGCAGTGAGGAGCTTAAATGAGGAGCCCTGGAGTCGAGGCAACAGTCAGAGCCTACATCGTGGTGTCCATGCAAACCACTGCCCCCCAGATGTCCCTGCAGACTGACCACATGCTCAGAGCTGTCAGAGCAAAACCCAGAGTAAGATGGGCTGCAGTTACTACAGCACCACTCTGGGTTCAGGAGCCACCACTCACAGAGGGCTCCAAGAGGACAACAGGAAGAGATCACTATATATTTATGCTGCTTTTACATCCTCCATAGTTCTTTGAATTGACCACTACTGGATGAGGGATTTGGGGCTAAGCAGACCTTTGACCTGGCAGCTGATGTTGATTGATGAATGCTGTTGGCTTTAACAATAAATAAAAAAGACAAACCATCATGCTGTGATTTGTTGTGGGTAGCAACCCAAACAAATTCATGCCTTCTGCAAGTGCTGGAGCTAAAAAGGCTATAAATGCAGAAAAAGACTTCTTGTCTACTCTATACATGATGTTTGTCCTCACAGTATCCTTTCTACCTTGATATCTGCAACATCTAGCTACAAACAGGCAGCATTTAGGTGTTTTACAGAAAAGTGCAGGATCCATTTCTACCTAAATACATATATTTATATATATGATGAGTAAAGACACCAAAAAAAAAAAACCCCTGCACAATAACTGTGGTTAATATTTCAACCTGTCCCTTAATGATGCCACCTCAATGCCTCAGGTATACGGGTTTTCCTAAACAGTATTTTCCATGTTCTTTTTTCTGATGGAATATGTCAAGCTAGTCAAGATAGAATTGCAGAAAATTAGTATTTACCTGTGCTGCAATACCTGGATCCAATCTCATCAATTACACATAATCACTACATGCAGTGTTTGGGGACAGGCACACAAACAGGAAACCTGGAAACAGAAACTGATGCAAGGCAGCAGCGGAGAAGCCTCACATCCAGCTTTGGGGATGGGATCCCTCTGCCCAGCTCGGCAAAGTGGCCATTTTCCAGGCTTGCACAATAGCAAGTCTGTTCCTCAGGGTGGCCTGGAGCAGGCTCTATTTGGGGTTGAGCTGTTGTTGAGGCATCATTCAGGTTATGAAACGAAGGCAGCAGAGCTGAATCAGAGAGCCAAAACGAGCCAAGCTGGTCTTGGGAGCACAGAAGAGCAAGGGCATGGAGCAGAGTCAGGGGACAGGAGAACCAAGTGCCACAGCAGATGCTCCCTCCAGTGCTCTTCCACCCAAAACCTCTGGACAGCACTTCAGGTACAGGGATAAATCCCTGGCACAACAGAGCTCACCTGAAGTTAGAAAGGCCATCTTACTATTCTTAGACATCACCGTATCTAGAAAAGCCATCTTAGTACTCTTTCTTTTCCCTGCCTTCACAAGCATGAGCATCCTACCATTCTATTGTATTTTTTAATGTGTTTCCTTAATTCAATTAGCATCCAAGAAACATTGATTAAAACCAAAAAGAAACCACATAAAAAAACCCACCATGTACAAGATGCACATCTTTCAGCCATAAAGCAGCTCTTTCTTTCAGGGGCAGGGCAGATTTGAGACACTTCACACTCAGGGTCCTTTCTGGCCAGGGGTGGTGGGAGCCAGAGCCCTGCCTTGACCACACCAGCTCACTGAGGCACTTTTCACCTACCCCCTCAAATAAAAGCCAAGTTTGCTCTACCTTTAGAAATCAAAAGGTGCAAATTATTTCTTTACCAGGTATCAATTCACAGGTTGTTGGCCTAATTCTGCCTTAGTTCTTTTCCTTCTACAAGGTCACTTTTGAAGTGGTTTTATCCCTTAAGCCCTTTGAAATTCTGTGCAAGACAAACCAAAATATACTGTGGTTAGAAGACCTAGGATGGGTCAGCTAGTCTCTTCCTTTGGCTAATGGAACCTGTGCCCAGGACTTCAAAAACAAAGCCTAATTTTTAAAAAACCAAGACAACAACAACAGACAGTGATGATGATTTCTCATGACAGTATTGATTTTTCCCCATTTTCTCTGCATTTTGTTTTGAGAGGGGATTTTTTGGAATTTTTTTAATTTTATTAGAATAAATGACACATTTTCAAAAGCTGAAAAAAAGCATCTTTTAGTTGACAATTGCACTGAACATTAACTGAAATCTGCAAAGCCATTTTTCCCATGCACAATCAGAAGCTGACAGACAGGGAAGCACAGAGTGTATAAAAAAATCCACACAAGGAAGCTGAGAGAGAATGGGTAAAACAGCCATCCTGAATCAGCTCTGAGCTGCTCTAATGGAATTAGGGTCACCCTGACAGAAACACAGTCAGATCACAGAGAAAATTTAATAATTTCTTATTGCAGTCTGTAAAAGCTGGGGAGGATTTGAAAGAGCTTTCTGCCAAATTAGCACTTCTGTATCGCCCGCTCATGCGCATGTGCCCCTTCCCACTCACCTTCTCCTCCCAGCACCCCACCAGAGTGGCCAAGAAACCACCACTCCCCTCCTGCTGCCACGGAGGCACCCAGAGAGCCCCTCTGCCACTCAGTTTAACCTTTAGATGCTCCTTCCACTCCTCATTGCTGACATTTTTCACAGCTCCCGTGAACTCAATTCCAGGGGAGGCACTGGCACAGCCCGGCTCACTCAATCTGCTTCATCTCAGGCGTTAACATCCAGCCTTCTGCCAGCTGCCTTAATTGTCAGGAAGCTACAGCAGCAACACTGAGATGTGTTACAACAACAGCAGGTGGGGAAGGCAGGAAAGACCCAGCCGTAGGTGCTCCCTGAGCACGCAGCCAGGAGCCACGCTGCTGCCAGGGATGCAGCACAGCCCCTCTGCAGCCATCCTTTCCTGCTCCTATAAAAAGCTATTTGGGGACTGACTCCAGAAACTCCAGGGACAACCCTGCTCCCATTATCCTGTTGCTTCTAGTGGGGGAAATGCAGGAATGCTTTGCAGATACAGAGCCGGCCCATCCCTTCACTGACTCCGAGCAGCACTGCAATGGGGAAAAGGGAATCACAGTCATTTCTTGGCAACAGCCATAACCAGTGTAAGTAAATGCTATAGGATATAGGATGCTATGGGGACCAAAAAACTGAGGAGTGTGCACATGGGGTGCTCCTTTCACAGCAACCCTCTCCAGCTTCTAGTGGAATCTCCAGTGCCCATATATTGTCATACCTTCCCCTTGCCCTTCACTACTGTCCTGAACCAAGACTCTCCAATGCCATATTCACTACAGCACCACTTTGTCTGTATCTGATGGCAGGTCACATCAAATGCAGGGTTTGGGGGTGACATTCTACCCCTGCAGAGGCACAGAGCAGACAGGTCCTTTCACACAGCTCACAGCCTCTGAGGGCTGGTGGCAAGATTCAGTGGGTCAGATGATAGAAAAACTCTAAGCTGCTAAAATACACAGAGCAACATCTTCCATCCTAGGAAACCCTTGATTAATCCATGGTGGCTGTGGTGGCTGAAAGGTCAGTGCCCTCCAGAGCTGCCTTCCAGATTAGGAAAAAGTAATTCAGAGACAGTCTGCACCAGAGAAAAAGGCATACATACAGATAAACTTGCTCCTCAACACATAAGTGTTCCACATCTGAGATACCATGCAGAAACAGAGCCAATTTTGTTAAATTGAAGCAGGTGGAAGCATTCCACAAAATTAACAAACCACCTCTACCACAAGTTATCCTCAGGCCAAGAAATGTCCTAGGACATCTCAAGCTCCACCATCTTCTGCACACCTGTGATGTGAGTGATGCTTCTCTCCTTTGAAGGAGCCAGGATAAAGATAATAAATTTCAGGGATTTTTTATACACCTCAGAACACTAAACAAGTATTTCTCTATGCCAGATTCCAAAATGGGCTACAATGTACAGACGTAAACTGATCTGAATAAGCACCTTTCAACAGCACCAGCAGACAACAGCGTAAGCTGAGGAAGGAGACAGCTGCTGCCCTCAGTTCAACTGGGCAGCTCAGACTCATACAGACCCACAGGAATCTGCTCCCTATGCAAGTCATCCCTAATGACAACAAAAGAAGGGAATTTGTATGTTCCTTCACATCCCTCCTTCACTCTTCTCTCCAGCTTCTCTACATTTAGTCGTTCCTTTCAGTTAAGGACATTTAGGACCCCCCCAGTCTGTTTTCTACATTCAGCCAGGCTCCTACCAACATGAATCAAGATCTCCTTCAACTTTCACAAAATTACATCTAATTATAAGCCTGGTGACTAAAGCTGCAGTGAGAAAGACATGACTGCTGGCAGCTCAGGAGGTGCATCATGGTGACCTTGGTTCCAGCTCAAGCAACCCAGGAGCTCCTGGTACTTTCAGAGACAAGGAGTACTCACAACAGCCAGAGACTGTGATGAATGTGCAGACATTTGAACACTGAAAATCTGGGTACAGGTTAAAAAAAATAGGCAGGGAGGATGCACAAATACTTGGGGATTGCCTAACAAATACACACCCCAAGATTATGCAAAAAAGCCAAAGCCACGAGGTTTCCTGCTGTCTGCATAACCCATTCCATAAGACATTCCTACTACAAGGTATTTCTAGTAGGCTGCCATTAGCCATGTTTCGCTCCTCCTGTCTGTCCACAACAGCGTTTTGTGCACATCTCCCCTTGGCTGGATGGGGCTCATTAAAGGCAGTCACAGCAGCTCTATGGGACTACCAGGACAACAGCAAGGACACAACAGCTTAAACTGTGACCACAAGGAAACACTGTACTCCAATTCTGCTGAAATAGAGGTGTAGGAGAGCTACACCAGAAGGTAAGAATTTGCACCCTCTTCCCCAACAGCTTTCTCCAACAGCAACTGCCTGCTGACTCAGGAGAGATGTCTCAGTGCAACACAAATTACAAGAGCTGGCAAAAGAACAAGGAAAAAGTAACAGGGATTACTCTGACCCCAATACTTCTTTCTTCCTCCGCCCCCAATTTTCTTTACTCATCTGTACATGTTAGAAATCAAACTGTCAGGTTTTGATCTCGCAGCTACTACAGAAATTCTTCCAGCACTTGAATAAATTTTGTCAGCCTTTTTAGTTCTACTTGTGCCCCTTCACACACACCCTGTTTATCTGCAATGCGCACATTGGGAAATAAAAGACGGGTGGGGGGGAGTTGTCTCTTAGCCCTCAGTGTTTCCAGTACAAACCAAGGTTTATAATTTCTGGAAAAAAATTTTGCAAGACATTCAGGCTTTTCAAAATCGAATGTCACTTACTGTCCGCTCCTGCAAAAGGCAGCATCAAGCAGCAGAGGATGGCTGCTGGCACAGTGAGTACTGGGATGCAGAAGTTAGGCACCATATTCCAAAGCAGAGCAAGTCCTCTTCAGTCTGAGGCAAGTGGTCAGTACATCCAGTGTTACAGACACAGACTTACTCCTGCAAACCACAAGAGGAAGAAAAGTAAAATGATTATGACACAGAGATTAACTGCCAGTATACCAAACTGCATTGCAAAGACATCATTACAGATACTTTTAAAGAGAAATTTAACTATCTTCCCTGCATGAGCAGTAGAGCACCACACACGCTTCCAAATTCAATAAGCTGATTTCAAGGGTCAGGAGGCATAAATGCACCCATCTCCAAGTTTACCTTCACGTACAGTCTGGTTTATGGCCCATTAATGCATCCTTTATTTGCTGTTGTTCACAACAAATAGTTCCAAAGCTGCACATTACATACAAGAAACAGTCTTAAGCTCTTGTAACTCTCCTTCCACGTGCCCTGGATAGACATGTTAGACTGTGTGTGTTGGGAGGTTTGTGATCAAATTGCATGTGAAGCACAGCCTGGACCATCCAGCTGGGCTGGTGTACACCAGACAAGTCTCAACGGGTTCAAACACAAGAAGCAGAAGCTGAATTGGATCAGCTGTCAGCTCGCAGGGCTACCAGAGTCACAGCAGAATGTTATTAAGGAAAGTGTCTAAAAAGAGAAGCTTTACCCAAAGCAAACACCTCAACTTCAAACTCCCCAAAATAGAGGGGATGACTACCTAAAAGGATTCATGATTGGATATACTTTCTCCAAAATAAAGCAAATTATCTTGCAAATTGCCTTAACCTGGGCATCTGCTTGAATACTGAAATACAGAAAACTCCTTGAAAACCAACCAAAAGAAGACAGGTATTCAGAAAGAATACTATTTCTGTGTATCTGCCTTTTCTATCTTTTAATGAAAATATACTCATTGTACTTTCACCTTAAAGTCTAAGGTCTACCTGTTAAGACAGATTTTAAAGGCGCTAGCAAGCCCCATGCCCTCAGTAACCACACTCGGCAGTGACAGGGGCTCACACTTCCAATGCCAGGTATCTCATTGCAAGCCCAAGAGTTATTTAGAAGATTATGTAATTCTCCACTAAGCTGCAAAAGTTACCAAGCTTACCAACACAGCATCATTAGTGAAAAGATCTGATGCTGGCAGATGCCAGGCTGAGTGGAGCCCGTGAGTACCCTTGAAGCAAAGTATCTGCAGCTGCGCACGCTGTGCGTGGCCCATCGCACCACTCTTATGCCAGCAGTCATTTCAAAAACACCTTCAAGACAGCTCTAACAAAGATATTTTTGAATTTTGTTAGGTTTGGAAGCGTATTGTTGTTTTGGAAACTGCTGAGCTTTTGATGGAAGTATCACAAGTTACAAACATGTCTACTTCTGACAAAAACACGGCGCTCAAAGAATGCCAGCAATGATCCTGCCTAGGGAAATCCACAAGAAATCTCAAGAGAATCTACCTTGGCAAATATTTATATTGCATAGTACTAACAAACAGGAGATCATGATTCTTCTCCATTCTGTTACTGTATTTGCACAGTAAATCTTTTCACATGTTATAATATTGCACAACACAGAGAAATCTTTATTTATGCAACACCTTCTGCAGCCAAGACATCTGAAAATACTTTACAGAATAACCTAGTTCTAACGTAGATGCAGAGAGAATGCTGATCATCTCATCCTGTTTTTATTGTCTCAATGAGAAGGCATAAATCTAACTAAGTTCAGCAGCAAGACAGTGAATACTGCAGAAGAGGCTCTTTCTACCTGCCACACACTCAGTTACCTTTGCTGCCCTCCAACTTCCCTATCCTCACTCATCTCTCACCAAAGGATTACTAAAAGCACCACCAACATGTCTAACATAGCAAAGACAGATACAGGTAGTTGTACCATAATAGCTGCAGAAAAGCTATTCCAAGGAGAAACCCTGTTCAGTCCCCAAGCAGTTGGCCCAGTGTTAGCCAGCCCCCCACATATGGCCCACACAGGAATGGGAAGAAATGCCTGGATCAAGAGTGATGGTTATGTTTCTAAACTCTGCACATACAGGGGCAATTTGTGCTGCCTGGAGAAGGGAACCCACTGAAGCACTTTAAGCAGCATTACATCTGGCTCAACAGCAGCCAGAATCCTAAGAGGCTACTCTTCCTGGGGAAGGGGTGGGAAACACCAAGGTTTGAAATTACTGTGTCAAAGCTAATGATGTGTGTCAAACCCTCTAAGATCAGGACAGTGAACAAGTTTTACAGGTGGTTCTGAAACATCTTAGGTATTTGTCAGACCACATTGGGGATGAATAGCTTTCAGAAAGCCTTTCCTCTTTCATTCACCTCCATTAACAACAAAAGTGCCTCATCTAACGGTGTATCTTGAGCGCAGATTGCTCCGAGTCGTGTCAATGGCACCTCCACAGCCCTCATTCAGAAGTAACTCTCAGGAACACAAAAACCTCCGTTAAAGAATAGGTCTGTCTCTTGATTTCTGTCTTCTTTCAGCAAATGTGATCAAGCTTCTCTCCAGTTTCAACATATTTATAACTTTCCTCTCCAGCCCATGAGATACATACAGCATGCACTACGCAAAACTGATGAATTCTCAGATACCCTACCGGACTCGGATAGACTTGATCTTTTTCAACTGTTTAGTGCTCTAAATAATTTACCATCTAGTAGAAAAGCTAGATTTTCTTATGCCAGGCTGCTGTCTATCCATCCAAAGTTAATAGACCACCTTTGGCCTTTAACAGGATCAAAATTTGCCACTTCCTCTCTCTTTCCATGGCTGCTCTGCCTATGGAAAAGTTGTCTGCATTCAATAATTAAAGAGCTTTAAATTGGAATGTTTTAAAATTTTATAAATCTCACTAGCTGTCATTCTCTTTTGAAAGTGAAAATATTAAAAAGCTTCTCCCAGTGGTTCAGCTCTCCCATTTTTCAGAAGGGACGATGCTCTCTCACAACAAGACAACCCAATACTCAAAGCAAGGGTGACAGCTGAAGCTCAGCTAACCCTTAGAAGGGCCAGTGTTACTCTGACAGTGTTGAACAGCAATCTTGAACCAATGCTAAAGGCTTCCTCTCCTGGGGCAGAAGGCAGCCTAGGATGAAAACAGCTAAAAACCAGATAATTTTGGTAGATTTTGGTAACAAGCTAAACAAATATGAAGTCAGTATTGCCTTGGCAAAATCAAGTACTACAGCAACTGACCAAATAGTGCTCCTACAATTCTTAATGTGTCTTGTCCCCAGCAACCTCATGCCTCTTCAGGCTGCTCTCTCTTGCATCTGGACTGATCTCCTGTGCACCAGATGACCGCAGTCCCTTCATTCGAAGGCCTCCTTTAATCTCTCTGCTTTGACCAGCATCTCACAACTAATACTGCATTTGGGAGCCCAGACACTGTACAAGAAGGTTTTTCAAAAACACACGAACATTCTCATTTCTCGTTCTGCATCTGGTCCTGGCAATATTATAAACTCTAGACTACATAACCCAAAATTAGGCTGAGGCTAAGCACTCCAGATGGCTTTGTAAAAACAGCTTTGAGTTTAGCAAGCTAAACTCCTGCCTCTGCTCCAAACTCAGTGTTTAAAGCTACCATGAGGTAGTTTGGCAGAAAACTAGAAAGCAGGAAAGCACAACAAAAAAACTAGCAATCTTCATTTAAATATATCAGGTTTTGCTATGGGGCAGGTGGATGGAAAAGAGGCGGTCTTGAGGATGTTTATTGAAACCTACATGGTTTGATTCTTTCAGGCAGGCAGAAAAAGCTGGACTCATTTAAAACAGAGCCAAGAATACCAACAGCTCATATGGTACTAAGAAATTCTGGCAATGAGTACGTCTCACAGGAGACAGCAAAGAGATTAGAAAAAGCAGTCAACTTTGAAGAGTCAAGAGGAATTTCAAACCAGCACTGAATAGCTTATGTCCTCTATGAACTCTTCTGTAAGATAAACTGAACTGAAACAAGTGTCACGTGAATCACCAGCCAAGACTGGCATGGTGAAGAAAAGCATCCCCAAAGCAAGCCTGCCCATTCCAAACCAGGGACAAAAATACTGCACTAAAATCCCTTTACAGGTTAAGATACTTTGCAACCCAAAGAATCTAAGAAGTCAGCACAAAAAGTTCCCTCTAGGAACCCCTGTACATCCACAGAACTGCCAGATTTCATTGTGTGTGTTGAGTACTGACACTGCCTTTGCTGTGAAACACAGTACAGAGACTCTGGAGAAACTTACAGGGTAGAAAGGTGAGCCCAGTGCATAAGCAATGTCCTTATCTGACCTGGAGATGTAAGTGTCTTTTCAGAAAGAAACCTGAAACAATTGTGTTTGTTTTTCAAGGTGGAAACTTCCTGAGCATTCTTGAGGTAAGCCCAAGGATGCAGGTCAGAAAATACCAACTGGGCACCACCCAGACGATGGTGAAGACAGAACCGAAACTACATCAGCTTCTCCCAGTGCTACTGCATGTGCAAAACACAATTAAATTTTCCTTCTGGACTCCTACCTGCTACTTTATAATTTACACAAGTACCTGAAGGGAAACCAGTGCTCCAGAGGGAGCCAATCAACACAATACCACCTGATCAACTCTGGGGTGCCACACCAGCGTCGGCAATGATGCACCACACAGAGCAATAAGACAGCTCTTTATTCTGCTAAAAGTGAGAACAATAACTGGCTACAGCTCAGCTGCTTCACTCTGTACATAATGCCTCATCTGTGCTCAGGAGGAGGAACAGGAAAACCATGACATACCATATAACTCAAGATCATCATATTGCACACATTAAAAGTTGTGGAAGCACAGTTACACACAAGCTAATGACTTTTGAATGTTTCACTTCACTACATTAGTATTCCTTTAGCATAGATTTCTTTGTGCTTTTCTGTGAGAAATATAATATAAAGAGACTTGGGGAGTACAGCAATATGGCCAAAAAAGACAAAATGAGTCTCATTTCACTCCGAACTCCCACATGCAGGGAATGTATTAGAGAGATTCAGTGGGGAGATATATGAAGATGGCAACGATGGCAACACTAGAATAGATTTAGGGAGGAACTTCCTATGAACTTGCAATACAGTAAAAAGGCCAAAAGCTAAAGAGACTGTCACGTGAACAAAGTACCAGCTCCAGGACCTGGGTGTGAGCAGGCCCAGAGCATCAGTGTGGTGCTCTCAGTTACAAGACTCTCAAACCATCTGGAGAGAAAGGATGAGCAAAGCAATTCAAGAACCAGGAAGACTAAAAATCTCTGTCAAGTCACAAGCACTAGACAGACTGGCTAAGGATTTGATAGCTATCTGTAAGTACATGAAGGATACAAAACAGCAAGAAAGGAGTGGAGGAGCATAATTAGCCACGGGCACATAACTGTGAGAAGGAGACAAAGCAGAAGAAAGCGTACGTTGAATATTCTCAGTAAATAGTCAAAAGAAAAAAGGGAAACACACCTCTCCCCAGAAGTATTTTTCCCAGAAGGAAAATGTTTCATCACCTGTTTGGAAAGAAAATAAAAATGGGGTAGGAAAAAACAAAAAGAAAATTCAAAGAATCCCATAATCTGGGAAAAAAACCCAAAACAAACGAACAAAGGCAGATTGGTACGAAGCAATATATGTAACAGCAAGAACAACTCAAAACTACTTTTAAAAGATTCCCCTTATTTTGATAAAGCATGAAAAAGTGGGAAGTATTAAGGACAAGCTGGCCCAGGTACAGGTCACTGTGATCCTGAACATGTTATCCCAACTTCACCCGAGGAGAGGAGCAGAGCCACTTTTAAGCAGAATACAAGCACAGCTTGAATATTCCTGTCAGCTTTAGTGGCTACATTTGGTTCCGAAGACATTAATTTCTGAAGGTGTCATTGCCTGCAGACAATACTAGATAAGAAAGAGGAATTTTTCCACTGGAACAAGGATTATGAAGGGCCCCGTTAAATAACTATGGAGATAAGTTAAAACATCCACTTAAAATATAGATCAGCCTTGAGCCTCCCAAGCCCAGCTATCACTCACAGTGAGCACTAAGCACAGATTGCTGCAGATCACCCTACCCAAGCGTAAAGGCTCCTAATGCCTGCTGTAAAGTCTCCTTAAAAGAAGTAAACTATTGCATACTGGCCTTTCAAAAGAGGTCTCCTACATTTACAGAATAAGCCCAGCAGTGCACCCAGATGCATGAATTACAGATCCAGGGCAGGAGAAAGTCCCACAAAAAATAAAAGTAAATTCACCTATGCCTTAACTATCAGCAGACTCCACTAATGTGAAGAAGAAATGTGCTCATGAGTCAGACATTTCCACAAAGCAAGAATTTCCGTGCTTTTACTACAAATTACTGTACATGTGATAATATATTCCTAATACAAATGACTGTGCTATAACAGGCTGGACTGAATTCAGCACAGCAGAAAACAGTGGAAGGACTAAAATCACAAGATACTAAGTCCTTTCCTCTAAACCCAACTCCAGGGCATGAAGTTCTGCATATCCAAGGTGCAGACAGGTGGCTCTAAACTAGAGAGAGGGAGAGCTGAGAACCACAGTCCTTCTGGGCTTGCTGCTTCCACCACAGCTGAGTGCCATGGACTGCAGAGCTGTGGTCCTCTTACTCCTGCCTCTGGCTCCAGCAGTGCCAAACACGCTGGTTCTGCATCTCTCAGATTCACAGAAGAATGTGCAAGGCAGAGCAGACCTAAGAACCACTGAGCACCAGATCTAATTTTAATCAAAACTGCAAGAATGCAAATGATTGACCAGATGAGAGATAATCTGTCCTTCCACCCCTTCAAGGATTTGCATGGTGTCTAATAGCCTGAAGCCAAACTAAATCCTAAATCAATTCCAATTCAAAGTTAAATCAGGTTCCTCTTTGTAAGAATGCTTTTGTTCTGTCCACATATCTACTAAGCTTCCTTGGAGGCCTTGGCATCGAAATTTTTCAGAGCCCTCCCAGAATCTGAACAAGCCCTTTCTCTGGCTTGGAGACTTTGACCAACTTCTAAAAATTTTCCTTTGCAGAATCCATCAAAGTTGGACCCTGTGAGAATGTGATCTTCAGGTATTGTGTTATTTTCTCAGTAATTTTTGCTTCAACCAGAGTACATGGCACATAAAGAACTTTCTTCTGGGAAAAAAAAAGTTTCTCTTTTTAACAAAAAATCCCTTACTTTTGCTGGAAGTTCAGTTATGTTTTATGTAACATTGCATACTATTGGGGTCTGCTCACTTAATGCCTTTCAGATTAACAGCTTATTCTAAATCTGCTTTTGCCAAGACCTCAATTTCTGGAATTTGCTTAGCTTTTATATTTAGAAATACTGGGCACAATACTAGTACCAAGTCTTCTACAAAATTTTCAGTGGTTAAAAACTGATGCAAAGTAATAATTTCCCTTTTTGGCAGCACACTCCTTTTCCTTAACTGCCTTCCTTAACCTCCCATCATCCACCAAGACAAATTTTCACACAAGACAATGGCACTGATTTGCCTAAATTATTTATCTTCTATGTATAGTCAGCAGTTCTTCAAAGCCCACCTTGAATCTTTCAATTTTCCTTTTATACTCGTTATACTTTATATACTCTACTACTGATAAATGGGAGTTGGGTTTCTAAATTTTCATCTCAAACAGCTTCTCAAGCCTGCCACCTACCTAGAGTGAATTACTCCCAGCTAACTGCTTGCTAATTTAACTGCTTTTCCCAGCTTGCTTTCTTATGTTCCTCTATTGATTTCAAACCACATCAAGGAACTGATTCACTCCCTCCTTGCATCTTCCCTTTTTCTTTTCTACTTGTACTTTTTCCCATCATAATATTAAGGGTGCTTTGAGTAACTTGTTCACTTTCTTGTAAGTTCCCCTTTCTAAAGTTTACCACCATTCTCAACATTTTCATCTTGGCCCCTCTGAGGTCAGTGTATTCATGCCCTACATCCACCACAGTCATAGCCACTCATGAAGACGTATGTGAGGAGCCCACAAACACCTTCAACCTTGCTGATGTAGCAGCAGCTTGACAAAGACATGAGTGATTAAATAATCCTGAGCAACTACTTGTGTCTGCAGCTATTTTAAGCCAGGCTCTGGCAAGAACACACACGCTGGTGACAAACCCCCCACCCACTGTCTCGCAGCCACTGTCACACGTAGCAATCGAGTAAAAAAGGACTTACTGCTTTGATCCTGCTCACAGAGACAATAATCCTTTTCCACAGGTCCACCAAGCACACACCAAGTGCCAAGTTCTCAGAGACATCTTGGCTGCCGTCCTTTCTAGACATGAGCAGCACCAGCTGAGGAGCAGCATGGCTCCATCAGACGGGATCCCCGTCCATCCCAGCCAGCCCCTGTCAGCCAGCACTGACCCGTGCAGGAGGAGACAGCAGCAGGCTGCCACGGGGCTGCCTTCTTCCTAATGCCATCATTTAGCAGACAACTTACGCCCTGCTGAAGGGTTTATGTATCCAATTAAACTTCCTGTAATTCTCATCTTGTGAAACTATGAACATTTTCAATACAAGATTTTGGAATTATTCTCTCCTAAAGGGCTTTGAAGTTAATTATATCATAGTTGTTATTACTGCCTCAACCACAGATACTGCTTGAACCCCATTATTGTGTGTGTTACTGAGGGCTAAAGTAAGAATAGCTGCTGTTTCGACGTGCTCTGGAGCTAGCCTTTCCTTCAGACTGCTTCTATAACCTTTGCCCAAACATTATGTATGCTCAGTTTATATGCAGGTAGTTAACAGAGCCCAGTAGGGTAAACGGACTTATTACATTTATTAAACTGAATTCTCTCCACGCAGAACGCCCCCAGCATCCTGCAGTTCGCTGGCTCTGGAGGCATTTTGGCATTTGGAAGACAGCACCCAGAAATTCCCTCCGCAACTAATAAGCAGGAACTATGAAAGCACAAGTTGCATGCAATTGCCTTCTCTATGAAAAATGAAAACTGTTTCTGTAACCTCTAAAGAAACCAAGATGCAATCAAGCTTATTGTAATAAGATGTTAAATTTATGATTATTCCTTTTTATTTTTTTCCTTCTACTAAGACCCCCCCAGATAAACTTCACCAAAAAAAAAAAAAAAAAAAAACCAAACCAACCTCTAAGGTGGCATATATGACACAGCACCTAAGCCATATTAAAGAAATGTAAATAAAAAAGCCCTAGGTGCAATATAACGCTTACTGAAGATGAAGAAACCAAAGGTCTGCAAATTGTCAAATCCTGAATTAATGGCAGCAAGTCAATCTTAACTCTTAGTACACAAATTTCTATTCCTAATTTTCTATTCCAAACTATTTCTCTCCTTCAGTAGCACTTCAGGCTAGAAATTAAATTCAGGTTTTTTGCATCACATTCTGTACATTAAGGCACATAAAACATATATACATCAGATTTTGTCACGCTCAGATCTGAGGCCGGGTGTTCAAAATTGCTTGATGGAAGAAAATCAATTAATATATTTTACAAGTCTTCTTTGTTTGTTAGATCAAAGCAGTAGTTTCCTAGTTACTTCCTGTCCAGAGGGACTGAGATAACAGCTGCATCAAGGCTGCAGCAAATCCAACACTTTCTGGAAAGATCAGCCACCTTCCATGCCACAAAGCAAACGCCAGGGCTTTTCAAACATGCCAAAATCTGCTTCCACACTCGCATTCTGCAAGTAAATTCTTATGTGGGGACCACACACAAGTGGTGAGCACTTAGAGGCAGCAGATAAGAAGGCTCCACATGGCTGTGGATCCATGCTGCCTGACACCCCCATCAAGGATGCACAACCTCATCTGCTTCGGATTAGAAAGATGAGAAAAGCTGGGAAGGCTAACAGTATTCTGCACATCTTAATAAACCTGTAATAATTACCTTTGCCAACCTAGAAAGAAATCCAAAATATAAAGCCAAAGTAAACATTATTACCTCTCAGGTAAGTTGGGTACATCACCACCCCTACACAGCACTTAGTGCTCCTTGCTTCTTGCGTGATCCCGAACCTCCCACAGACCCTCCTCATCCACCATAAAATCCACACTAAATTTATCACAGATTATGTATGACTTTGCTTTTTATAACCAACAATTTTCTGACTACTAGAAAAGGCATGCTTTGCTAGCCAAGGATATTCAGTGCATGGCAGTTATGTAGCTACTTCCAGTGCCTTTGTTATTTCTGCACTGGAGAGGCAGCAGGAGAGATCAGTTGTCACATTCAGCACAGCATTCACATGGCACAGATAGAGAGATATGGGATGTTCTTCACCTCTTGGTCCTCCATTACATCCTATGCCTCTAAAAAATTTAAAATTTTGCAATTCAGCCTTAAGTAAAGTATTCAAAGGAAAAAAGGCAAACAACAAATTTCACCACCACAATATTTCTATTTCCACAAGACAACAGCTTCCTTTTGATTTTTATAATTTGGTCTTTAAAAGTTCCTCTTCCTCAAACTTTGAGAGCATTTCCTATGTAACTCAGATCTTACAAATTCTATGCATTCTCTTTACCAGGAAAATGGTCCCTTGCTAATGGTCTGAGTCACTATAAACCAGAATTCTAATAAAAGATCAACCTAAAAAAGAAATAAATTATGTACCTCACACAAAACTGCCCTTTTCTAATGGAGACTTCTGCCAACAGCAGATGGAAAGACCTTTGAAAAATAAGACATCCAATATGCCATCTGCAGCAACTTTGAGCTTTACTATTGAAATTATTCACTCTTTCCTTCCAGGCCTCCACCTTTACATGACCTTGAGTAACACATAAAGAGGTAATACATAATGTGCAGCTTCTTGGGATACTATTCAGTAAAACCTAAGGAAAGAAAATTACTGCTAGCTGTTTTTTCAATCCATTCGTGCATTAGTGTGCTGAAACGCATACTTGGCGCCGTTGAAATCACATTCAATGTATGTTTTAGCGTACTTAGGAGGAAAGCTATTTTAATTTTGTTAGTTGCCAGAATGTAAAATCCTGAAGGGAAAAAAGCTTCCAGCAGAAAAACAGAACAAATCTTAAAGGGGAAAGACATTAGCTAGCTTGATGAAAAACAAAGGAAAGCTTAAGGAGGACCAGGTTAAGTACAGCTCCAAGAAAAGGAACAGCCCCTTCTTCCTCCACATGGCTGATGCTGGCATGGGGCTAATGACACAAGATGCAGCACCTTGGTCATCAAATCCAAACATACTAAATTAACAGCAGCACAGCAACTCCTCAGCTGCCAACAAAAAATGGCTCTGAAGCTCTCAGCGACTTACGGGCAACATGCTCCAAGTTTTAAGCATTTACACTTGGATATGCAATGCCACCAGATGTCCAAGCTTTTTCTTACCTGCAGACTAATGCATCAAGGCGGCTTTGATGACATTCCCTCTGAAAGCTCCTGTGCTCCAAGTCTGTAGCTGTGTGTCCATCACTTCTAGATGCGTGCCCAGCCCATTAAAGTGGACCTGAGCCAGGCGTGAGCAGAGGGGTGGTTTTACCCAATCAGCAAGAGCACACAACGTCATGTTCATGCCAGTCCTATGTTTAGTCAGGCTACAGAAAAGCAGGACAAAGTCATCCTCTGCCAGAGCTCACATCCCTGGTTGCTTGACCTCCAGGCAGTGCATGGATTCTGCATCACTCAAACCTGCTTTGGTTTTACCCTTGTGGGTTTTAATAATTATGCACATACACAGAGAGCTTGCAATCAGTGTACTCTGAATTAAATTTTAACCAATAAATGAAGTATTAAAAGCCACAAAATTTTTTATAACATTTTAATTGTGTATTACAGAACTCATCTGGTAACACCTAATTATAATTCTAAATGAGCAGCAATTAACAAGCTATTTTATGGTGCCTAAGTCCAAAATAAACAAGGTCAGGACAGTCCTGCAGAAGGAGCTGCTAGTATGTACACTGCAGAAGGGAGGCCAGTCTATGCCTGGAATGCGCTCATCCCCCAATTTCTGCATCAAAGCATTAAATTTTAGAAAGTGTAGGGAATACTACCCCCCATCAAGTACAGGACTTGCTCTACCACTGGATCCTTGTCAGGAAATGGGCAGCTCTGCTCTGGCACACCACACACAACACCAGTGTAAGTTCTTGTGAAGTGACACAGGCCAACACTGTGTCACTGATGGGGAAGGTCAGAGCAGGTCCAGTACAGTCAAGTGCCATCACCCATCTCATGTAGCAAAAACCCCAAAATGGGATGGGTTGAGGACAGAGCACTGAAGAAGTCTCTCTTCTTCACACAGAAGCCACAACAATTCCTGCAGTAAAAGCAGCCCTCCTGCTGCCTGAAAAAACACGTTCATCTTTCAGAATCATCCAACACCTCTGAGCAGGAGAAACACTGATACTGCAGACAGAGCCACGAGTTTCATGTTAAAAATTCTAGGACATCTCCCACCGACCTGGATGCTCTCTCAGATACTTATTGGAAGAATCTTGCTTCTTTACTCCATGGCTCGTAAGTCAAGTCTTTCTACCTGGTAAGCATCCACTGAGGGTTCCAGACATAGATACAGCAGGGAAGTACCCCATTTTAGGGGTCAACCAGCAAAGGTTCAAAGCCCAGAGGCTTTATTTCAGAATGCATTACCCTTTGCTGACAGGTTGGGTTTAAATTTTATTTTCATATTTTATCCTTTAAAAAGAAAAGTTCTTTGAGAATTGAAGTGTGAGGAAAAAAACCTCAGACTAAATAACGTACAATGCACAAGGTAATTTTCTCTTTTCAGAGGGTAGAGAAGGTTTCTGAAAAGGGCTTTGAGACAGGCTCATGCATCTGTCTTTTGTTTTTTCCTTTATACTTTTTCTGTGTCTTCTAATGAAAATCAATCTCAAGCCTCTTCCATGAAGAACACAGGCCATTCCTGACTGTTGGGGAGGAGGCAACAGAATGGGAACTTGCCTGATACAGCTGGTATCCTCTCTGTCTGCAGGAGCAATGCATTAGGTATTTTGAACATTAAAGACATGGAAACATTTGGAAAAGTATCAATGATCAGCTTTTTAAGCAAAAGAACAAAGTACCCAAGGCACTGTCAGGGCTAGATCAGCCATCCAACTCTAGATGCTGGCAACAGAAAATGTGCTTTATGTATGCAGGTGGTTTATGAGAAATAATTTGCGTACAGCCCTTTCAAAAAGAATACATGAAAGAATTTGAATAGCTACCCCTCATGGAGCACTGCTGTTCAGAATAGAGCTTATTCTGTCCTCCAAGCTCACAGACAACATAATTCCTAATGGATTAACCTTCTGGGTCACACTGAGGACACAAGCAGTATAAGGCTGCTTAAGGTGCTGCAGATTCCCCACCACTCTGGTGTGCTTCTGTTCTCCCCACAGAAGCACTAAAACCTCACACCAGATGGGTCATGGTGGTGTGGATCTCTGTGATAAAGTATTCTGGGCTTGCTCTTCCACCAAGACTTAACAAGCTTCACACAGTCAAGGCAACCTGCCTCTGTCCAAATGAGTGTGCCTGTGACCTGGCATCTTCTAAGGAAGCCAGGCTGATCCATTGTTTGATAGAACTATTAAAAATACAAAATAAAAGTATGCCTATTCCTTGACAGTGCTCATTACAAAACAGTTAACACTCAGTGCTAGCTGAACCAAAGTGACTATCCCTGGCAAATGAAACCCCTCCTGAGCAAAGGCAAGAGGAGGGCTCCCAAGGGCTGAAATAAACTGTCAAGACTTCACACATCCTTCTGTACCTTTCCCTGCCAGCAAACATGGAAAAGCATATCCTTTGATTATTTGACAATGCTTTTTGGTATGCTGTGGTGTCTATCACTTACAAGTTCACCACTGACAACCATCTGACCACTGCCACATGCCTGCCCTGACCCCTTCTCGAGGAAGCGATCCACAGCAGGACTGTGCCCCAAGTCCTGTTTGGTGTTGAGCCACAAGATCAATCCTGACCCTGTACCATGGCTGGGAGGAGGGCACCCTTTCAAGGGCCTGGCAAACTCTGCTACTCAATCTGCAAGTGCTCGTCCCACAGCCTCCTCCAGAGCCTTTGCTGCCCAGCAGCACCAGCACTACAAGTGGAGCCAGCAGGACTTCATTTTTTTCACTGTGCAAACAGGAAAGAAAAAGCTGATCAAACCACTGCCTGAAGGGAGGAGGCACCAGGAGGGTGGAAGGCCAAGTGAAACTACAGGCACAGCAGACGCAGAGGCAGCAGCCGTCGTTTAGACCAAGACTGAATAATACCAACAGCCCTTTGCATGAACCAGGCAAAGATGATTATTTTTTTCCAACAGACCAACTACCCTGGGAAAGCCCACCATCCTCAAAACCTTTTCCATCAACTGTCCAAAAGAGCTGCTTGCAAATTACTGGAGGCACAAAAGCTGCAGACACTTGGCTCTTTATCTTTGAAAGCATTCTACTTGAATTTATCACACTACATGCAAGTCAAACTTTATTTAGTTGAACGAGAATCCTATAAGCCCCCTTTTCCTCACCAGAGAGTGAGAACAAGCAGAACAGCTAGTGCCTTCTTGCTTTACTGAATTCATTATATTAAGCCAAAAGCAATGTCATCTTAACTTGAAAGGACTTTTAAAAGAGCTTGAAGCAATTCTGCTGCTGCTGCATTTTTATATTTTGGATTAACTACAAGCCCTCTTAACCCCTCCAAGTTTGTAACAGCACATACCCATATCCTCCCAAGCTTTCTGAGCAGCCAGCAATCTCTGAGCTGTTAGCAAGCTGAGAGTTAAAGCACACACCATGTACAACTACTGTAATTTGACTCCTCTACAAGTTAAAGAAGTCCAAGTTTTAGATATTTTTGTCCACAAGAAAGGACCTGCAGAATCTGGTAAATTATCTCAGACATTCCTCATGTCTCATGTGCAATTTCCCTGATTAATAACCCAGGCTCACAGGGGCAATGAAAAGGTCAAAATCCTACTACAGGCGACAGTGCTAAAATATTACTAAATGTTACCTTTCAAACATTTCCAATTAGCATTCATATAGAAAGATTTGTATCAAGAGACGTTCTGTAAATTCATTATTATCATCACAGACTTTTAAAACTCTTTTTCAAATAGAATTTTTTACTTTCTTTTTTGCCAATAGAGTGTATCAGAAGCTATAGAATACACCTTAGCAGCAATTTTCTTGAAATGAAATATTAAAAAAAACACCCTCCTACCAATAACTGGTTCTGTTTGATGTAGTTTGTCATTTTTCTGGACAGCTGAAAGCCTTAGGCAAATGTGCAGGGAAAAACAGTGAACCATCTCATCCATCTTTTGTTTATTAAACCCCGAGTTTATTCAAGTGGCTTTGAATCCTGAACTACACAAAGTCTTCTGAACCATTCCACACTCAGCAATTGAATCTAGGGGGCAGAGAGAATGCAAAATGTCCTTCACATTTATTAACTACTGGAGAAAGTATCAGATAACAAACCCTTTCATCTCAGCTCACACTGCTGAGGAACAGTGAGAAACAACAGTGGCCAGAACCAGACCAGCTCCAGCACGGTGCTACCAGAAAATCCTTGTGAGGTGCTGGATACAACTCCTCCTGAGAGCACCTCTGTCACCCCTGGGCTCTCTTACCCTGCCTGTGGGGGACACCATTCACAAAACAACCAAGGAACCATTCATAGCAATTTCAAGTTTTTTTCCGCTGTGTTTTCAGAGCAATGGCTGCATCTCGGGACAGCCGTACATGTGCTGGAGATGAAAGGTTGCCAAGCAGTGCCAAGTTATCTCAGACTAATAGTATCTAGGGGAGATGGAGATGGATGGAGTCAGAAGATCAAACTGTAAACACTCCCAGTTCAACACTAGTTTGAAAAAGGCTGTCTTTATTCTGTCCATTCACAAAAACATGGGGAAGAGAAAAGCCATTTTTATATACAAAATTGTATTACAAGAGTGCCCTAGAGGCCACTGTATCATTCATTTTCATACTAAATTCAATAAAAATACACCGTCCTTATTTAGATTAAACAGGTGCAGAACCAAGGCATTCTGCAGCAGCATTTAAGACCTTGTTGAGAGCATGCCCTGCCCTAATCAAGGCAAGCAGCCTAATCAGGAAGCCGACATGGGCAATTTGACTGCCAGTAGGTCTGGCCCCAGAGGTCCCATACATCACTGCCTACGTCTGCATTTCCCCTCCCTTTGCTATCTTTTCTCATGCTTTCCCTCACGCTCAAGTGTATACCAAGCCAGTTGAGAGGATGCAATTTGTAATCTCAATTAGGCACAACATGAGGTAGCCAAGTTGATTAGAAAGAAGGGGCCTAAATTAGCTTACTGGCCCTTTACAAGAATTAATTTCTATTCCAGCAGTGCCTATAGTGGTGTGTCCAGTCCAAACACATAACAAGGTAAACAGATGCACTCAAGAGAGACTGACATTTTTCATGTGGCATGGCAGGGGAGCTGTGTGCCTTTGAGGGTGCATGCACTTCAGCCTACCTGATCCATTAGAGCTTGGTCAATGACAAGGGAAGTACAGCCTTTCCTTCCCTTAAGTAAGACACTAATCTATTACAACTCTACAAGCTAGGGTAATTAATCAAAAGTCTATCATACCATATAAAATGAAAATGGCTCTAAGATGTGCCTGTTCACATCAATTAATTATTAAAGGAGCATTAGCTGAAGCTTTTCACCTGCCATTTAAAAGTTCAGGCTAACATGACAGGACACACATACAAGCACTGCAGCACCGTCTGCACCTCCATTCACCCACCCAGCTACCTCAGTTGTGCCTGTACATGCTCTGTTTCTGCAGACTGGTTCCAGTACACCCCAAGAGCAACCAGAGCCTGCTTGCTAGGGATGCTCTGGATGTACAGCTGGGAAAGCACCGTGGGGAGTCAGCAGGTAGCCCCTCCAAACAGCAATCACAACAAGCATTTGCACATTTGCCTGACATTTCTTCTTCTGTTTCAAAATAAAGTCCTCAAGCAACAAGGCAAGGGCTTGGTAAAAGGCAGCATGAGCATTCCTAGAAACCACCAACCGTGTTGTTTTCAGCTGTGTTCGTGCTGCTGTAATCAATGGAAGCACTTAGCAGTGATGAGCACACACCAGCAAGAAAAAACACCCCATCCTTTATGCCATGGTTATTATCTTCTTCCAGACCAACCAATGAATCAAGATCACTGTCTGCACTAGGAGGCGAAGCACTGGGAGGGCTGGTGCTTAATTAAGCCGAAGTAAATAGACCCTGGCTCAGGAGCAGACTAGAATCACCTCCGTAGCACATAAACCAAGAGAAGACAAGAGCATAGCAGGTCGTATCAGACCTGCTCATATTTTTACCACTTATGACCCAAGCTTTATTCTAATTGCACAAATTGAAGAATGATTAGCAGTTGTGTGGACATTAAATGCCCTACCGATGTAACCAAAACAGATTTGCTTTATTCAGAACAATTACTTAAAGCCATAGCTATGAAACTAGAATGAATCAAAATAAAAACATACATTAAAAGCACGAAGCATCACCTCATAAATGAGGGGGATGGCAAAACAGCCTAAGTAATAATTTAAAAGCCACACTCTAACATCATGGTTTCTAGATGCAGGCATCTTTTTCATAAAACACCATAAATCCACTACAGTGGTGTTCTCATCCTTTACAATCTCTAAAATTAACTTTTATGGATATGAATACTAACAAAACTCACCCCACTAAGGTTTTGCACCAGGCTGCTACGTAAGACTTCATATCCAATTTTATGATAAATTTGTCTTTCTGCTGAGAAGTGTTACACACAACTCAGGATCAGCAAAAATACTGGGTCAAGTCAGACATCAACTTCCATGAACCGTGGGAAGTGAGTGGTAAGTGCAGCTCTGACAGACCACAGCTGCCTGTGCTGAAACAACTCCACAGTACACTACCTAATAAACTACTAAGCAGGGACCAGCACTCCTGGTGTCGTTTGGAAATTAAATGGTAAGCTACAACTTTAAACATTTTTGCCTCACCTCCCATTTCTCACAGAAGCTCCTCTTCACAGCTTATCTCCAAGTGGAATGGTGACAAATGGGGGGACCCCAGGCTGGCTGCCAGCCAGGCTTTTCAGGCTTCATTTTTAATACCATTACCTATGAATACATTAAATTTACTTGGCCTCCAGTCACCTCATTAACCCTGGCAGCAAAGCAAGTAACATACAGCTAACAATATCTACTTGATAAGAAAGCCTCACATTTTTCCTTAGCACTTCATCTTTAGAGGTAAATCTCAGGAGGTAAGTTTGTAGCTGTTAACCAGCTATTTCCCTCTCCCCACAGAGGAAGAAATTGTGTTTTTCTCTGACAGCAATATATGATAGTACTGTCATTACAGCTGTTTTAGAACAGCTTTAAACTACACTTGTGTTTCAGAACTACCTGCCAGAGCCCTTGTTCAAAACTTTCATCTCTCAATATATTGTTTCAAGGGAAGCTTTTAGTTTCAACTGTCCACGTCATCAAGTGTACAAAAGAAAATGCATACTACTTTAAGGCAGATGATACAACCCCACTCACTGCATTCAAAATACAATTCACAAGCTCCTTCCCTCGGGCCTTCCCAGACTGGATGGCCAGATTTTGTCCGTGCTATGAGACAGCAGCACAGGGCTATAAAATCTTAGGAAAGGCTCACTAAAAGCAGAGATGGGCCAGTGCACAACATCTTGTTAAGCTTCCTCTGCACTGAGATTGCAGCCTCAGCTGATGTGACACCCCAGGTTTTACTTAACCAGCAGGATATCTCACTTCTTTTACTTGACTCCAATAGAGACCTGCTAAGAGTTTCCTTCCAAAGGACTTTCAAACATGATGTGCACACATACTCACACGTCATTTGTATGTCTTTTACATCTGTATACACATATTTCTATAGAAATGACACCATGCACATATTTTACAGTGAACACGTTGTAATTTTCTCCTGAAAATCTCCAACAACAGCTCCCTGTTGTGCTTTGCTTTTCCATCTAATGCAGCAGAGCAGTGGCTGTTTTCCCAGAAGCCAGGCAGATCTAGGTCTCCAACCCTGCCTCCAAGTGCAAGGACTCTCACAGCCTTGTCAAGTGCCTTCATCTCTGCACCTTGCACTCCCCAGCTATAAAGGGGTAACACTCTACCTCCCTGACACTATTTAGCGAGAACAGATTTTAAAAACAAGAAAAATAAGCAAACAAAATCCACTACGAAACTCTGAAGAGCAAATACTGCTATCTTGAAAACACAGATGCTTACTCCAGTTACCAGGATTCTATAAAAACAAAATTAACTTGCAAACATTTTCTGGACTAATTTTAGTCTTAAAATTCCACTAAATCTTTTGTTTTAAGTGCAACAATTTATACCACCACTTTGGAGAGAAAGGCTGAAAACCATTTGAATTCTAGTTTTTCTACCTGAAGAAAAGCCTGAAAATATACAGGCTCTTTCTTATAATCCTGTAGCAACAGGAGGTTTTGCTCTAGCAGAACAGTGAGATAAGAAATCAAAATAGTCATCTATCCACTGATGGTGCATAAACACTGTATTTATTAGCACTTCCACATACTGATTTTAGACTAACCTCTTTCTCACAGCAGTAATAGCATAAATGACCATTTCAAGAACACTGTCATCCAAATGTCACAAAACAAAAGAGAACAAAAATGAGATATCTACTTCCCTGTGTCTCCTCTGGCATTTAGAAGCTGGCACGCGAGGAGAATAATCCAGCTCCTGCGCCTCATCTCACCCTTCAATGCCAAGGCAGGCTCCAGGACAGAGGGAGCCCAGGAGCTGCACCAGGAGGTCCTGCCAGTACTCCCCATCCCTGCAGCAGTTCCTCCATTTTGCAGAACAGGGTCCAGTCAGCACTCATCTTCCTAATTACACACCAGCAATTAGCTGGAATCTCGTTGGACTGTGCATGACACCTGTTAACAGGGCCTCGTGAAAAAGGGCTAAAACTGGATGTGGCAGATGGAGCTATATATCCTGCCCATCTCTGGAGAGCAGATTTGTAATGCAAAACACTGAATTCAAGATGAGACCCATGGATACAAGGAAGCAATCAGAACCAAACTGATTTAACAAGACCCAGGTCTCAGCACAGCACACAGAATACTAAACAGAAACAAAGATACCTCGGAGAGGGAAATAAACCATGAGCCCAGTCACACACCAGCCCGATCCTCCCTGAACCACTGGGGCTCCCTCATCAGAAAAATGAGACCATTCTCCTAAAAAACTCACCAAGGCCAGAAACATCCACATCCCCATCACTCCATCTCAGATCCACACGGACGGAAACCTCGGGTTCTTGAGTTGCCTGCTTGATAACGGGGAAGCCCAGGGCAGTGCTGCTGAGATCCACATGGCCAAAGACAACGGCGCTTGTTGCACACAGTTCAGACTCACGGTGCCCCAAGTCAAAAGACCAGTCTGTATTATTAGCCCAGCCTCTCAGAGCCCCAGGCACATGACATTTCATGCAACTACTACTATCCTGAGCCCAAATCCTGTTTGACTAGAGCAAATCTGGACTCAGTACAGGAGGAACCCGGACTGATGCCTAGGACAGACCTTAGGACATAGAAGGGATGGACTACTCTGTCTCTGGCCTCTCACAAGAACCCGAGAGTTGTGCTTTGAATCCCACCCCAGTTCTGCTGGCTCCCACACACAGTCACACCTTCTTGCTCTGCTTTTCATGCAGTATTAAAGGGAGGTTTTAAATCCTTGCATTGGGAACTGTGCTTTCCCTTATCAACACAGATCTGGCTTCACAGACCTCCCACTCGTTTTGCTTCACGGGCTAATAGAAGAGGAGAATTAAAAACAGACCTCTGAGCTCCTGCAGCCACTCTCTTACAAATACTCCACTGACACACACATTTCTCAGCAACACCCCTGCTCAAAAAACCATCAGGAAAAGTGTAATTTATACTTTTAACACTTTCTCCAATGAAGCACAAAAAAACCCCCACCACCCTTAAAGCTGGTTTTCTGCTTTCTCTCAGCAAAATGCTTACCCCTCGGACAACTGGGAACAACCTCATACACCATTCTGCTGTCTTACAGCTCCCTGCTAAGTGGATGATGTCACACAGCCTTACAAGAACAAACATATTCTGACATGCACCAAAAAATGAACCCACTAAGCTATAAGCAAAGACTGTTTATGTAATGCTTCGCAGACACCTTTACACTGCCTGTGCCTCATAGCCAGTTTTGTTTTGAGCTTTTTTTTTTTTAACCCAAGGTTTAGAGAGAAAAAAATAAAAACTTTCAAATGCCAGTACAGCGCTTGGCCACTAACTTAGCAAAGCACGTACTGCCAAGCTGCTGCACAGCTTGAATGCTTCAGTGACCAAGCGCTTTTGGAAAATTCTTGTTATATGCACACATACACACACAAAAGAGCAATCTAATAATCAAAATATTCAGAGACACTCATGTGGCCTCCAGAAGCACACTTCTTGATCTGCGTGAACTGACTTTAGATATAAAAAGATGCTGTGGCTTTCCTTCTCCTCTCCTCCCCTGCAAATCTCCTCAGGTTTTGGAGGTTTCATTTTTTGTTTATTGCCTTCCTCTTTGCTTCACAGAAAGTTTCTGTTATTCCACCAGATTTTATCCTTTTATGTTTGGCAAATGTTGATTCTCCCCCATCCTTCTACATGTCTCACATGAAACTGCTTCAGCCTCTTTTATGCAAGCAAAAAAGAAAAAATTGTGTACATTTATCTTACCCCAAAATCTGCTGGTTCAACAACATCAAGAGTTCACTGTCTAAGTGAACCCAAGAAGCTGCAGCCCACTGTCTCCCACAAGCCAAGGGGTAGCAGAGCCCACTTCCATCAGCTGTGCTGGTGCTGCCAGGCACTGCCTCAACACTGACCCCAAACAAGACAGGATTTAAATATAAATAAATTTATAAATTTGCTGTTGCTCTTTTACAACATTTCTTAATACTGAACATGCTACTCCACTTCTGCACTCCAGAGCTCTGCTACCAGTAAACAAGAGCTGGGACCAGTATTTTGCAATGCCAAGTTCAGATCTCTGGATGGGAGGTAAAAAGCAAAGTAATATTACAGACTACAGCATGGTATCTCTCATATAAATAACTTTAAAATTACCATTTAATGATAAATCTCATCATCAGGAGCATCAAGCACAGCATGACTGTTCCAAGGGAGTGGGGAGTTGATGAAGATAAGGGGCCTTCTCCTTCTCGAAATTTTTAATAAAAATGTAGCAGTGAGACTAAGTTTATTTTTGCTAGGAAATCCGCAGAATAAAATAATTGCTATTACTATATCCAGGTGCTTTACACATGTATGAGTCTAGTCATTTGAGATTCAGCATAGATCTGCTCTGTAAGTTAAAAAAGCATGTCCCTACTTCTTCAAGAGAGAGGGCATGATCAGCCAGCTTCCATTTAATATGGACAAACAGGATTTTAGCATTATTCATCACTCCAATTTCAATAATGAAATGAAAATTATTCCTCAAGCTAAAAGTTAAAAAATCTAACTACCTCCCATTATTTTCCAGTTGTCTAGAAGAAATTAAGTTGATGTCCTCCAAGAGATTTAATGGACAACAACAGACCCTTCACTGCCCATCTCAAAACACTAAGGCACTATTCCTGCAATGACCAGTTGTCTCCACAGAGAACACTGACAGTAAGATGTAAATGCAGCCACCAGGGCATGCACTTCTGGAATAAACACCTGCAAGATCTCTTCAAGTTGAAAATTGTATCCATCACAAGTCTTCACTGCAGAGTCAGTATATCCATCTAGATTGAGGTTGCCCCTTTTATATTTATTATGAACAAAAATCTAGAGTTCATCCAAAAAAAGCTTTAAGTGATAATATCACTGGCAAATCACTAAGAAAGTAACCGAAAGCCAACTGTCCAATATCTACAAAGGAGAGGGGAAAAAGAAGAAAGGAATTTTTTTTGAGACTTGACTTCATGGTGCCAAACTCTTAAGTAAAATAGGTCAGTACTAGCAATGATATCTTTGACAGTGCAACCTGGTGCTTTCAGATGGCTTAACTTTTACTTTAGTACTGTCAAAACTCACAGCAGGTTCTTTTAAAAGAAGCAGAGGACTCTTGGACATCACCAGGGCTCACTCCTACCCAGGGCACGTAGTCCCAAATTTTCACAAGAGTCTCTAGTGTAACAAAGCATATTCATCTCTTGCAATTGAGGTAATAATTTGCTAAGCACACCTTTCAGCAACACAGAGGGCTTAAGCAGTGACATTGCACGAGTCCAGTCACCTCCCCAGCTGCATCAATAGTTTTGTGCCATGGACTGGATCAGGGAACCAGTCCAAGTTAAAAATAAATAAGAGGGAGAAAAAGAACACAATTCTCTTTGATCTGAAGCAGACTCCTGATTTATTACACCACTGCTGGTGACAAAACAAGTTTGGAGCAAGCAGGAGGAGATGGGCAGAGACTGGTGAAGCCCAGATCATCTCTGCAAGAAAGGTTCTATCTACCACAGCAGCCCAATTATTGCCTACTGTAAAACCTCTAAAAATATTTCAAGGCAGTGTTTTGATTGATTTTCCTTTGCAAAACAATATCCCACCTAGGGGCTATGATAACATTTCAATAACATCAGAAAAAAATAATTTAAAAACCCATGCCCTCTGCAGAAAACAACCTTTAAGGAAAACACCAGCACCTTTCCACAGCCAGAACAGGGCTCTTCCCTCATCATCTATGTTTCCAGGAGGTTAAAGCCTTCGCCAGCTTTTCAGACGGAGAATCTTCTGGTAAGTGTTGCGCTTCAGCAAATTACTTTGTATTTCTCTTTAAGATCAGAGTCACTGCCACATGCCTCCTTACTTTTATGACAAACTTAATAAAGAGACTGTCATTTTCAGAATTTACAGCTCACCTGGACCAAGTTCCTTCAAGCAGCACACGTGATAAAGTTCTATTAATGAGAATAGCCCCTCTTTGAAAAGATTCCTTTGAGGATTTGTCCCCTTTCTCACCCAGACCAAAGGCTGCATCTCTGTGTCCTGTCCTTTGACCCAGGAATCACAGCTGATGGCAGTGCAAAGGCAAGACAGGACCTGTAATTCCCTAACAGCTGGGGAAAACCATGGAGAACAACCCATGGAGAGCGGATTATATTCTCAAAAGTTCTTTAAACATTTTCCCATTTATTCTGGGACGTAGTTCAGAGCATACTCTGACAAGAGCAACATGAGCTGGCACGTGATTCACATCTGATCCTTAGATGTTGCTTTCTAGACAAGTGTTCAAGGCAACAAGGCTGCAGCCTACCAAAATGCTCATTTATATAAAGCCTTAATAGAATGTTAAGTCATGATAATTAGGGCTCCTATCCCACTTCTCAGAGCCTACAAATTACTGGTCAACATGCAAAAAAAGTGCTATGTTTTAAACTAAGTAACTCGGAGAGTATTTTATTTCTCTCTTCCTTTACCAAGTGATTAAATAGAGAGATCAGAGGCTCAGATATCAGCAACATATGCTTTACTTTAAAGTCTTAATTCTTCCTGGCAAAACTCTGATATTTCACAAGATTAGCTTATTGATCAAAACAAGAATACATATCCCAGGTAACTTTTGTTTTGAAATAATGAGATTGTTATCTGACTTGCATCATAGTTGTTACTCCTGTATCACCGATGAGCACAGTCTTTTATTAACAGCTTCTGAAATACTTTGTACAAGCTGGTTCTTCAGCACTGTGTGGTTTATTCACAGTGGCACCAAAGTGTCTCCTCTTAAAATGCCATTCCCAGTTAAAAACTGTTGCAATGTATTTAAAAACTATACAAGGAAAAGAAAACAAGCTGCACTGTACAGCATCCTTGCACTCCATAATTGACTTAGTAATTTCCATAAACCCCAGTGAGAAGTTACCAGTTTGTCAATCTATACTCTTCCACACAGCAGATTTGGGAAAATGCTTTGAAAAGGCTGATTTACTAATTCTGCCCTAGGTACCACTTCAGTAGCAGATGTCATCTAGCCCAAGAGAATCATCTCATTTAGAAGAGGAAAATGCAGCTACAAAGCTAGTCTAAATTTAGATCCACCACCAAGAAAGGAACATTTATGAGGACATGGGAAAGGTCTGTGTTACCAGTACAGATGTAACTCAAATATTTCATCTACACCAACATGAGTTGCTACTAGGTATAAAATAAAATACTGAATTATGGATATACACAGAGCCTGCTATATATTGGTACGATTGCAGGAAACTCCATTAAGGTCATAAATACAGTGATAGTTGACAAGAAGCTCAACAGAAGGATAGATGTTCTCCCAGTAGGAGAAAATGCTCTTAACAACTACCTGTGGGATTATGAAAATAGGCTACTTAAGTATCTGCTGCTATTAGTGATACTGTTCTCCCTGCCAGATCTGTGAGAATTTTCATTTTGAATGCATGCTTAGAATGCTTTTTCTTCTATCAAGGGAATATAAACACCAATCTCTGGGGAGGACAAACAAAGCCATCTTCCCAGCACGGACAGCAGACACACTCACTAGCCCAGAAGGAACATGAGTAACTTGTGGTGTCAGCACGTTACAGGGGGACAGAGCCACTAAATCACTACAGTTGTCACTTGTGAGTGCAAGTGGCATGGACGGGTGTTTGAACACAAAGACATCTCCAACCCAGGGACTTTACCAATCACACAAAGAAAAGGAGATTAAGTGTCCTGAGAAGCAATGAAGGAATCCCGCAAACCACTGCTGAAAGTGTTCAAAGAAAGAAAATTCTGCCTAACCATCACATGTGATTCTTTTCCCTAAAACAACACACTTTTCTTGTATTTGTACACTAATTTGGCTTTTTTTCTTTACTTGTGAAGGAGCTACCATATTCAAGTATTTACAGAACTTATCATTTTTCTCACTCTCTCACTCCTGCCATGTCACTGTCCTAAAAACTCCCTCTTCATTCCAAAAATACTTTTTAGAACCTTGTTGGGTTCTCATGATGGTCCTTAAAGTCTTCATAAGATAAAGGAGCACAAGATGCATCCACTAAACCAAAATTACACACTGCATCTTAGGTTTCTAGAAAACAAAGGTTTGAGTGATTAACACATAACAATTTCTAAAATTAAATAATTGAAGAGAAACAGTGCTGTTTAAAGAGACTGAGAACTCCATGCTACCAAAAATTAGAGGTAATTATAATGTGTATGTAAAGGGCACAGCATTCTGAGTGTTAAATCACCTTTAATTATGTTTTCTGGATTTGTAACACTGACATTTGAATTCCTAACACTGCACTGATACACCACGTTAAATCAAACATGCCAACAGCTCTATTCTGAATCACCTTGAAGGCTTGCGAAACAGAGCTGTGTTTGAACACATTTATCTTTTTCCCTACACTCCTTCAGCTATTGAGTGAGACCACAATGTATACTTCTGGAGTCATAATTGGTCACCAAAGCAACAGCTTGGACGCCAAAAAGCTGGATTTCAACTCAACTGCACAGGGTGGGGGGGAGAGAAAGGTGATCACAATACCTCCATTGTAGCCTTGATCCTGTGACTCAGACCCTCGGTGAACTACAAGGCGTTCATGCACTGAATCCAAAATGAATAACTGTGAAAGCAACTGAAAACAAGACTTTGTTTTCTTTTAACGTCTGTTCCTCGTACTAATGGCCTTTAAAGGGTCTGGGCATTAATCCTGGACAGCAGCAAGAGAGATGAGAAAGATCCCCAGCTAGATTTTCTTCCAAGCGGGCAAAAAAAAAGTTAAAAAGAAAATATTTCCTCTTTAATAAATTCTCTCGAAGTTGTCAATTTTCTATTTATTAGCAACCCTTAGAAAAGGAGGTCTGCATCATGATTAGTGCACAGTACTGACTGTAGATATGGAGTTCCTTCACCACAAGGAAAAACCAGACATTTCTCACCAGAGGCCTTTTCTCATGCTGACACCTAATTGTGCCTGTATGCATGGTGAAAAAATACCCATTTCTCATAGTATCATGGCTTAACCTCTTATAAAGAGCTTAGGTTTCTTTCCAGCTGATACTCTGCTGTAAGAGGACTGAGATGGGATATTTGTTTTCAAGTCTTTTCCCCCTTCTTAGTGATGTCCTTTTCCTCCTGTACTCTAAGGCAGCTGTTTATCCGGTTTCACTATCCAGCTAAAAGAGGCTAAATTAAGGAATTTTCTTTGCTTGCCTCCTCTGTTCTAAAGGTGTTACATTACTCCCTTTGCAGTTTGTGGTTCAAGAACTGCAGCTGTTAGAAAAAAATGTTTTTATGCACATAAGTACATTATGAAAAATATTTAAATTAATTCAGTGGTGACCCAGAACCCTGTCCAGCTGGAGCACCGGGCACTATGGCTCCACCGTCGCAGAGCTGGCAAGTCCAGGACTGAGGATGGGGAATGTTTCACCAGCAGTTTTTGCTGTGTGCCCACCCTGCCAAAGTACCAGCACACTTGGACCACCCCAAAACCTGTGCAGCAGCAAACACCCTTCTCCATCAAACCCATCTGGATGATCAGCTGCTGCTGTTAGGGAGTAAGGAGGGATGAAAGGAGATAGCACTGCAAGGGCAAAGCGTCCCTCCAGGCAGAGGCCAGCAGCAAACTGGGCATGCAGAAAGACAAGAGCAGCAGGGCTGGGCAAGGAGCTCCAGGAGCAGCAAGACCCTGCCAACCCCTGTGCCCTGCTGGCTGTTTTCACCGCTGTCCTGGGTGTAGCCAAAGCACCGCCTTCCTATGGATCTCAGGCTGAGAGCACAGCTTTGTGAAAGGCGTCTAGCACACACAGTTTGCACTTCCAAAACCTCCAAGCAACTCCCAGCTGCTCCTTTCAGACCTGCCACTGCCACAGGTCATACATTTCCTCTGTTTCCCACGTAAGAAGGGGGCTGCAGACATATGGCATAAACGCTGGAGCAGCAAAAAGCTCCCGCTGTAACAATTCAAAACAAGAGAAAGAAAGATGGTTTGTTACGAAGTGACCAGTGTTAACCCTGACTGCCACAGAAATTTCAGGCATTCAGGAACAATACAAAAAATTAAAAGTCAATCTTTAAGGATTTCAAAAGTAAATTGCCCATAGTTTTGCCTCTCCGAGGTTTCTACATGCTGAAAGCACATGGCCTTAACTAGCAGAGCAAGACGAAAAAGCAAAGCCTACTAAACAGCTCCATAACAGATCTGCAAGAGTCATGGCATGCACTGTAAGCAAAAGGCAGGTTAGACTGGGATTTCTCAGTTTTCACTTTGTGATGACCTGAAAAAGATTATAGTTTTACCTATATAGATAAGACAACAGGTGATTACCTCACTCATATGAGTAACGCTTAATAAAGATTTGATTTGACCTCATTTTTAGCTGCATTGGAGAAAGGCATCTCAACATCAGTAATAACAAAACAGTTAACATCAGCACTCACAGAAATGCTTCTGCATCTGCCAACCCTAAATACCTTGCAGTCTGAAAATGGGATGGTTTTATTGTTTTTAAATACACATAGGCACGTATTTCTTAATTATACTTTAAACCAAGAACAAAGGTCACACATGCTCTCAGCAAGAGGCAGCTATCCAGTCCCTATGTTCTGTAAACAACTCCCATCACTTCAACCATTACCAGCAGACCTTTAGACTTCTGCATCTCTTGGCCCCTTTCATATTGCAGAAACATCATTAAAACAGATTAAAACTGCTTTTCCAGTCAGACCACTTATCTAATGCTTGAAGAAAATGTGTACCTGCAATGCTCTCCTTCAAAACAAATGTTAAAATTGACTGTTATTTCAGACACCTAATCTTGGAAAAAAATATTCTCTCTAATCAGAGACTACTAAATCTACTGTCTCTTCTATTAAAACTATATATTTGCATGATCACAGAACTGCTTCAAACAAACTTTTTTAAGATGGATACACAGAGCACTCATATGTGTTCATATATGCTGAATTAGATTAAATAACTTTAATAAGAAAAGAATGTATATAAAGTACAGCTTTACAATTAACATCTGCTTTATCTCTTTTTTCTAAGATGACATTTAAGCTATATGCATGTATCAGAGCCCTTTATCTCACAATGCCATTTTTCCCCCGAGCATTCATGTCTCACTTCAATAAAATATCAGCACGCAAGGGCTTGAAACTGGCTTTACCTGCAGCAGAGACAATTCCCAGACTATCAATTTGTAAAAGCACTGAAAAAGCAGTAAGAACAATATTGACAGATGGGCTCTCCCACACTTTCCCTGCAAAAGCCTCTGCTCTGGAGCCATCGTCCCCACAAATTAGTCTTTGGAGAGTTAATAGAAAACTATCCCTTTCAGTATCTGAGACTTCAAAAAAGTGGGCACAGGGTATTTCAAGTTTTGGGGTGTGTTTTCTTGTTGTTTCCCCTAAGAATGTTAAACTTTGAACCACGCTTTCAGGAAAAGATAAACTTAACCATCAGCACATTTCACTTCCTTCTACGGAACTTCAGGGTTTTTACTCAATGAGTAAGATACCCAGAGCTGTTTCCAGAGCTCTGACTACACAACCCATGGGTGATGCTCATCCACACTGGGCACCTTGGGTGTTTGGCCAGGGAAGCTTTGGCAAGTGTGGAGACCACAGCATCACCAAGCCTACATTTTTGGTTCATATTACTTTCATCTCATTTGAACTCCCTCTTTATACCTGAAGGAACAGACACAGCTTTGGGTCTTTTTGCAAGAAGGCCCTGCTGCAGCACTAGAAAATTAAGGACAAAAAGAACACCAACTCAGTTCAACAGGACAATATCTGTCCTACTTACAATTCTCAGGAGGAAGCCAGGGATGTACTCGGGGAATGAAGCTGTCCACTCCCACCTTAATCTGTGGACTGTGGTTTTAACCTTGAGCCTGTATTTAAATCGAGGGTTAATATTAAGTAGCAATGGGCACTCCCAACCTCAGGACAGCAGTGTCCTCAGCAGCAGAAGGTACAGCACGTCTGTTGTCATTACCAGGTGTGTTTTAATTACTGTTATTACCAGCAGTCAGGGAAGGGCTGCAAGGCAGCTACTCTTCAAAGAGAAAAGGCAGCGCAGGGCAGCAGAGATTACTCCAGCAACTGTAAATACTTTGCCATCTGCAGAGTCACTGGAATTAAATAACAATTTTGAGAATGCCCATTTATTCCTCCCTGGCCACACCATGCACACAGGCACCTATGCTGACCATATTGCCACGGTATCCTCAGTGTCTCCACACCTGTCTGATCCACGGGTCAAGCAAAGTAAATACAAAGAAATGTAAGCAGAGGCACACTCATGGGTGGAGCAAAGGCTCATCTATACATAAAAACAAACAATACTTCCACCAACTGTTATTTTTATCCATATGTAAACAGAAGCACACAGAGAAAGTAAATTGTCTGCCTTGCTCTTGCTGTAAGACTACAAGAATTATCTAGTATGGCACAGGAAAGTAAATTTCTTAAGAGCCGAGCTGAAAATCCAAGCCCTGCACAGCAGGTGGGCTGAAGCACACTGGAGTGTAAGACACCCAACCACAGGAAGGGCTTCTGCAGATACAAGTCTTTCCAACCAATTACACCATTGTATAATGGATACAGTTGCCTGCATCTGCTCTGATGGCAGGAAGCAGCAGAGGGTTTGGAATCAACACAGGATCACCAGATCTCTAGGCAGTGCTAGGGACTGCACTGAAAATGCATATGGGCTTCAAAAAAAAGGTGTATACATTTCTGGAAAATTCTACAGTATGGTACCAGGACCAACAAATTCAGTGGGAAAAGGTCAGGGCAATTCAGCATTTTGAAAAAATCCCACTTTAGTCTCTGTCCTGGCAGTGGACCAAAACTCAGCGATGCCAAGTGGTGTCTGCCAGGCCAGGAGACTGAAGAAGACCCTTCCCTACCCCATGCTTGGGGGGCAGCAGGAACTTGCAGCCAGCAGGGGCTGGGGAAGGTGGTGCCATGGCCAGAACAGCTTCAGGGATACCCAGAGGGGCGACAGCTCCTGGACCATTAAGGGAAGAGTTGCTCTTACCACCAAAATTACCACGTGTTAGAAAACTGAGATTCAGAGACTCTCTCCTGTTCTGCGCAAGGATCAGGGGTTTTCACTGGACACACGACTCACTCTGATCTGATTCAGCTTTTGAAAGGACAGTAAAAAGTCCTGACTTCCACACAAGTAAGTTTAATACATCTTCTGTACTTCAAAGTAGACGGTTAAGCTACAAAGAATTATTCATTCTCCACAGTTACTGGCCACTGCCATTCCTTTAACAGTGGGATACCCATCTAACACATACAGACATCAATATGCATTAATTTAATCCACAGGTCCCTCTGCCCCTGGATAAAAGGCCAACTTTAACCCTACGTTGCTGCCAGAAGGACAAGAAAGGCTCAGGAGGAGAAGTGGAAAGAACTTGTTTCTCCACCTGAAAGCACCCATAATTAGGAAGTGATGGATGTCGCTAGTAAAAGTGAGTGATGTTTTTCAGGAGGTCTCTCATCTGTAACTGCACTGTTTTCAGATAAAATAACCCTTTCTGTCAGGCAGTGTCAGGAATGTCTACAGCCAATCAGTCACTGCTATGCAGAAAAAAATATGACGTATTTGTTATAATATCTGTAGTGTACATAACAGCAGCCCTTCTTCACTGTGTGCCTCATCAGTCAGGGTCTCCACCCCGGCCATGCCAATAATTGGTGCTCCCGAGATAAACAGATAAATTGAAATTTTCAAAAACCTCAATCCCACTGCATGTGTTACAGAACTCCTTTTGAACAAAACACCTTTTACAACAGCATAAAATCATATCTGCCATCTGGAGTTAATGACTATCAAGTAAAACTCAGGAGGAAGCCCAGCTCACCACTCCTGTGTGCTGGCCTACAAAGCGGAACCACCACAAGGAACAGCTTGGAAGGAACTCAGCAAGGTAAGCAGGATCATTTGCAGCTTGGACACCATAAAATTTCACACTGTAACAACTTCACTCAAGACTCTGACAAACATTAAACAAGGAGAACAAATATCTAACACAATTAATCGAGATTACACATATGGCCTAAAGTCTCTGTGCCACTGTGCAAGTGCCAGGAGAGACTGTCCTGACAGGGAAAATGGGGCAGCTCCTTAACTACATAACCCTACAGATTGTCACAGTATCACACAAAATAACCCCTGGACTGCCACATCTCTGAACGAGGTGGCTTTGTCAGCTCTACAGCACCACTTAAAAAACAAAACAAAATGAAAAACCCCCATCAACATGATTAGGGAAATGGGACAGATAAGCTAGACAGACACCAAGCCTTTGGGAATGCTTTATGTGATCCCTGTCAAGCAGCCTAGCTATGTTTTTAACTGATTAAATCAGACCTTGACAGAAACCTTAGTGTCAATTTCCCAATATCCTAATAATTGCATGGAATTCTTGCTAAGGTCCATGCAAGAGATGACCACTCTGATGACAACACACTCCCATTCTACAGGTCATCTTACAAAATTCAATGGAGCTTAAGAGAGAGCTAAGGTTTCATTACCTAAGAGCCATTCTTCATCTTTAAACAAAGCCAGTGTATATTAATATTTAACCACTGCATGTTAGAGATTACATATCACTATTACATGCTCATAGCTATTACTTTTGCAAAACACTAAGAAAAAAATAGATGCTGATGTCACCGATCATGTGTTTTCTATTTATTGTGATGGGAAATAATCAGCTTCTCTGATTAGGTACATGTTTATTATATTACAAGGCAACAATTTCCTTCAAGGACCCAATCCAATCCACGTGCTTGACACAAACATTTCTTAAAGGCTATGAATTTAAACACCTGTGTCCTAAAAAACGCACTGGTGCTTCTAACAAAGAAAATGCTGCAGCATTGAAGAAATTTCAACATTTGATTACATTGTTTCCTCTTGATGCCTGATTGAGAAAACAAACATTTTTACATTATTAAGAGGCACTAAGGGAAGCAATCCCAGTAGTACCTGGCCCTTCTGAACCGTTGATTAACATTACCTGGAGAAGCACTGCCACTCACCTATCATTCAAAAATTTCACCTCTAAAGTTAAGGAGGAAGGAAGTACCTTATTACAACTCTGAATAAAGCAGGTGGGAAAGAACCTCCGCATGCCCAAATCCGTGATCAAAGTAGGAGTAACTCTGAAGTCAGACCACGCTGTACAGAGCCTTGCCCAGCTGATTTTTGAACACCTTCTAAAATGGAAGTACAACAAGTTCTCTGGGCTCTTGCTCAGTGCTCTTTCACTCTGCAGCTGAGCTGTAGGAACTTTCCTTGCTGCACCCTGTGTCCTTTCCCTCTTTTCCTTTCCTTGTGCTCCCCCTGGAAAAACTGGACAGTGCCATCACCCCACTCACCTTGCCAGGGCAGCTGAGCAGGCTCAGACCCACCCTCCTCCAGGCTCGGGAAGCACTGCTCCCCTGGTCCCCACTCACACATCTCCTGCTCCAGTCCCCAGTCACCCACACATTCTCCTGCCTGAATTCATCTGGTTTTGGCACCTCCTTCCTTGACTTGCTTTCCTCATACTCGTGACCACCGGTGGGATTCAAGCTTTCCCATAAACGAGGACCACCTCTTGTCCATCCCTTGGCTGAGATGGCAACCGACCACTTGGTCTCCTCTCCTCACCCACAGGCTGGTCAGACCCAGCTCCAACATCCCCTTCTAATCCCAGTCCACAGCCACATCCAGGGATACCTTCAGCCAACCCACGTTCCCTGATGCACCATCCTTGCAGCTGGATGCAGCACCATGTCTGGGGTCTCAGCAGCACCATTACCTTTAATTTCAGTCCTGGACACACACTCCAGGTGTAGCTTGTCCTCTCTGCAACTGTTGGCTCGTGTATAGGCGGTGATGCAGCAGCACCTTTCCCAAAGGACTCTTCCTGTGCTGTGCAGCCCTGCCACGTCCTCACCACGTTGTATTTCCTCATTTCAACTCATTAAACTGTAAGCTGCAGATTTCCACATGCCTTTTCAATCTACCACAACCATTTAACTCTGAACTGTGCTTCACAGTGCTTGAGCCCCACTCAGTCTGGACTTACTTGCAGATTTAGTTACTATTCTCTTGTCCACACCAGCAAAGAGAACAGCAAATAAAGCTCAGCCCAAGACAAACATGGGTGTATTCACAATATTCCTCATGCCGTCTCCCTTCTTCCCCTGATTTTCACAGTAAATTATGGATAACTACTCTTCAAACACAGTCCTTAACAATTAGTTGTTTACTATACAATTAAATACATATATTTCCTTATTCAACAGAAATGCCACAAGAGGTTTTATCAGAAATTACTGAAGGTAACGTCACAAGTACTGCTATTCCCGAGTCCGTTTTTTCTTATCCTCCAGATTCCTAGAAACTGATTAAAAATTTTGTTCCAATTCTCTAAGCATTGCAGTTAGACTAACTAGTCTGTAATTCCCTGGATCCCCCTTTTTCAAACTGAGGTAATGCCTTTGCCCTTTTCGGTCCTCCAGGACCTCTCTTGGCCTTCCCAATTTCTAAAAGATAATTGTAAATGGTTCAAAGGTTGCTTGGCTAGTTGCTGATGTACCCTAGGGCAAATTTCATCAGGCTCTGCCTATTTGAATACACCTATCTTATCTCCTTTTTCTGATCTATCCTTTTTCTACTCTGCACTTTACTCCTATCACCTTGTTTAAATTAATTTGAATTAATGTGAAGACATGCTCAAGCAATACAATAGCTACATGATATCCATTTAATATTTTATCTTTCAGCTATAACGTTAGCAAAAAAATCAACTCCACACTATTCATATACCATGACTATGGCCTTTTGGAGATACAGAAGAACATTTAGAAAGATTGGTCTGAGCTAGACTGAAGACTGCATATGGTTTAGACCAATCCTCAAGCTGAGGTGTCTGAAGGGAAAACACTAGGAAATGTCAATAAACTCACTATCTGTGAAGGAAGACTTCAAGAGAAATTTTAACTGTGTTTTAGAAAGGACTCTTTCAATCACTACATCAGCCTGGTTTGGTTTTATAAATTAAAAAAAAAA
>VXAC01008320.1:701024-795766 GCA_013399225.1 Rhipidura dahli | reverse complement strand
AAAAAAAAAGATAAATAATCCAACACTTCCCCAGTAGATAAACCATTTGATAACCAAATGCACAATTTCCTGTTGATTGCCTAAGTTATCCAGCACTGATCACTGTCAGGGGTAGGGTACTGAATTAGACTGACCACTGCTCCAAACCAGCACATCAAGTCCCACTCTTCCATGAACACTGACAGGTATCTTGAAGCACATTACGATTTTAATGTGTGCACCTGTTCTAGCCATCATTTACCTTTCATCAGCTGGAAATTACCATTCTCATGGCTGAGACGTGGCAAGATACCACAGGATCATTGCTAGTCTGCTTCTATGAAAAGCAAAACAGACAGCCTTAGATCATCCTCTGTGATTTCTATTTTGTTTTTCAGCAAAATGAACTAGACGTGGTTGTGTGCTGTTACCACATTTCAGCTGAAGCACAGTAACTTCTTAAACTGCTTCATTTCCATCCTCAAAGACACATCAAGGCTCTGTTCTGTGATCTCCTAGGCAGAAGATGCAATGTTAATGGAGATTCTGGCTGTCATTTTTAAAAGCAGTTAGTGATTTGAATGCCTCAATTTCTAGTGTACCCAACTTGAAGTATTTTAAAAGGTCCAATTTTCAGTAAATGATGAACACTCAAAAACTGCTGGCTGGTGGTTCCCACACCACTTGGTGTTTAAATCCAGAATCCATTTTACCTGAAATTTCTACCTAGAAAATCCTTCTGCAAGACTAAAACCCTAGTACCAGTCAAAAGAAGGGGGGAAATCGTTTTCTTTTGCTAGCTGTGATGAAAATGCAACAAATCCATGCATTCTTTCAGTTACACAAAATACAGCAGCCTACCCTTGAATACGCATCGGTGAGTATTTTCTTCCAGAGTGATACACTGAAAACCTTCTCTCACAAAATACTATAATCAGCTTTCGGTGAAACCTACTTTACTGGACATAATATAAAGCTTGATTTCCAACACTGTCAGGCCAGAAAACCCACCCAATCCTTCCAATCCATATATATTGCTGGTACTTGTCCCTACTGCAAATGCCACCATCAGAAATCCCTGTCTCGCTGCCTGCCTCCCCTGAAAAACAGATCATAATTAGCAGAATCCCTGGATCTCATCCTCGAGTCAACGATGAATAAAAACAAGGTATGAATAGAGAGAACAGTCAGAACAGTGAACTAATGGTAGTCTCTGCTGCTGTTCCTTATTCCACTAGCAGAAAAATTCAGACTATTTTAGTCAGAGGAGTTTGGTGCCATGCAATTGTTCAGTCACAGCTCAGCAAACCTCATTATTTCAGGCCTCTTTAGACATCCCGAGTTTTGCCCGCGAGTACGATCGGATGCGGATCCGCTTGGTGTGGCACCGTGCCCCAGGAACGGCACAGCTGGTGCTCGTGCCCGGCACAGCCCTGGGAGCTGGCACAGGCACTGGGAACCCCGGTTCACAACTCCCTGCTTTTTAATCCATCACCCCGCTGGGCTCTGCTTCAAACCCACAGTTTAACCAATACTGGCTGGTTTCAGCCAAGCCTATGCTGATAGTAGACAGAACGAAACCGAGTTAATTAGAGTTAAATGTAGCCTCAAAGGAGATCTCAGCACCAAAACTCCTTATGCACATTAACTTATATAGCATGTATTTTTAATGAGTTCAGCACTTGTCTCGAGTTTAGGAAACACACACATGGGGTGGCAGCTATTCAAAGCCATTGCGCCAGAGCACGAGCAAGTGCTGACTCTGCGAGATGACAAGGTTATGTTGCCAGTTATGGAAATTCTACCTTTATTGCACAACCCTCAGATACCTAAATTTAAATTAAACAGGTGAAGTGACAACACAAAAGCCACCTACCAATATACTGATCATAAAATAGAAAAGGAAATGAAAAAGACCTGAGGGCTAAAGCTCATGTTCAATTTTGCAAATATGGTTAAATCTTGTAACATCTCAGGCATCTCCTGAGCCTCTTTTTCATAAATAAACTTCTGAAAATATATATCCCTGTAGACAGCTAAAGCAAACACCTTTAAAGCAGAAGGGAATTTTATGAGTGCAAATTCGGAGCTTTAAACCCCACCCTTCCCTCTCCACATGCATTCTCCAACACTCATCCTGTGAAGCCAGGTAAATGGCCAGTAGTCGTGCCCTTTGGGTTCCAGTACATTAAAGCAATCCACTTACTTGTGAGATAAAAGGACCTGCAAAGGCTCTTAAGTCCAAAAAATATATAGTCATATATAAATAAGGCTGAACTATGCCCACAAATTCTGCCAATGCCCTTTCGAGCCTGTCATCTAAGTATGGCCAGGAAACACTGTTCACCGGATTACAGTGAAAAGTAAGGGGTAACTCACTGTTTTGGATTAATTAGCTTGCTCCAGCCAACGTGGCATTAACACACAAATCACTTTGAATCACATAAGTTTTGTGCCAGCATTTTGCAGAAATATGTAACCTCTATTACTGAAAACAACCCTTCAATTAGAATGTGGTACTGCAAATCATTTTCCAAAATGTAAATAAACTAAATAATAAAAATATTTCAAGTATTGTAAGAGGATAGTATGACCCAATGCCAACGCTTTTACACTTTAAAGTCAGAATGAAAAGAACTAATCATGTAAAAATTTCAGTTTCAACTGTGATTCCAGTGGTAATGCTGCTTGTATAAAAAACCCCCCAAACCATGATCACACAGCTATACAGTATTTCCCTAGCAATAGCCAGTTCAAATGAAAAATCTTAACTTTGTTTTTCTTCTTTTAATCTTTTCAAGCAGTATTCACTTTAATAAATTTCCTAACTTCATGACTGTAACATTCAAGTGGATAGGTGTTTTTCTGTATCCCTGAAAATGCATCCACACAAGGATTTTAGTTTAAATGAATGACAAAAGACTGCTTCAGGATACAGTGCTGTCTCAAAACTCCTGAAAACTCAATCTGTATTCTGCTAATCTAGGTTATAGTTTATCTTCAGAGGTTCTCTTGTAACCTCATTCCTTGATGCTTTAGATTCAGCCTGACATGATTGAAAAGGCTTCCTTTTCTTTTTTCTACCATTCATCCACTTAGTTCCCAGGCTCCCTTGTCCCCCACCCCCAAATCATTATTAAGGAAATTATTTTAAAAGAAAACCCTACAGATAAACTACAACCTGTAACAGGGAAATTCCGCCCAATTTATGTTCAAGAAAGTTGATTTACTTTTAAAGATATTATTGCATGCCACTCAAAACTGTACTTTGTCAATTTTTTATTGACTGAGTCTGTCATCTTTTCTTTCCTAAAATCTGAGTTTACTTTAAGAATGACAGAAGACTTTCTCAGGGTCAGCTGAAAGCATTCATAACTGCACACACCAGAAAAGAAGTGCTATAAAACTGAGAAGCCCTCAAGGACAGCTGTTTTGCTGAGGAGCTGCATGACCAAGCTGCCACCTCAGCTCCCACGTAATGTCACCTCTCCTGGTTCAATTGTCACCACGTAGTGCCCTCCCATGGAGGTGGCCATCTCCGAACTAAGACTGCTCTAGGGTGATTCCGAACACAATATAAAACAAATGCAGATGATTAGTTAAGAAAAGTCAACTGAAGATGGTACCATAATTCAGATACTGTCCAGGTTTGCCAAGTCAGCCCATCACTGGGATATACTCAGCCCTGCTGCCCACTGCCAGCCCAGCTTCACGCTGGCAGCTAAACGGAAGAGGTGAGCCTGCAAGGAAGCTGGTGGGGAACAGGGAATCTGACCTGTCTGCACCTCTGTGTACTGAGCACCCACCCATGTCCCATCTCCTGAGCTAAGGGACAAGGGGATGCACTATTCCAGCTCTGTTCTGCAGTGGGCACAGCAGCCCCAAGCCTTCCTGCTCACCCTCCTGCCTCACCCAAATGCAATGACGCCAACCTGGGCCCATCTCTGAGGAGAAGCAAGCATGCCACACATCACAGCAACACACCCTTCCCTGCCCTGCTGCTGCTGTGAAACACGAGGTTCCTGAGAGCAGCCCTCCCATTGCGTTGCCTCTGCGTAACCTCCCAGGCGGCACATCCCAAACGCTGAGCACCACCTCCAGCTGCACCTGCCACTGCCCAACCCAGCACCAGGTGCTGGCAGGATCTCCTCCACAAGGCTCTGAGCCCAAAAGCCCAGGAGCAGCTTTCTCCCTGCCCCAGGACCACATCAGCAGTAGTTTCAAACACACATACACAAAGACATACCTACCATACATATGTACCTCTCTCTCCACTTAAGCAACAACACCCGTTCCTGATGTTTGAGAAATCTTGCTTGTTTCAAGCATCAGCACCTTAGCTAATGAATTTTTGCTTCTCTTCTACGCTCCACAAATACTGGGCTGAGTAACATATAGCCTAATTGACTGTTAAGGTCACTGGCCAGCTCTTTAATCTTATTTAGTACACTTTGAGACAGTTCATGAGTCATTAGGGCCTCATTCTTGGGGACAGAAGGACACATAATACTCACTAAAAAAGAACATAAATGTGATCTAATATGCGTATTTTACAGGTTGCGAAATTACAAAGATAGCACTAATTATTTCTTTTCAATGTTGTATTTTTAATAATGTTGATGATTTTAATATACAATAAAAATATTTGTTAGAGCCTGCTGGTGAATTCCTAACATACAACAATGCTGTAACTCTAAGAAAATTCTTTAAGTAGTAAAAGTCACACTTTAAATACCATCTTGAAGAGAAAAAAGGGCTCAAGGGAGACCTAACTTAAAAATTACTTGCTTGAAAGGGAAAAAAAAAAGGGACGTTTTTTCAAGCTGTTATTAATGATATTTGATTTTATGATCTAAATTGTAATTCAGTGCATGCACGTGTCAGGAACTCTGCAATACTTTTGAAAGGGATCAGCATCACTAATCAGGCACTGAAATCAAATTTCTGGGTGAATCTGGCAGCTCAAAGCTGGCTTGGAAAGATCTTTGAAAAATACAGTTAAACAGTAATTATACATAAGTGTGCTTGAGAAACTTTACACCTGTCTTGACATGAATCAGATCTTTGCATGGATGATAAAATTCTTGGCATTGCTTTAGGTGATTGGGATGGCATTAGCTTAGGCAGGGTAAGAATTCAACAGCCACAAGCCTAGACAGGTAGGATAAAGGAGTTACTGACTCAAAAAGGCACAGCAGCTTATCTTTGGAAGTCTAAACATGCTAATCATTTAACATAAACAGATCTGCTGATATTTTTAGAAAGGAATTTCAACTCATAAGTAACAATGTTAAAAAAAGGACACCAGTATCCCTAATCATATTTTCCACAGGTCCTCCCAGCTCCTTGCAGATTGTTGCTACTAAAACTCAGACAAGAGAATAAAAAAAAAAAAAACAAACAAGTAAAAAGGGGAAGAAAGAAAAAAAGCCAGAAACAGAAAGCTGGGTTTGGGATTAGGACAATAATGAACTTGTTGGCAGTGTTTGACTGCTGGCTATGCTACAATACTTCTGCAACCTCTGTCTCCCTCTGCCTCAGTTCCCAGTCCGTAAAACCAAGTGATAATGTTTCCTTACCTCACAGGAACGTTCTCAGAATAAATCCATAAATGCCTGGAAGACACTGAGATACCACTGTGACAGAGGCCATAAAAATACCTAGGGGAAAAACAAACAACATAAGAATAAGTGTCATAAGTGACCAAAGCAGCAGAGACATTCACAGATGAAAGGTAAAGCAAAGATTAAAATTTTTCTTAATGACATGAATTCTCCACCCTGGGAAAGAAGTAGTTCAGTCCAGCACATATTCCCATACAGAGACTTTTAAAACCAAGACAGCAAGGGACATTTTCCCCTTGCACATGACACAGTCATGATAATCCACCACCAGATGCAAGCAGGAAAGATGTTTACATATGTTTAATTTAGCTCTCCATGACAAGAACCCCGATCACAGCAACAGAGCCCCACATACTGACAATGCTCTTCCTCAGCCTCCATATCCAATTCTAACTGCAGAGCTGAGCTCTTCCAGCAGTTAAAAAAACTTTCAGCCTAACACTTATTCCTGAACAGCTTTTATCCATTTGTTTTCATGCCAACATTGATCCAGCAGCTTAAACAGCTTTTCCCTATCCCTCAAGTTTATTTCCCTGACAGTAAAAAATGAATTACACCACCTCCCTGTAAGAGCTCATTTGCCCACCCAATTCAAGTAAATTCTTCAAGTTTCCTCACCAGTGACTCCCTATCTTTGATATATCCATGTTTCCTGTATCCCCCCACATCAGTATCTTCTGCCCAGCCCCATCTTCATGGCCTGCTGTCACCTTGCAACTGCCCAAAGATGTGTTTCTCCAGCATTTTCAGCTGGTAACCCCCTCCATCCCAACCAGTGCAGAGCAGAAGCTGCTCTCCTAATGCCTTCTAAGCTTACAACCCTGCATGAAATCACCGTGGAGATATGTCCCACTTGGATTGCTCTGGGTCTCAAGCTCTTTCTGAAAGACATCCTGTCCCTTTCACAGCACTGACTGTGCCTTCCTACCTGTCCCACCTGTAGCACTCTGAGCCCTCAGGGCACTGCTCTGTTGTGCCAGGGGTGTCACAGGGAACACGCATGGTCTCCCTAAAAACACAACTCCTATCGTCAATGTCAACTCAACCCAGCAGCTGATGGCTTGAGCTCAACTACACCACTAAGCGTATTTTAACATGAGCCAAATGACTACAGCCCTCAGAAGGATAAGTGATTCAAAATTATGCAAATGCACAGAATACATTATTTAGTCTTTACCATTTCCAAAGTACACATTTTGTGTAAACAGTTTCAGCCCTCTTATGGAGGGTGTGACAGTGCCCTGATATCTGGGTTGTCTGATGGTTGCTGCATCATTCACTGACCATCATATCCCTGGTGGCAGAGGGAGAGGGCTTGCTCCAGTTCTGAGGTGGGACATGAGGCCTGAACAGTCTGCCTGCTGCCCCCAGTGCTCAGAGATACCTCCACCCATCCTCTCACACACACACCCCTTGGACACCCTCTCTCATCCCCTCACCAACTCAGCTGACCAGGACAACAAAAATCCCCCCACTTTTTTTCATTTCTGAGGGGAGAGGGCAGTTTCTTTCCTCCTGGCACTTTGTGTGGAACCAGCTCAGGAGCTGCTTGGAGAAGCACTGGAGCTGGTAGGAAGGGAACAGCAACTTCCCCCCTCTTGCTGGCAGTCTGCCCCCAGATCAGACTGGGATGTATTGGAAACCTCAGCTCAGGGAACCAGAATACACTCACCTTTCCAAGGACTTGGATCCATTTTAAACTGTGCTCTAATAACCTTCACAAACAAATATATTATGCAATTTATGTTATGCAGCATTGACTTCAATGACTCTGTAGCAGTGCTTACACTACTATATTTACTTCTGGCACACACTGGCAGCCTTCGCTGCAATTATTCTGAGCTTGCTCCTGTTCTAAACCCGGAGGTCTTACCCTGCCAGTATCTATGCACAATGCTCCTCAGTATGTTTTCCCTAACTTTGACCACACTGTCTCTTCTGTCTTCTATCCCTGCAAGCTCCTTTGTCTAGAACGTGTCCTAAGTTTTTCCTCCTTTCACACAGGGTCCCAATTTTATACCCCAGCAGCTCTCCCTCAGTATAAGATCACCAGCTTCCACCTTCAGCTGTCCCACGCTGTTGGTCTCCATCCCTCAGGTGAGAATTTTAGACAAGCACCCTGGCACCTCCTGCCAGGCTCCCTGAAATTGGAGGAAATCCCTCTTTCAGGCATGTACACATGCACCTTGATGCCCACGGCATCAAGATCATCATAGCAAATAAACAGAGGAGAGATTATACAAATTTGTTTTCTCCCTTCCCCCAGACTCACAGAATGACCATTTCAGTACTGACTCTTTCCACTCTCTTCATCAGTCTTTGCTGCAGGAATGGCAGTTGCATCTCAGTGGAATCCATCCACCAGTAAGTGGTTTGTTAATTCCCAGGACATGTTGCATACAGAGAAGGATACTTAAGCTACTTAAAAGGCAACCCTCTATTAAATGTATAAAAATGCTTGAAATTTCTCTGAGCCAACACTTTAATGACTTCCTTTAAATGTATCAGTCTCTGCTGCTAATTGTTACACTGCTTTTTATGCATTCTTTTAAACGCATTCCTTGGATACCTTATAGAATTTGCTATAGTTCTAACACACAGTTTCAGTCATGCATGGTACACACTCATGTATTTCACTATAAACTTCCTTCCCCGAAAAGCTTAAGTAGATTTTTGCATTTGTATAACAGGGACAGTTCAAGTCAATTATTCTCAGCTATACCACAGTGACTGTACTGCTAGAAAAGGAAGTGGAAACATGTCACCAAAAAAACTCACCCCCCCAAAAAAAACCCCAAAACAAACAAAAAAAGCCAAAGCCAAAACCAACAAACCACCACAAAAACCCCCCAAACCACCTCTTCTACACTGAAAATATTAAGATGGAGCTAAGAATTTTAAGATGAGGTTAGAATATATTCTCAGTCATATTAAGCACTGTTCAATAAGCAATTTAAGATTCCTGGAAATCCCTGCCACAAGAGGACCTGTGCATGCTGAAGTGATCACTTCTGCTCTGAATTTCTTTGTGTCTGTTTGTCTGACAGATATATGTAAAATTTTACACTGATTCAGTTTTGGATGTCTTAACTGACTATTATAAAACAGATGTTCTGCTTATACTGAGAAAGGGCATATAAACATTACGTATTTGCTGTGGAGGATTAACCATTAACGAAAAAATTAATCAGCAGTGACGAAAGTGGTGATGGCAGTTCACTGGAGATAACCTCCCTGCGCAGCATGCTACAGTCTCCATCTGCTAATTTAAGGCTGCTGGAGGCCTCAAGTGATGAAAGAGAGACCATACCAACAGGATTTTAGCACACTGAAGTACACACAGCTTCCCCCCTCCCACAAGTTGAACTCAAGGCCAGTGGGAGCAGTGGGGAGGCTGCCAACAGTAAGTGCCATGCTGCACGTCCCCTGCAGCACCCTGAACAAGAGCCCAGCACCTTCAGCTGCACCTGGACACCTCTGCTGCTGAAAACATGAGCACCACCTCCATGGGTTTTGCCAGTTTCCGTGTGCCAAGCCCAGAATATTTTCTGGAACTCTTCAAGGCTGCTTTTTCAATCTCTGAGACAGTGTTTACTGAACACACAACACCAGCAGCCATGAGCTTTTTATGCGGCATTGACAACAGCAAACGCATCTCTTGGTGAGCTCCCATCTTGCTGATGCTGCAAGAGGCTCTGCAAGGGGCCAAGAAAAGCCACAACTTACCACAAGAAAATGGCAAATTGTGAAAAACCTGCATCATAAGGTTACCTGCCTAGGCACAGCTTCAACAGAGCTCTGAAAATACCTCAAGTCTTACACTGACAGAGGTTAAAAACCTATTATCTTTCCCAAATGACAGTGTGAATACATGTTCAATGGAACACCCCGCCTCACCAAGCTACAAAGTAGATTCTGCTCTTTCAGTTCAACAAATACAAACCACAGGGAGCTTTTTAAATGAAAGCATTACGAAGATTACATTAGGAAAGTTTGATCTACTGTAAAACACTCGCACACAACGTTAAGAGGTAGAACAACCTTTAACACCTGCTTTCTCTTCAAACACAGCACTACCTCTGTGCACGGTTTGGTTCCTAATGGGATGAAATCTCAAGCTAATTTGTATGGCTTACTCCACCAGCAAAGAATACTTCAAATGTTTGGGATCTAGTGTTCCACTAACACCAAACTGGTGAGAATATTCTTGTAAGAGTGTGTATTCCACAGTGCTGCTCAGCTGGCTGCCGCCCTGCAGGACGGATCCAACCAGCAGAGAATATTTTCACCCCAGTGTGAAATGTTGTGACACACGAGGAGGTGCAGCAGCTGGAAAAGCACTGCATGATCCAAGCAATGTTGAAAGTCATCATCATAAATATTCACAAGCAGACTGATTTGTTTTCTTACTAATAGCACATTGTTATTCACAAATATTAATCAGTTTCTAAATACCACCTGTTACTCGGCCCTCCCTCCTCCATGTGACAGGGGCTCCCTGACTGGCTTGCAGACCATCCACACTGCTCAGAGATTTAATGATGTTTCAACTTCCAGAGCTCACTCAGCTACTGGGAGGAGAGGCAGGGAATAATTACTTACTTATGTCTTTCTTTGCTGACCTCTCTGGAGGATGAAACAAGCAGCTTTAATGGCCTCTGAAGGGAGGCTGGTCCAGTCCTCCAGAGATGGGAATGATGACAACTGCACTAGTAGGTCTTTGGCATGGAGAATGATTTTAAAGATCCAAACTTCAAAGATCTCAATGAGGGGAGAGTTCAAACTCAAAATTTCTCCCCAATGGAGGGAAGAAAGCTGCTAATGCAATCATTCGTGTTTCCAGCGATCACTGACACTTCAGACAGAGCTGAGGCACCAGGAATTGCCTGTCACATCCTACAGTATAAATAAACCTCACACTGCCAGGAGGAAAGCTGTAACAAACCTCGGCAATTTTCCTTGGATTTCTTTATATCACCTCTTCAAAGGATCTCTCTATAGGTATGAGGTACAGGTGCAGACAGACAGTCAATATGGGATTCTTCTTCCTCTCCACAAGCAACAACCTCCTCCTAATTATGTACATAATTATGTACCAATAACATGAGAAAGTTGGGCAGAGCACGGATGAAATGCACAAGGTAGCCGTACACTTAAGGTTGAAGTGACACAGGTGAATGATGGAAGTACTGTCTTGGTCTCTCCAAACCCTGGATGGAAGATCCCTCAGACCTTTCAAACACACTCCTCCTGCTCAGTGTCCAGCAGAGACAGCCACGAAGGATGAGCTTACCTTGATGAATTCAAATTAATACAAAAAAATAATGGAATTATTATGAGCCTGGGTTCACACAGCCTCACTGGAAGAGAGAACCTGAAGCATTCTCCTCACAGACGCCAGCTGAAAGACTCAAGCTCCGAAATGCAGCATTTGGCATTTCCATCATCTCAGGAAGGAGTGCTGCCTTTTCAGTGCAAATGCAGCACGAAGGTTGTTATCCCACAGCTGCCGGACTCAATACCAAGGCACAGACACCAGCTTGTAAGCTTCCCAGCAAGGAGACACAATCTATTCAAAACACCTTCCAGTAACATCAGATTTTTCTTACCAGCATGACTTCACTGGTACATCCCAATCTGAATTCTTCTTAAATGTTTTTTTTAAGATCTTTTGCATCAGGCTATCAGCTCTACAGAACAACTAGAGTAGAACAGCTAATAAATTACAGATTTTAGATGAAAAGTCAGAGAAGTTTTAGCTGGAAAACGTAACTGCAGGACAATTTAACCTTGCTCTTGCTAAATATGGAATGGAGAATGCAGTCAGGGCTTGACATCCTCAAACTCGTAATAGAAAAATATCTCTGTTACAGTGCCTGCAGACAACAATAACCCAGGACTATCAGGATTTTCTGAGAGTTTGGACAGCCTCACATTCAAGTCCCTAAGATTATAAAACTGGAAAGTGGGAGGGCAAGGAGCACACACACACAGAATGTCTAAAGTAATTTTCCCAGTGACTGACACACATGGTACTGAATTTCTTATGGACCTGAATGGCTGGAGCTGAAGTTAAGCTTCACTAGAGCTATATTTAGTTCTGCACAAATACAAATTAGGAAACACTTTCTTCCCAGTTACTAATGCAGTGTGACAGGAAACAATTATTTGCTCAGTGTCTAATGTTACCTTTGGTGAATATCTAGTTCACAGAAACTGTATATTGTATAATAAAGAACCAAGCTGATATTCTGTAAATCAGTGAGAAAAATTATTTTAAAAGATGAAGCAGCACTGAATTTGTACATGTCTGAGCTACACTGGTCTTAGCTATGCAGACAGAGTTAGTACTGAGGCATCTTCTGCTTTGATAGTAACAAAGTGAGTTTGTTTTCCAAATTCTACATTCATTTATTCAAGAATTCTGCAGATATCTAAAGGACATAATGGTTCCCCTAAAGTGTAAAACAGAGCTGGGCACAAGGACAGAACAATTAAAATAAAATCCATCTTTTATGATTTCAAGTGCCAGTTTCTCTCTATGAAAAATGCAATTCTGTGTCACAAGGGAGCTCTCAGCTCAGCAATCGCTTCAATCTTCAATCTCTACAAAACACAAAAGACAACAAAATGCATGATTCACATGAAGGGCTAGCTAGACCTTAAAGAAACAAGCCATGATTGTATAGAGGAGCCCCACGTGCTTCAGAAGGGCTCAAAAGGCTGCACTCAAAAAATCCTAGGCATGTGGCTGAGAAGAAACCCTGCTCCTGCCTACTACAGCAAGAATGCCGACTAACAGGCTTGGAGTTTCTAGGCCATCAACACAGCTCCTTACAAGCTAAGGAAGTTACAAAGAACACAACACTACTGCACAAACATTTCTTCTGGCAACACTAGGCAAATACTTACCAGACCCTTTGCTATACTGAGTCACATGAGTATTTCTAGAGCTGCAGGAGCTGACATTCCGTGCTTGGCTTACCTAAGAGCCAGGATAACCAGAGAGATGCACTGAGTATCAGCATTCTGACGACCTTTCCAGTTGCAGATCCATTTGAGATGGAAGGCAGATGAGCCCTTGGCACCATCCAAAACACCATCAACAGCCCAGGTTTATTCAGCCAAAGCTGCACTACTAAAATATATGCATGTCTTTGCCTAACCTTCCACAGCTTTCTTCTGGGGGGAAAAAAGGAGCTGATAAACATTTGGTTTCTTGGTACTGTCTTGTAAAACATTATCAGTTATTTTGATAGCAGGTTCTTTGAGCAGGTCAGACATGGAAATATGAGAATTCTGGGCACAAAGCAAACAAACCTCTCAACATAAGACAAAACATTTCTTAAGAGATTCTGAACAATCTCTCTTACCTACAAGTGCCAGGTATGACTAAGTTTGATTAATAAGTTACAAGAATTTCCAGGGAGAAATGACACCTCCACTACTCCCACTTGTATAAAATCTAGGAACACTGCTTATGTGTTCCATCTTCTTCGAGGATCCTGTGCCAACAAGGAAAATTCACACCCCACCTGGGGCAACTCCAGGTTTGATCAGGAATTTTACTTCAGATGCCCATAAGATCCCTGCCAATGTTTTAATTGCTACATCTTTACTGTAGCAAGGTTAATTCCTACAGTGCTTTCTCTACTCATCAGCAAAACCCGTGCTGAGTCAAAGACTTAACTTGTCTATGCTGCTGGAGAGAGGGGGGGCTGAATTTTTTCAGGTATATCCAACTGACACACGACTATTTTATCCAAGCACAGGTGTACATCTTGCCCCCATCTCCGATAGCGTCAGAGGAGTGGGAACAATCACGCATCCCCATCGCTGGGGTAGAGGTGCACATCAATATTCAGCCCACAGATCTTGCTAGTATCAAAGGGCAGCAGCTACGTCATCTTGTTCAGAGATGTACCAGATTAAAGACTCCTCTATTTCAGTAGTACTGACGCTGCCAGGCTGGTAGACCAATACACACACGAGCCTGGTAAAACAAGAAGTGGCTGAAGCTCTCCACGGAACTGATACAACATAAGTGCATTTTATTCCTGTACATGTAACGCTACAGAGCAACACTCTCCATTACTAAACAGGAATAGCTGCTGTCAATGTTTACTGAAGAGACCAGATTGGACTTTCAGCAGTCAAGCACGTAGGCCACATCCACCTTCTGGTTTCCTAGAACCTTTTAAGTTATTATATGACTCTATACTGCTCCTTGACTGTTCTCTCAAAAGAGAGGACGCAAAGCAAAACAAGGCTCTAGCTTGGAACAAGATGAACAATTACTCCAGAAGAGACTCATTTCCACTAGAAATCTCATTTCACACCTTTTCTCACTCCTCCAAAAAGTCATCCACTAGCCCTCTTCGTCACAGTGCTAAAATAATCAGGAAGAAAAGTAGGAACCTCCTTTCTGATTTGGTTCCCATGCTGCATTTCCTCTCCCTTCCCCAGAGTACTAAGCTTTTAGACAAATGTATAATATGAACGGAAGCCTGAAGAACTAAAAGAATGAGGAAACACAGATGACTGGCATACAAATTATTATTAGCTACTAAGTAATCAAATGGATAAAGACACATGTTTCAAGAATTAAGAGCAGCTAATTGTTAGTAATTAGGATTAGAGTTACTCTTTTTAAGAAAGTCACTACTATACATCAGCCTACTGTGTCTTTTCCTGCATGTAAAGTAACTGGTACTGGAGAAGATGATCTCTTTTCATCCAAATTACCCATTCCCCAAACAGTCACCCCAACCTTTCAATCTGCCAAGGATAAAGAGTAAGGAATATTTCATTCCATACACAAGATCTCAAAATCTCAGTTTCACTGTGTAAGTCGCAGTTACACTGTTGTCCCAGAAAAGGCAGTGCTGATTCCAACCTATCTCGGAAAAGAGAAGAGGAACAAAACATCATTACTGCCACTTCGTCCAGGATGGGCTAGAAAGGAGCACTCTCTAAGCACTGCTTAGTGGTTCCTCACATCCTCTTTTTGCAAGGTTTTAATTCCACATCAAGCAGACTCCTGCACAGAACTGACTTTAAGGGACTCTAGAGAATTTTGAAGGGTTTTAGAAAAAGAGAAAACCACACAGGTGTCTTCTCAACACCAAAAGAACAGAACAGCTCTAGCACAGGGGTGCAGGAATGAAGAGATCTGAACAACTACACTACAAATGAACTTCTAAGAGTGACACCAACAGGACAGACAGCATGAAGTCAGGACTAGGCTTGTTCTTTTGAGGATTAGCGGCTCTAGCCCTTCCTTGCTTGCCCGGTGGATTACTCCACAGGACAGCAAATTCTCACTGTAATGAAAAAAACCCTTGTGTTATAACAAACATTACAATATTAATGCAATACGATGGAATGGTTGGATTGGTTTTAATCCATCACAACTCGCTGAATCAGACCAAGCTCACATCAGCGTTGCCATCAGTGTGTCCTCCAAAGCACCAACGCACTGATATTTATCTGCCTCCCTATAATGGTCATTACAGTGGAACATCCAATCCCTACCCAAGGTGAGTTGCAGCTTAAAATTCAAATACAGGTGTCTTAAGTGAACAGAGATTAACGCATTTATCACACATTCATTACTACAGAGCATCTATTATAGATGCATATTAAATGTGGATGAATATACTCAAGAAGTCTAGACAAGCATATTTCCAATTAATAAACAGCTTTCTCCACTCCCAAACCAAAATTATCATAAATTATAATCCCCAATGAGTGATCTCCTATAGCACAAAGTATTAAAATAAAGAGCACTTTTAAAAGTTATTTACAATACAAACACTCTAGTTTATGCTTAGTAAAATAAGCCAAAACTCTGTCTCAGAAATGCCTGTATTTCAGTTTTATACATGTGAATAAAGCACCAAAATCTGAGTATACTGTTAATAGTAAAATAAATGCATCACATATCTATTTTGCTCTACAATTTCACCTCATCACACACTGAAATGCAAACACTACAGCATGGATTCCCACACTACTTATAATGGCTGCATCTCCACTACATGTTCAGAAGGATGTTTAATAGTACCAATACAATAACATTGTCCAGCCTTGGATAGTCAGAGTTCTTGTAATCAGAAATACAAGAAATCCTAATTTCTAGTGATCCTGTGATCCAGAATAAAAAAACCCCTCATATACATGAATTTCTCTTTCCACATGGTTAAGGATTTTCCCTTGAGAAGCAAAATAAATATTTCAAACATATACTTAAATAATGTCCTAACATACTTAATAAAAATAAACTTAATAAAAGAGCTTAATACTTAATACTTAATAAAAATACTTAATACATAATAAAAAACCATTACAACATATTTGTAAATACTCATAAAATTAAAATTATTTTATGTATTGAAAGTATTCTAATTTAATATATGTTCAAAAAACTTACATTTGCTTGCCATGCCTTCAAGAAAGGCAAATCACCAGGTTAAACAACTGAAAGTAATGCACTAAACCACCTCTAAATAATGATTGACCTTTTGACTGATGCAGAAATAGCTTTTTTCCTAACTTCAGTTTATCCAGTTAATTCAATTCAAAGACTTGTTTTGCTCAAAAGAAGAAATCAATTAAGAAATAACATAGTACGAAGCTTTGTTTTCTTTCTCCAATCTAGATATAAACATTTAGAGCAAGAGGATTAAATCTACCATTTACAAAATCCTCCGGGGCCAAAACTATTTTACAGTCACTATGCAGAATTAATACCGTAACTATTTCAAAACTTGAAAGCCCTCCCTTACCAATTCAAAAAGCAAAATGCACTAAGTTTGCTTTTGATTTATGCACGCAATAAATTTAAGAAAAACTTAGTTAACTATTCAATATTGTTTCATGCATTTTAACCGAATTCAAATTTTGACATCAATACAACTATATATTCAGCACTCAGTATATGTTAAATAACTATTTTACTACCAAAAATATGAAGGACCTGAAAGCTTATTTGGCATAGTCACAGACAATTATAACACAGGCTTAGAAGGCTGACAAAAGGTGTTACCTTACCATAAAAGCTTTACTTAGCAGTAAAAATCAAGGCAATCTAATAACTACCAAACTACTAATAATTAACCTCCCCTTTGAGAAATGTAACAAGGTAAGATCAAAGGAAGCGATTTACTTCAAAGTTTCTGCTTGATTTACATCATTATTTAAATCATGTTTCAGAGAATGAGATATTTATTACAAAGTAGCAAAAAAAAAAAAAAGGGGAAAGATTTAATGAACTCTGACAATGTTCTCTATTTTTAGCATCATGCCAAAATCACCACATATTTGGCAGAAATACTCCTAAAGGTCCTTGAGCTATCCTATTGGTTTTGTAGCTGATAGTCTTTAATTTCAGAACACTCAGATGGGATAAAACTCAAGCAAGAGTGAGTAATTTTACAATTACTTGGGAGCTGGGAAGGATAGGGTGCTTGAACAGATTTCAGCACATCCCTAACCATGCTGGGATTGTGCTCCTGCTGGTGAATTGAAGCCTTCTAAGTACCTCCTCATCCTGCACCAGCAAGGAACATCGGAATGATACTTCAGAGCCCGCAGTGGGATTAAGCAAAACATCCCAGAGCTCCAACACAATCTTTTACTGATGAGGGAGAGAAAGGAGGGAGGACAACTTCTTATCGCTGTCATGGTATTTTTCCTTTATTACAAGAATTAAAGAATTATGAGAAACGTACAAAGTTAATGCAGACAAATGATTTTTTTTTTTTTATCTCACTAGTATTTTAATTAAAACCTTTTGTCATGTCTGCTAAGCAAGTTCAAAGTATTGCAATGCAGTAGCATTGGTAACACCGAAGTCTTGTTATGCTTGGGGAAAAGAAACGTTTTCAACTTTCACCAAATCAGTGACTATAATTACTAGAGGAATAAATCAAATTTATAGCAGGCAAACACAGGACATAATAATTTTTTTGTGTAGCCATAAATGAGTTTGGTTTTGTTGCAATGAGATAAAGTTTAACATGTTCTGCATGTCAGACAGACTATTTTGATAATATTCTTTACATTTTATCCTTATTAACGAGATGAAAAATTTGCTATTAAGATATTCAAGTCATCACAATACATCTTGTTACTGGATAAGCTTCAACAAAACCTTAAAGTACTTTTTCCTAACCACATGAACACAATAAATGCGTAGCCAGAATTCTTACTTCACTATTAGACAATATTCTGTTCTTGCAAAATATCAAGAAGTAGAATTCAGCAAATTATGGCAAATCAGTTGCCTTTTTTTTTAAATTCTGTTCAGTACGCTGCAACACAGGAGACAAAAGCAGTTTTGTTTCGTTATATCAAAAGATTTTTTTTCAATTTAACTGAATGCTAGACAAAAAAGTTGATTTTTTTCTTTTCTCATACTATACACTACCTCTGCTATTTAAAAGTGTTTTCATATCTCCACTTTCACTACTGGCCTTTTGTGAAGAACAATTTCTGATTGCTAGGCTATTTTTCATTTGCCTACCTCTATTCACAAAAAGAAGGAAGCATGTAAAATGGGAGATTTGATAGACTTTTAAAACTTGAATAGCTTACATATGTAAACTGATTATGGTTCTGCAAAACCTGAAAGTAATGTTATCCAAACATGGGACTGCGTTGGCAAACAATGGCACTGCTAACCACGGAAAAGCTCCAGCACCCGCTGGCATCAAACCACAGCACCACACCATGAATACCAGGGGTTCGTTGTTGGCTTGAATGTCGGTTTTGAAGAGTAAATATTGTCCATGTACACACACATGTATGCATTTAAGCACATATGCATATGCTGCCCATAAGTAAATAAACCTGTAGCTCCTACTTGAAAAAAGCATTTTTATGAGACTGCCCAGTTCAAGTCAGCAAAACAGTTTGGACCAAGTTATCCAAGAGGTCTTCATTTACAAATTTCAATTTCTCCTTGATGTGGTCTGAAAAATTGCAATGGAAAGATACAGCATTAAATACTGCAGGTAGACTGTCATCTCTGATGAGAGACAGCTGAGCGATGCCACCACAACAGGAAGGATTGCTCCGAAAACATTTCTGCAGGATCGCTGTGGAAAGACCTTTATCAGCTAGTGACTATAAATTTATTTTCTGCAAAGGAACCTTCTGGCATAATGTGAGCAGAAAGGACATAAAAGGCAATCTGTCTGCCAGTGAAACTTAAAAGTAAATGTGAAGGCAGGAGAGGCAGTGTATTTTGTTGAAATATGTAGATGTGCCGCTTAGATCTCAATGCGTGCCACCTCCTGACACCAAAGGGTGAAATGTTCTGATCTCTGCTGACAATATTTATACTGAGAAAGCCTCCAATATTTCATTCAAATTTTCTAAATGCCCATGATCTTTTCTCCAGAGGCAAGGGAGCTGGGTGAGAGTCCTGTGCAGATCTGGCAATCAGACCTGCATCTTTTGTTTCCATTTCAGCAGCACTCACCAACCTACTTCCAGAAGACAACTGAGGACCACAAAAGTCAAATTCACTTTGTTATCTATAGTAAAAAAATAGATAAAATCCCTCAGCAAGGACCACTGCAGCCTGCACCACTAGCTGGGCAGGAGACCAGCATCACCTGCAGTGCTGGCCAAGGCACGTGAAGGCCACGACTCTGCTTCTGCCTGCAGACAGCTTAAGCAATGAAATCATCCAGAAAGTTTTAGGTTTATCCTTTCTTCTCACTCCTGTCAGATGATTTACATAACTTGCAATTTTAAATAAAAGAACGGCAACCATGTCCTTTACAAACAGGTTTTCTCTCAAAGTAACAAAATAACCATCAGCCTCTAATCCAGTAAAGTCCTTAAACAAAACCAGCAACATTCCATCAAATGCACATGCAGAACTCTAACCCAAGTTCATCAGATGCACACACAGAAAAAAAATTAGGACCTTTGTAATACAACTCAATTTTCTACAAGGCAATATAAAATATAATTAGCTAAATATTTTAAAATATAAATATTAGTACTAAGTAATACTGAAATAGGGCACAGGATCTAAAGGGCAATGGATCTAAAGATACACTTTTAAATATTCAAGCCAGTTTCCCCCCGATTTTTATCATCCTATTAACATAAGTTTATACATTTTGTATAATAAGTTTGTGCATTACAATGTTTTTTTCAATTGTTTAATCTTCCTATTTCTATTTTTTAAACATCCAGCAATTGCTCAAGCCTCTGGGTGTATTTATTTTAATTAAATACAACAAAACAAGTGAAAAGCTTTTGCATTTTCTGAAAGAGGAGACCACTCAGAATTTTCCTCCCTGTGTCTGTCGCAATAGAGATCTGTCAGATACATCCCCAGAGTAACCCTGCAAAGACAACAGCTGTGCCAGCAGCAATTTGTCTGCATTGTGAAGGCAAACATTTAACAAACAAAATAAAACAAAGAGTAATTTAATATTTGTATTGTGTTTGCACAAAGAAGTGCTGATCAGAACGAATGCTGAATGCCCGGGACAGCACCTTCCTCCCCATACCCACTCGAGGGCACGCTCCCAGACCCCAGATGCAACGGGGGATGGACAAGGTCTGGGACAGACACTCCAGCTGTATACAGTTCAGCTTTACTTGTCTTTAAGCAATCAAAAGCATCTGCTTTTATTCCACAAAGATGGATACTGACATATTTTGAAAGAAGGCCTGTCCCCCATCAAAACCCAAGCAAGACTGCACTCCAGGTCGCCTCACCCACGTGCTGGCCAGTCCTTACTCAACCAGTGGGTTGGCAAAGCATCACTTTTTCCGTCAGCAATTCCCACTGACACACACCTGTGTATGAGCCTTAACTCCACACTGCATTCACCAGCCTCCTGGGTTTTTACTTTTTGTAAAGGTACACTCAAATCTATGGTGAAATCAAATTATACACATGGGGACCAGTCTGTGTTCACACATTACCTTGGCAGGTAATGCCAAGCTCTGCCTTCTCTTTACCCACCACTGTTTACTCCCATCGTCAGAACAACGCAGTTCAAAACACAGAAAGTAAATAGAAAGGCTTAAAAGGCTTTCTCCCAGTATCCAGCCAGAAAAGTATCTTCTCAATATTTATGCCTTTTCACTGCAACCAATTTCTTCAACAACAAGAGGCTGCTTTGGAGGTAAACTCCTTGCACTGCATTAGGTAACAGACTCCTACAGCACTACAGATACTGCTAGAAAAGGTTTTCTAAAATCCTGTATAGATAAGCAGGAACTGCACATGTAAGGAAGAAAACAGGATCTCTGTCTTTTAGCCCACCAGGATGATGGTGTACAAATTCAGTGCAGATAAAGGCAGACAACACTCAAAACACGTCCTACTGCCTTGGAGTGTTATTTCATAATACTAATAATTAACAAAAGAGCACAGTGGTCCTTGACAAAGTTGTGGAGCCTTTTTTATACCGATGAGAAGTTTCTCACCAAACTCACCATTTTATCAAAAAGGCAAATGTAAATTCAAACTAAATTGCAAGGCAGCATTTGAGGGAGGCTACTTTTGCTCACATTTATGGATTTAGTTATTGAACACAAGCAAAGTTTAACAACAGGAGTAGCAAATGAACAATTTCACATCATAAAATTGCCCTGTGCTTTTTGGAAATAACCTAGAAGTCTGCTTTGCCATACTCTAGACTACCTAGAAATTACTTGTCTTCAAATTCTGAACAAAACTGAGGGACAAGCAGTACTCTTCTTCTCAAACACAGTTGTCCAAATGGTGCTCCTGAAACTCACGAAGTATTCCTTCCCCCCTCTCCTTTACACAACTTTCAAGTTATATTTGCTTTAACTCCATTCCTTCTATGCTAACAGAAAGCCTTCCTGGATATTAGGTTTCAGCCTCAATTTCACATCTCTGTATGTTTCACCTAATTCTCCGACTTCCCTTCACCAATTGTAGAGATCTGGAGAAGTAATTTCCCAGAGTGAATTACTTATTAAAAAGCAAACATTGCAATGAAAGAGCCCAAACTAGGCTCTGTGCGAGGCCAAAGCAATATTTTCAGCCCTGTGATCTCTCCCAGATAGCCAACAAAGGGGCAATTGCAGAGCAACACCAAGACACAGCTCACATTTTGGGAGGATTTCACCCAGAAACATGCTGCTAATATTCACATTTAAGATCTCCCAGGGCCCTATTACTTCTTACTTTTTCAGTAACATACTGGATTTCTCTGGCATTCAAAACAAAATCAAGCTTTAACAATCCACATTTTCCCAAAATTTGCTTCCTTTTAATTGTGATAATACAAAAATTCATGCTGAATTATTCAGCTATCTACCTGGCCAATTTTATAGCCATATTCATACCCTGGGTGAATCACATTTAGAAAATTATATATAAACATGGTATGACATTCTGTCAAGTTATCTTTAATTATGTAATTCCATCCTTTAAAAAGACCTGAAGGTAGTTCATGCAGTCATTTAGAAATTTAATCCTGGGATAGATGTCTAAAATGTGCCAGAGAAACAACATGATCATCTGAAAAGCTTCCAAGGGGGTTACAATTCCTCATTCTAAACCTCACTATTTTGGTTCTCAAGCATCCACTCTCTGGTGGGTGCCAGAGATCTGCAGGGACAGGATGAACTCTTTGCCAGGGCACCAGGATCAAGGTGCCTTTTCTGAAAATCAGTCTGTCATTTGGAAGCAATCTGCCCTAATGCACAAACCCCACTCACATATTACATCTTTATTACCTTTGTTTTATGGCTACCCCTTATCAAGTTGCTTTCATCCATTTACAAACTGTCAGAGGAAAGAAGGATTTAAAAAATAAACCTACAAAAAATATTGAAAACCCCAGTAGGGTGGACAAAGATTGCGAAGTATCAACCCAACAAAGTGCACCTGACATGACAGTGGTGCACACCAAGGCCAAAGGACTGCCCTGCCTTCAGGTATTACAAACTCCCCCCCAAAGACCCCTTCTTCCTCAAAGTTTCCCATCATGCTAAAAATAACAAAAAAAAAAAAAAAAAAAAAACAACCAACAAACCCATAGCTCAGTTTTCTCTTTGAATGAATGGCCAACAGGCAAAAGAGATCTCTGTCCCAAATCCTCGCCCCAAAACACTCCCATCCCTGCCACTAGTTATGACTGAAGCTCCACCATAGCCAGGAATCACCTGCAGGACTCACTGCCACTCCATCAGGTTTATTTGATAACAACCCTGCCTGTCTCCCCAGTACTAACTCAGCAACTGATCTCCAAACCAATCAGACTGGCCATAAAGACACGCTCAGTGCTGCAAGAACAAATTGTGTTGTAGCAGCACTGTCCATTTTACAGAACTTTAAATTAAATTTCACATAAAAACTCTGCCTCAGATGTCCCTTAATCGGTCTCCTGTTTATGATTTTACACAGCCCTACCCTACATACAAATTTGTCAAACACAGTAATTTCTTCAGTTGCATTCAGTGCACAAATGTTTCCCCGTGCAAGTCAAGTGATGACCCATCTCCTCCCATAGGAAAGCCAAAAGAATGCTTTTAATACCTTCCCCCCCCCGCAACAGTTCAGTTAACCTTAACCCTGTTTCTCTTGCCTTTCCAGTTCGGTGGCTTCCTCACCTGAAAAATTTAATTCCTGATAAGACAACCTATCAACTAACAGAAAATGGACTTTTGAGTAAGGACAACCAGCTGCACCAGTGGAGGCTGTTCAATTCTGTTTAGATTTTTTTTCTTTGTCTTCATAATCGCCACAAGATCAGTGGGCACAAAAATGAATAAAAAGTGAAAAAAATCCTGATGTGTCTCGATTCCACAGGTGCTGACAGCAGGCTCAGCCTGGCACCCCCTCTGCTCGCAGGGAAGAGGCACAGGTGGCTGCATGGGGAGGCTTCCACACCAGGCAAATTCATTCTGAAGGTAACTTACCATCCTATTAATGTGCCTTATAGACAGCTGTAAATTTGCAGCAGTACAGCATTTTATGATGTTAAATAATGCATTGCATGTTGCACAGATATTTTATTGTACATTTTTCCACTTTGAAGGCTTTCGAAGATCCTATACAAATTGCACACAGCTGTCTGTTACTGGTAGTAACAAGTTGACAAGTTATTAAAAATTACATTATCTGATCATCTGAGAAAAAGAATGCAATAGTGCCGCTGTTTACTACGCTTTAACATGTGCATAAAACGGAATGTTGTGGTCCAATTTTTAAGTGCCTACCCTTACGAAGAAATTAGTTTTTTAAATAAAGCTCGACTGCTTTTACAGCATCAGAATGTGCATTACTGCATATTCTGCATATTAAAAAAAAAAAAAATCCCACTATGAAGAGCTGTACCACGGGGAAGAAACTGCCACTGGAAATATTGGAATTCTCTGGCTTTCCTGTAACTAAAATCCCCAAATAAATATTGTCTTAGCATACTGTTTGCTTCATTTGCTGATAACAGAGCTTGGTTAAGACTCGAGAAGCAGGTAAATTACAGAGCAAGAACTGTAAGTCAGGACAGTCAGTTTCCAACTTGTTTGAACTTGACTGTGTATTGCTAAGCTCAAGCAGAATGTAAACTGCTGTCCCGTAACAGTTTAGATCACATGTTAAACAGCTTTCAAGCATAGTTATTTGTATTTTAATATTGCCTGAAGGTTCTAAACCAAGATCATACCCCATGATCCTGGATTTTCCACCACAAAGTTCCTGTTTTGAAGACATTATGATCTAATATAGACAAGATTCAACAAAGAAATACAATGAGCAATCAAGGCAAGAGTGGGAAGTCCTCAAGTTAAAGACACAGTTAGTTAGATCTCTAACTACTGAAAAATCCCTCTAGGCAGAAAGCAAATAAAGATAAATAGTAGCTACCACAGGAGCTCCCCTCCTTCAAGGAGCAAATACCTAAACAGCTCTGAGAAGCAGCTCCATGCTTTGAAACATGAACCCTAACTAGCATTATGTAATATAATTTATAATCTTCAACATTAACAATTTGTGGCAGAGGAATAATAAGCCATCTACCTTCTTACCATTTTCTATATAATTGAAAAAGAATTGCTGCAAGTGATCAAGTAGCAAGAACTCACACAACCCCTTCAAGTCCTCTAGTTTGTTTAGCTACTCCTGTATTGCCAAAACACAAAGGTCCTTCATTAAAAGCAGGTAGCATACAGCTAGCCTAGAAAGGATTTTATAATGAAAAGGAAAATTATAACCATTCATTTTCACTGCATTTTCAACAAGAACTACATTTACCATTCTTCTTGCCTTAACTAAAGGCCACTGGCCTCTTTACTCTTTACCAAAGCAATCTAAGGAACCACAGATTTCTATGAGCACCCTTACCCACTTATCTTATTCCTCCTTTGCAGATTTAAACCTCCAAATTAAATCTGTAGATTTTTATTTGCAAGACTCATTTCTTATCACCACCAACAGTTTTATAAGCCTAGTGAGACATTCTTCTGTATTAAGAGAACACTGGGAGAGGAGATCTTCTATTTTGGATATTGCCTCAATAAAAATTAAGTAAAAAATCCTCAATTTCATATATCCAGTGCAGTAAGACATTCAGCAATGCAACTTGTAACACTCAAAGCATGTAACAAACAAACCAAACTAACCACAAGTTCAAGATATTTTCCATGACCACATTCATCTTCCCAAAAGGCACACTTCACTGTGACTGATTTTTTCTTCCAGTGTAAGACAGCTTATGTTTAAGGACTAGTAATGGGATCTGTCACATGTTACAGTGGAGGATGAAGGGAACCATAACCCATAAATCCAAGCTGAAAGCTTGTCCAGGGCTTGTTCTGCAGTGTAGAACCTGTCTCCAAGATAAGTAAGGTCACCACCAACAGAAAACCACCATCAGTGACAATAAAACTTGACACTGCAACATCACAGGCGGAGAGATATAAAACCCCCATAATTTACTAAATAACCACCAAGACCTGCAGCTATAAAGACTATGCTTAAAATCTTTGTTCGGGTATTTTTTTATTATTGAATGCTCATCCTCCAAAAAGTATCATCTGTAATACACTGAATCTGGGTTTCTGAGCAAAATATATGTAACGTGGAACCCAGCCAAATACTGATTACACCACTGTCTCGAAAGTCTGCTGGCAAGGTACGCCTTGCTTCAAAATAAATCCTGGAGCCTTCATTATTTATGAAAATAAAATGTTACCTCTTGCTTATCTCAAGTTACCAAATTTGTACTTCCTTGGACAAGGAAAAAGACCTTCTTCGGGTACTTTATTTCCACTGAGTGGCCATGAACATGAATATGCATAGAAGTACAAAAGAATATAAAACCAGGAGGAAAGATAACAGGGAAAAAACCCACTACTATCAATATTTGAATAATGAGGCAGCTTTATCTTCATCAGTATATCAATTTATTCACATGGGGTGACAAGAATATATTAAAGCTATTCTGAAGTTGGGCCATTAAACTGCTTAGACAACCTGTTAACCAGTGCTGCTGCCAATTAGGAATGCATTCTCACTGGAGGCCTTCTGTAGAGCCATGCTTCAAAGGTTCAGTGTCTTGTACATTAACTTACCAAGAAAGACCCTGAGATCTGCTCCTCTGTCATGTAAGCTCAGTGCTGGCAACTAATTAAGCCTACAGTTCATATTCTGAAGATGTCAATGTCCTCCTGCCAGTTTAGCAACTGCACAGCCATGGGAAAGGTAACTCAGATTAAAAAAGCAGCCAGGCTACAATAATCAATGCTAGGTTGGCTCTGAATGTCCTCTATCCCTAAGTAAGTTTTGCAGCACATTTGGACTAAATTGTTTTTATTTTTGGCTCCTGCAGCATGCATGATTTTGTACAGGCACTCACGTATGCACATGTACGTGCTTGTACGGCAAGTTTGCTTGTTACTTTTCTGTTAAGGGGAAACTTGGCATTTCTCTAGCACAAAGCTGTAAAAGCTCTCTGGAATGCTGATCCTAATCACCACTGAAAAACTTGCTGAAAGAAGGGATCCACACCTTGCTGCAAATAGAGCTGTTACACCGGAACTCGTAAGAAATGCAGAAAAGCATTGAAGGCCAAAGAACAAGCAGCCCAAGAACAAAACAGCAACTGCCAAAGCTTCAGTTTCTTTTGCATTAAGGGGATGGACTAAAAATGGTTTGTTCTCAAGCCCTATGAGCAAACTGGAAGAAAATTGTGTGGCTGAATGCACGGATGAATTATCCAAAACCACCTGGATGGGTTGCATCAGACTTCAGTGACTGCAAGAGCGATGAGAAAGGGGGGATGAAAGCAGGATGCTGAAGGCACTCAGGGAATTGCTGTAACCAGAGGGTAAGCCCAGCTCCACAATCCTCAGTGCACTGCAGCTCTGGGACCCAGAAAAAGTCTTTCAAACACTCACATGGGGTGTGATTACTGCAGGTCTGATAGCAAATATATCAAGCTAGACTGGTACCAGAGGATTACAGAACAGCAAATGCAAATGTCTGTTTAAAAAAAAAAAAAAGGAAAAGGAAAAACTAATTTTGTTATCTAAATGTTGGCTGATTTGATCTCAGGAGTAATGAAATGTTTTAAAACATTTCAAAAGACAGATAATTAGAGACCTGTAGGAAAAGAAAAAAAAAAACAGGATAAGACAACTTGAGTTAACCAGCAGTAATTCATGCCACATTTTCCCAGTATGTTTTGCAAATAAAACACAGTATTTTCTAAACATAATGTGGTAGGTCTCATTTATCTGGTTATCAGAAAACAACACGGCAATGTTATATAGGAAATAACCAATTTAGTGGGAGAAAAAAAAAAAGAATCTTAAGACAAATAAAAAAGGGGCTAAAGTTAAAAGGTCAAATACAAACAAGGAAAGAGAGGTTTCAGTGGTTACTAACAGATTTTTTCCCAAGGGTTTATCCTGAGACACATATGTTCTAATTTCATATATATATACATATATACATAAAAATAAAAACAACTTGAAGACAAAAAGAAAACACTACTCAAGTTTGCTAAAAGTCAGTGTAGATAGTAACATCTGTCACACACTAAGAACATTGTAATTTTAAGGACAAATAACAAATAATAGACCCAACTATTTAGTACTATATACAAAACCATGCACTCAAGAAGGAAACAAGAAGAATTTCTGGGACACTCATGTAGAAAACTATTAAGAAAGTAAAAATTTGGTATATTAGATGGAGAACACGTAAGTTACACAGTCCAGAGAAAAGCTCCAGAGAAGCATTTTTGCTGTTTGCATTACGCACAGCTCTGTACAGCCCTGGTCACTCACATACACAAAACCTTCAAAGCAAGACCTTACAGACAAAGGATCCTTGAATACACTTAGGCTAAAAAGGGGATCTTTTTTCATATCCTTGTATTTTTATATTTTTTAAATTTATTGTGAATGCTTTACCCATTCAGCAAGCAACAGCCACCAAAAAGAAGTTTTTTAAGTGGTACTTGATAGGATGACGTGGAGGGCTCTGATGCAATTGCCTGTGAAAGCAGTGGACCAGAGGTAACATGTATTTGTAAAAGGGCAAAAGATAGGGAAAATTCTGAAGTGGCATTGCCATTGCTTTTCTCTTTAAAAGCTTCTTCAGCACATACTTTGGTGAAAGAAAAATGGTGCTGGTAAACCAGGAAGGACAACTAGTGAAAGAAACGGAGAGTAAAGGAAGCAGGTAAGTGAATACACAGTTCTCTGTATCCTCCTCTCTTCATAAAACATCAACGAAGCTGCTGTTCAGACACCAGTTCAGTTTTGAAAGAAGGTTTGTGACAAGAAGAGACAGATGAGGGTGACAGGAACAGCAACGAGATTTGTTTTAATTTGCAGACCAAAAGAAAAAAAAGATCTTTGGTGTCACCCAGTGCCTTCTGCAAACCTGAAAGGTCAAAAGTATTTCTTAATTCCCTAATAAATTCTCCCAGAACGTTTTTCTTCAGGTAAATCCTAGCTCCTGACACTGACCTCAACATCATTTTTCCATCTGAGCTTCACTACAGGCACTTCAATAACATGAAAATGAGGGCACAAGGAATGATGCATTTTACTTCATGGCTAAATTATTTTGTTTTTAATTTAGAAACAAATTTTCAAATCCAATGGAGAGACTTCCCTTAGATCAACCTAATGCCAGAGGCAAGTGCTCCAGCAGTTAGCTGATATGAGGAGTAACTATTACAGTCGCATTGCCTCACTCAGACTGCTGTAATGACTCCCAGATAATTTAACCAAGTATCTCCCTTGCACAAGAAAACTCACACGCCAACAGCTGGGCACACCAGGGCAGCCTGGATGGCATATTCAGCACATGTGGATTCCTGACAATTCAGGAATGCTTTTTGATTTTTATTTTTTTTTTTTTTACTGCTGACAGTAAGGCAGTAAACCTAACAACATCCCTCTAGTGAAACAAGAGCTTTTTAGCTCCTACAAGCCTCCACAACTCCTATGAGGAATTAAAATGGATTTGTAAGATTTGTAAAGAACTAAAATCTGGTTAGTACAGTCACACGTAAGCAGGGGAGAGAAGATGGCCTCCTGCATGTGTGCAAGCCCTGCTGCAGGGGCCAAAGCCACAGCAGGCAGGCTGCCCCCAGCAAGCCACTAAGTGCCCCTCACGTAACACCAAGGAAAAGGCACTTTAATGAGCAGAAAATACCAGACTAGGGTACAGCTTGTGACCCTTCAAACAAGCAATCCTATATTCTAGTGAAATAAAAGCTGGTTAAGATTATTCTGTGTTGCAGATCTGTTACTGTTGGTAAACATATCATTATATTTTGATCAGGCTGGCATCTCTTGTGGTAGGAGGGAAAAAAATTAAATCTTTCCTGCAGCAAATTCCAGAAATGATTACTATGTAAATATTTCCTTATTAATTCCACAGTATGTCAGTCAACACACTCTATACAAATATATGATGTATATAAAAATTATTTCCTCTTTTCTTTTCCTTATTTTAACTAGTACAGGTTCTCCTCCTATTCAGAAATAAACCTAATTGAAGATCCACTGATGAAAAGGAAAAGCAAAGCTATTAAGTCTTTTGTGTCTCAATCTGAGAACAGCAAAAGATGTGTATCATTATCTTCTGCAGAAAAATTATGCATTTCCAGTACAAGGTTAGTGAAGTCCTTACACTGCCTATAAACAAAAAAATGAATAATCTACATTAATTGCCATTTATTGAATAACACAATTCCCTGAACATTTTTTTTAAATCCAGAAGCCATCCCAGGCTGAGCCAGCCCTATGAAGAGCAGAAAGGTGGAGTCAGAAGCCAGAAAGGATGGGGAAAAGCCCCACCACAAACTATGTTGATACAATACATTTCAGGTAAGGTTGCTTCATATATACACTTGCAAGCATCCAGTCCCTGAAGCCTTTTATAAGCTGCAGACACCATGATGAAACACTTTTCATTTTGTAAACACATTGCTGCTTTCCGGGAGTTTTTCTTGTAACAAAAGCAAATATACGCTGCCAGAAATACTAAGTAAGAGTGGTCCTATAGGAGCTGGCAAATTCCATCACAAACCTCAAGTGAAAGTGCTGCTGAATGGTAATAAACACTCCAGCATTTGCAGTCCCTCTTCTGCACACCAGTATAGGAATAACAACATGTGCAACACCCCTCCTGTGCAATGTGAACAGCACATGCATCTGAAGGAACTGCTCTATGCCCAATACACTGATTACCAAAAGCAACATTTCAACCATAATGAGAAGCAAGGGAAAGAAGCCAGGACATTGAATGTTTAAAATACAACATTAAACAGACAGCTATTGCCAGAACATCAGAACAGGTCTCCGACAGGCAGCTCAAACCCATTTTCACCTCCTCACACCAAGAAAATAGTTAAGCCTGGGAATGTGAATTCCTGATCTTGAGCACACCAGCTTTGTTTCTTCTCCTCTCTGCAGCCTCTGAATGCGTTACTTCCAATCTCATGAATGTGGCAGAAAAAAAGGAATAATTTCAACAAGCTAGATGCTCATTATCTTGTCATAATGCACAAGACTCACATGTTCTAAAAGGCTTCTATTCTTTCCTTTAAATATTTTTATTCAAATAACCTCAAGCGCTGCAGAAGCCGAAGCTAAGACTACAATACCCAGAGGGGAACACATATGTTCTCTTTTCCACCCCTGAGAAGGAAATAGGTATTTATATATCTGCATGCGACAGAAGTACAACCCATTGTGCCCTCCTTTAATTCTACTGTATTAAACGAGTTGTTGCCAGCATAAGCCAGCCAGAATCACCTGGTGGCCACACCAGATCTGAAAGCACAGCTAAGCCCCACTGCTCTCCAAGTGGCCTACAGCAAGTGAACTGTAAAAACAGTAGCAGTATCAAAAAATCCCTCCGCATCAGTTTTAACAATTGTCAGTTATGGATTTTCCGTGTTACGGGACCTAACAGGCACTAACCATCCCCCTTTAGTTCTCTCTGCCTGAACATCTGACTGCTCTGAGATGAGTTTTAAAGTATTCCTGCTGGCACATTCAAACCCCTGTCTGAGAACCCCAGTGCCAGTGTAAGTCAGAGGACGAGCTTCCTAGTCAGAAAATGACTAGAAGTCATAAATCATGCTTTTTCTTACCCTTTTTGTCCATAGTTGTCTCGAGCACAGAGCTTATAGCTCACTGGTGACTGGTCAAGCAGAGGCTGTTCCTGCAAGTTCTGAAATGTTAAGTGATTTTAGCAAGGGTCCTTCTGGTAACCTTCCTGGAAAGCTACGCCTGCTGTGCCAGCTCATTTGCCTACATCCACATTCTCGCAGGCTCCTTCAAACAACTTTCCTCTCTGAGAGCTAATATTGACTCTTCCCCACATTCTCATTAAGTCTTCTTTATTACAGTTTCTATCAATATGCCCTGTACATTTACTGTCTGCATCTCCTTGCAGTACTCATCAAGCTCTGAAGGAAAAAAGACAAAAAAAGGAAAAAAATTCTGGCATCCCATTTGTAATCTTCTATTCTTCGTCATCAAGGCCAGCTTAAGTAATAGGTTACACACCAGAGTCAGCAGCCCATCAAGTTCACATTCAAATGCTTTTAGAAATCTTGATTTAATACCATCTGGTCCTGATGATTTGTTACAGTTCCTTTCACCAATTAATTATAAATCCTATTCCACTGACACTTCAATTTGAGACAGTTCCTCAGGAAAGTCTTCTCTAAGAAAAAGGGTCCAAGGTACACAATCATTCTACATTCCTCTCACATGCGAAGAAATAGTTTCGTTTCTACATTTTCCTATCTTTATTAAATGCTCCTTTTACACCTGGAAACCAATCTATTTGGAAAAGGTTTCAACAGTGATTTTTTCTTACAGCCATTAATAAGCCAATCTTCAGTCTCAGAAGAAGACTTTCCTATTTCATCCTCACATTCAACTTTCCAGAATTCATGCCCTTTCCAAGTTTCCTTGTTTGATGATGGTTTCCCCTTCGTGAGAAGTGCCTTTTTACTTTTAGTGACCATCTTTGGTTTGGCAATATTGGATTTTCCTTTCAAAAACCACGCTTTTATTGGTGGCAAGTCTAAGCTTCTTCACACATTGTCATTACACAAGTCACTATGCATCCTGCAGCCACTTGAACCTCTTCTAAAGCTGTTTCCTTTACAAAGGAAAAGAGTGAAGGAATTCTCATCTTCAAAATTTTCATGTCACTCTCATTACAGAAGTTGCCTATGACGGTGATGGGGGATTTATTGCTCTAAAAATCAAGCACAAGACAGCCACTGTCACAGTGACTTTACTCTACTTCCACCACAAACCAACTGCACCAAGATGTGATTCTCTTCTCAGGGACTCTCCTCCAAGCTGCTCTACAGAACGGTCGCTCAGAACATTTCACGCATAATCCCTGCATAAAACTTGTCTTGACATGAAGGCAGCCCTCAGAAGGGTATAACAGGCTGAGGTTTTTGTTCCTAGAAGCTTTGTAATCTTTTCACTGCATATAGTAACTGCTCTTGATGTGCCAAAATAATTGCAGTAATTCAACTGAAAATGATCACTATTATATATCCAGACATATCCCCAGCAAGTATGAAAAAAAAAATTCAGTCTCCATCTGCTACATCCAGAGAGGTGGGGTGCCCTGTGCAAGTATTTTCTGTTGATTAACCCCAAGTACCACCTTTGGTTTCACCAGAACACTTTCACAGAGGAAGGCTGAACAACTGGCCCATAGTGACAAGATTACCAGTACAGAAACACCACCAAAACCTCCAGCTGAGATTGGAGTCGAAAGTAAAAAGAAGATACTTCACTAACAGACAGGAATATTACCCACTCTATACATTTCAGCTTCAAAAAGCCTACAAATAATAGTGAGATTTGTAGCTGCATTGTCCCAAAGACAGGCTGCATGAGAATTACATGATCAGCACTCTATTCTTTCACTTATTTTTGCCTAAGAGCAAACCATAAAGCTATAGTAATAAAAAATGAAAAATTATTGCTTCCAGAAACTGATGGGCTTTGGTGACTTTACTTGAATTTTTTTATCTGAGCTAGAAGACTAAAAAATCCCAAAAGCTAAAAGCAGAAGAAACCTGTACGGTTAACCTGCCCCAGATTGCTCCCACCACGTATTTCCTAATACAATCACTCCCAGGTCACAGAGACCTGTAAAAAAAGTCAGGCTAGAAATCAAACAAGCACAGCTTCTGTAAAATGCTTCCTCAACTCACTAGAAATCTTTGTAAGTTTTACCAAAACAGAGAAGAAAAACCAAACCAGCCAGTAATTTCAGTGGAATATCACAAGGAAATTAATGAATTTAAGATAAGGTGACCTCACCAGGGACAGCAGGAAGGTATGAGATAAAACAAGCTTCCACTGCAGAGTGGAATATGATTACAAAATGAGAAAGCAAAGCTGGATCAGTTTCGAAGCTTAATTCTTAGAAGGCTGCTACTGAAAAGCAGGATTCATCATCACAGCCTTGCTGTGAAATTATGGCAAAGCAGGCAAGTACCAAGCTAGCAAAATAACTAATGTGATTTGTATGGTCAGTAGAGATTGCTTTAAAGATCACTCTGCGTCAGGAGAGGCTGTTTTTCAATTCTGCATTTATAGAACAACTTTTGAACATGGCTAATACACAATGGAAAATTAGGGTTGGGGTTTCCCCTTGAAACTACTCAGACAAAGAAAAAGATCTCTACTTTAAAACCATGCCAAAAGCTGAATAAGTAATAAACACAACTGTGCATGGGTGTCAGGTGAGATAACAGCAAGAGAAGAATACATGTGACTCCCTCAAGATCCAGAAAGTCTGCACTAGTCACTAGATTTGATGAGAGGTATCGTTGCCAAAAGCAAGATATGGGTCTTGGGAGAAACCAAGACTTCTCCCCTGGGAAGGCTACAGACAGTGGGCACAAAGGTTTTTCTTCACTTCAGTAGACAAAAAACAGGGGAGGGAAGGAGGAAGAGACAAAGACCCCAGCAAAAGAAGCAGCAGGAGATCTGAATATCCATCTCACCCACAGCAGAATGGACTTGTCACACCAGAGGCACAGGAACAGCAGCAAAGAAACACTTTGAACAGCCCTTGCCCATCTAAAAGGCAATCAAAGCTGGAGAGAAGTCTAGTTTACAGCAGGAACCCCCGCCCTGTTTCTGTTTAATCTATTTCCTGTTTGAAAGGTTTTGAAAATACTAGATGAAATTATTTACAGCACCACAGCTATGTTAGCCAACTGCTTATGCACTTCCATTGACAGTCTTCCAGCAGAGACATTGCAAACTGTCCAGAGTCACTGCTACAAGTACAATACATCAAAATTAATCTGGCACCTGCGTAAAATTTGGCAGTCATACTCAATAAACCGTTTCGACCATGATGCAGCAGTGACTGACAACTCAAACGGAGTGAGCCGGGTACAAAGCTCCTCTCCACGCCTCATTACAGTGCCTGGCCAGTCAATACAAGCAGCACTACAACTATTGCTACGAGGGCCATTACTCATTACAGTAGCCTACAAAGACACCAAATGCCCTCTGGAATCTCAAAGAGCGTAATTTGCCTGTAAAACACCAGCAGTAAATGCCGTGTTAAGAGGAGAGTCCCTAGAAGAAAACAGAAGCAGGGCTGCTGACATCACCCATGGGTTGCACCTTACCCAGCAATGGGTGACTGAACATATAGCAGAGAGCAACTCGATTTAAATTCAGAGGACAAGCACATCTGTAACCAAAGCACCACCACGTAACCATGAAATATCACACAGGCATTTCATCACCGTTTTACATTCTTGATGTTGTCATGTTTCTCAGTGCACTGCCTTTCCAGCAGTGCTTATCAAAAACCTGACTGCTGGTGGAGAGCAAGTCCTGTCCCTCATGCCTGTGCATGGGCATTCTACAGTCACAAAAATATGTCCTATCTGAGTAACTCATGGTTCTTCTTTTGTACTGTACTGCATTTAACAAGGTTGTGCATAATCATTTGAAGGCATGCAAATCATTTTTATTTTGTGTATTACCTAGGAAATTAAGTGCTGCCTTCTTCTTTTATCTTGTTAGTACAAGTCATTACATCTTTTTCATGTGCCAAGATAAATTTAACACATATTCATCGGTTTCTAAGGAAAAAGAAACTGTAGGCATCAAATTACACCTAAAATGCATTTAATTTCCTCTGCTCTTTTAATTGTATGTAAAGAGCCTGGTTCTACCCTGGTACAAATTTCAGCTTCCCAAAGCTTACTACTAAAATGTTATTTTCTTGTCAATACCACCTGCTTCCCATTTTATTTTTTGAAAAAGCTAACTATCTTTAAAAGATGCCACCTTTTTTATTGACATACTATTTTCAAATTATAGCTCTATCTCTGTTAGTAAAACCTTATGTGACCACTGAATACAAAATGGGTTTCCTGGCCCAAACCACATTTTCCTTTCTGACACAGTGAGGTCTCTCCTGCTTTAATTGTAATGAAGCCCCTGCTCCAGCGTTTGTACTTGTGGGCACACATCCATCACTGCTCCCCATGGGAACCAAGCACTAATCCATGCCGCTGAGCCAGCAGAGGGAGCACAGAACGTATTTAGACCAAGACTCATAATTGATTCTTTTAAAAAAAAAAGGAAAAAAGGAAATAAGTTGGTTTGAGTCACTAAAATTGCTTGGATTTAAGCAACATCTTCAGACAGCAGAAGAGCAAGCTGTTAAACATGGGGTTAAAGCCCAGTAACAATATCTCTTCTAGCACCACAAAGTACCAACAAAGCCTTACATAATAATGTATTTTCAATTATTAAATGAGCAAAATATGTTTTTGTTTTGGAGCAACGTTGAACAGCCACAAGGGTATTCTCTTTAGGCACTCAGCAGAGTAATGAATTGATCAGCTGCGAAGGCTGGCACAGGGACAGCAGCCGCCTGCAAGCACCACCTCTTCCAAGTGCCCCGCTATCTGTCAAGGTCTCGACTTCTGCAAAGGGTCCAGCAGACATCCGTGCCAAAAATAGATCCTGGCAAACTCATCTAAAATAGGCTACACAAGCCTCCACCAGAATAGGAAACGAAGTCACATCTTGCTTTGAGTTTTATTTAAGGAAAGCAGGGTGTAAGAAGGACAGCAGGCCCCAATTTTACTTTCCAATAAAAGTTTAAAAATTAGTGAAGAGAAAAAGCAATTTATTTCTTCACCATCCAAGGTCTGGGTACTCATTAGTGCACATAACTGATACATTTTGTGATGACCATTTTAGTACCGAGCTTACTTAATTTACTTTGTCTTTCAATAACACAGTAGCTCTTTTCATAAAGATGAACATGATGAGAAAAAACACATACATAACATGCAAATTAAGAAATTCAGAGATGTGAAAGTATGCTGTGGGTTTGGTACAAAGAATGAAGCTTCCATTTACTTGACTTAGTCTAGAACATTAGAATATTTTTCCTATTAACTCCACCACCAACACTCTCCTAAATGAGTGTGCCCAGAGCAGCATGTGTAATCCAAGAGGAAAAGGAAGGAAAAAGACTTGGAACTGCGGGATGACCAGGAATATTTTGGTATACAAGAGTATATAACAATATATAACACCCAAATGATGGGAACAAAGGTTAAGACCTTCCCATAAGATGCCTCTACCAAGAGTCACAGGAGCCACAGAAGCTTCAGGGAGCATCAGAGCGAATGCAGATGAGTCAGCAATTAGGGTTCACAAGGTCACTTTCACTTCAAGCACCCTTCCCCTGACTTCATTATTACCACCTCATACTCTGGAGTGAAGGGCAGATTCTGACACATCATTCTCTCACACATTCCCATTGCAGAGGTGGATGCTGCCCAAGGGCCAGAGCTGCACCGGCCCAGCTTGCACCAGCCAGCATCCACACATGAGCTCCTCCACCCTGCACTACTCCCAGCATGTCCACATGGGTAGCTCCCATACTTGAAGTTGGTTTGGTTTGTTTTTTTCTCCTTTTAATTGAAGAGACAGTGTTGGCCAAGAAGGGTAGGTCCTCTCAAAGCTCACAGCACAGCATGCTCCACGCAATTCACCAAAAGGGAAGAAAAAGTAATATTTTTGAGTGTGAGTGAAGCCATTCCAAAAACTATATAAAAAGCCATGAATCCTTTGCAGGAGACACTAGAGCTGAACCCAAGTTTTAGATTTCTTTTTAAACTGTGCTTTATATGAACTTTTTGAACAGGCAGTTTAGTAACAGAAGCAGGGGACTTCTCTTTTCCCAGTCCAAGATCACGGAGAAAATCGAGTTTTCACCCTTGTTTTCACCTCCTCATAGATACAATGATTTAAAAGCTTTTTTCTCTTTGCTAGCTAAAGACTGGGCAACAGCAATTTTCAGGAGAAAAAAGTCCTCACTCTTCTGGTCATGTATCTGGAGGCAACAAGACATCTCCCTACCTTGCCCAGTGCTCCTCAGCACATGCCAGGAGGGGGTACAACTGCAGTGCTGCTACCCTTAGGTACTTACAGGCAGCAAAGCAGAGCTAGGATCCTCTACATGATTAGGTTTTATTCTTTTCTTTCTTCCAGAACTAACACATATTGGTGACTCCACAGTCCCATGCATAGCTCAGCTGCCTCCCACAGCGTGACACTGGGGACAGCCTCTCTCAAAACAGAGCATCATCATCAATGTCACTCTGCTCAAAACCATCACTCTGTCACGGCTATCCCTAAGGCACTTTCCTTTTGCATTCACCTGAAATAACAAGCAGCAGCAACTTTTCTCCTTAAATAGCTCATTCTATTGGCACAGTGTTAAGACACCTCTTCTAACACCAGCTAAATGTCCATGTTTTCTGTATCCATCAATAGTTCTCCAGGGTACCGGCACAGTAAAGCGTTTTGTATAATCCATTCCCCACAGTTATGGCTTTTAGTGATGCATTTTACCTAATGGCTATTGCCAGAGGCTTTAAAACACCGGGAAGTGGTGGACAGCATTGCCTGGGGTCTCTGAACAGTGTGAAAGCTGTGTGAGTATGTAAATTACAGATTTCAGGTGTCACTGCTTTAAAAAGAATGGTGACTCTAATCAAATTAGGGCTGATCCTGGACACCCCAGAGACCCAAGAACAAGAAGCACTATTTCAACTCCACATCTACAGCCTTTGCAGCATCTGTGAATACACCAGCGTAAACAATGAAATAAATCTGCAACGTTCCACACCTGAGGAAAATGGGCCTTTGCATTTCTGACTGTTGCAAATATAGGTTGGATGTGCCTGTCTCTCAGAGTAGACCTAAGTTTCAAAATTAATAAACCATATATTGTTTTTCACATACCACCACACCTATATTCTCCTACAACATAGCAGAAACAAGCCAATTGTATAAGTGGGGATTTCTCCCCCTCTGTCTGCATGCACACTGTGTACATGTTACAGGCACTTACTGAAGGTGTCATTCTTCATGCACTTAACATTTCCTGTGATCTACTTCGCTGTGAAAAATTGTAAACCGTGCTCAAATCTCTTTCATACAACAAAAAACTGTTAAATAGAGTTTCCACCACAGGGCACTTGAAAGGTTTCTGCATCTCTACAGTGCTCAATTACACAGAGAAAAGCTAAACATTCAGACATATGGAAACTCAAGCATACCAAGACACAGATTTCTGTTGGAGCCTTCCATCTCTCTACATTACCTCCACCACATTTGCCAGCCAGCCTGAAAATGCTGAAGCACAGATTCTCCCAGTCACCCCAAAATGCGTGTCTGCATTCTCCAACACTTCTTACCATTACTCTAAGTTTGCAAAAAGTTCAAATGAAAGTAACTTTACATCAAAAATATGAGCCATTTTTCTGTAAATACTTAAGTATTTCTTCACTTTTTTTGCATTAAGCTTAAATCAAAATCCCCCAGAAATCTCACAACCACCCAGTAAGATTAAATTATTCATTACTGTTGCGAACAGTGACAGAAACACAAACCTCCCAAAATGCAACATCATGGACAACCCAGCATGCTATCAGACCTCAGTGGTCAAGGCAACAGAATTTTAAAAAGACTCAGAAGACTTTTTCTCCAGTGAAGACATCATACATTAAAAATTTTATAAGTGTGCTAGTAGACTCATCATCACAGAGATATTTGGACTAATATAAAAGCTGCATAATTAACTTGCTCTATCAATTTTGTTCTGCAATGATCTCACATCTAATGATGTAAGCACTATCTTTTTTGACTGATGGTCTATGAGCTGATGATGCACTGTCACCTGCTGTCCTACTGCTTGGCCACACAGTACATGTTTTCAGTCTAGACAGAAAAGAGACTCTCTTTAATGGTAAGAGGTCTAAACTCAGAGACCAACCAGTATAACCAAGACTACCCGTAAATAAATCTGTACCATCCATTAACCTCCAACCCCTCTGCATACCACTCTTCACAGGAAGGCTCCTCTGTGCACATCTGCACATTTGAACTGATGAAAAAAAGTACATCTCTCTAACTCTGCTTTTATGGGGGAGGTGGGAGGAAAGAGTTTAGTTGTGTCCTAACACTGCAGCCAATAGAACCCTGTGCAGGGGGCAGTTATCCCTTCCTGGCACTGGCAAGTTTTTTATTTTCTAGTACCTCTGTGTGGCTAAACCTCTAATGAGTTTCCTGAGTGAGCCTTGTGCAGCTCCAAGCTGCTCCCAAACAGCTCCAGTCCTCCTCCTCTCCCTGCCCAGATGCTCCCTGCCTAAGCCAAACACACAATATCAAGAGGGCTGGCCAAGATTTCCATCAAACTCGCTTTTAGGAAAAGCACAACACTGTTCCCTGTAATTATGGAGAAAACAGAGTATGAAGTCACGATATTGGGCAGGGAATCAGTACCCAGTAAGGCTCATGGAGATAAAGGAAGAGTTGACTCTGCAGGAGACAGATGCTTCATTGGCATTCATACGCTGTGTTATCTCCCCACTATGGAAAAGGGCAGAGCCCTCCTTCAGAGACCACTTTTCCTCCTGCTGCCCCTCTTCCCCACAGGGAACGGCTGTGTCAGAGCCACCTTCTTCTGAGGTGTCACACGAGCTGACCCAAACACCAGGACAGAACAGGGCTACCCAGCTGCACCACTCTTGACAGCCCTAGGCGTGTCGTACAGGCATAGCATTTCCTTTGGGATAAAGAACTACAGATCTTCCAATTATTGATTTGACTTTTAGGGCTAATAGCAAATGCAGGTTTAGAGCTCCACATACTGAGTTTTATGAGGCTTAATGTTACAGCAAGCAGCGAATTAACCAGGGGGCTGGGTCAGCTTGAGGAGAATTGAAGAGAAAATACACTTCTACAAACTGAATTTCTTCAAAGCTAAGAGAAGTCAAAAGGTGTCTGAGGATGAGAAATTGATATCTTGAGCTGTCAAGCTGGCAGCACAAAAGAGACCAGAGCAGATCCCTCCCCACCACATGCACAGAAATTTCAGCTCAAATCTAGCCCAAGACAATGAAATCCAGCACACGCTCTACCATGCAAATTTCTTTCCCTCCCAACCATAAGTCTCAAAAACCATCCCTAGTGCCATCCTGTTTTATATAACGTACACCTGTTCTACAAGCAAATGGAGGATTATCTTCGCTATCTCAACTCTATGCTGAATTTTATTGAGCAATGTTTTTAAAAGTTCCTGCTAGAGGGCTGATGTTCATTCAAACAGTGTAAACTGCATCTGACACGTTGGCGTTGGTGAGCAAAGCAACTCAAGCGAAAATCCACCACTGCCCTGAGCTGTATTACATGAAGACTGGGGTCTCATACATCTTCATAACTATACAGGTGACAACAGGATAGCAGGATTTGCTGGGCACAGCAGAGGTAGGCTGGAGACACTATTGGCTGGGGATAATTCCCCCAGCTTCCTCATGCACAAAGCGCCAGCAAGGAAAAAAAAAAGGAAAATTTATTATTTTTCATTGTGGAAACAGCAGCACATCTCATATCCTTTAGCAGCAGCATCACTAGAACTCTGGCAGAAGCAGCTCTTTCTACCATCAAATAACCATTAATCCAAGATGGTAATTGAAACTGCACCTATGTAAACTTCATTATTGTATTCCACGGCTGAGGTTCCTTCTTAGATACATATTAAAATTTAATAAATAAACTTTTTTGACTGAATTGTTTACCCACTGTTTTCCTTACCATCAGTCAACATCTACATGCAAAATACATGCAGAAAAAAAGGTACAGGAAGAGTGCAGGCAAGTATTTGATATGAACAGATTGGCCCCACTTTGTTCCGCTCACAGTATACCTAGCAAACAGCTACAACATACAGAACAAAAGAATAATTATTCCCCAAATACCAGATTAACAAAACACTTCCTTCAGATCATCACACTTGCTTTAGCACCTGACAAGTTCACAAATAAATTTGTCTCTTTTTCACATCAAATTCCCACTTTCGTAGATACCACCCAGAAGCAAAGCACTACTTGCACCACCCTCAGGAAGACTGACACCATGAGCTGCACTTCCTTCGTTTGGCCTGCAGAGAATAGTTTGGACATACCAAGCAACATCAGTGCTTCTTGAAACACCTGCATACTCTCTGGATAAGAGAGTATACAAAGTAAAGTATGTGCTACAGCATTGAGGCACATCCTTCCTTGTTCAGAAAGTTTAAAATGTTTTTGCTCTACCCTGTACATCACAGAGCCACTGCTGAAGAGAAAAATTTGGGTCAATCAACTTATGCATCAACCCCTGCCCTGTCACACCTCACCATCCCTCAAGGGATGAGATAGCTGCACAGCTTCACCATGGACAAAGGGTTATCAAAGTCAGATGAGGAACGTCAGGCTGCAGGCTTAGGCAACACGTGCCAGCAATCAATATATGAATTACAAGGGAAGGTTCCAATTACATTTCATACACTGCTAGAAAAGACTTTTACCTCCAAATCAGCAAGCTCCAGTACTTGCAGGTGACCATAAGTTAGCCATCCAGGTATCTGCCTTCCCCAAGCAGCCATCTGGAAAGTGCTGATGGACAAAATCCTAAATATCAAAGGGGGAGTTTCTTGCATAGCAGCTGCTGGACTGAGCTACCAAGCAAATCCCAGTTCTTGACAATTTTCAGCAGCAGAAATATACCGTCCTACTGGGACCAGTGAAGATCCTCTCAATAAACACTACAAACTCTCATCTTAATTTCAGTATAGAAGACAGAGTACTGGGGCACTACAGGTATAATTAGTCAGCAACCCAGCTGTTTTAACTAAAGAAAGAAAGGAAATTAAAGCTTTAAGTGGAATTAAGAAAACAAAACCAGCTTCACAGCCACCTTTTACACAATGGTATTTTCAATTAAGATATGTCCTTTAAATGCACTTAAAGGAAGTTTCTTCATATGGAAGCAGATGAACACATCCACATACTGTGACTTTATCAAAATGTCACCACTATGAACCTCAGCAATGACTAACAACGAAGCGTAATTCAAAAAACAATAACTACTACATTTACATTTGCACATAAGCCCCATGCTACTGAGACAGATAATGGCTAGCAAAAGAAGCTGGCAACAGGGCTTTTTCACCTTTCTTCAAACTGTGGGAAGTAGTTTTGCAATATAAGGCACAGCTCATCATTTGTGTGTATCAAGAAAGGACAGAGAAAGAAACACTCAGCTAAAGGTATTAACAGTGAAGACAGCAGAACAGGGGTCTTAGCTCTCTCCCATAATATCCCAATATAAATCCTTTCTCAGGGTTGGTTTTTCATTTAGACAAAGGACATGCTTTCCAGACACCACTGCTAGCTCAGTCCTTCTGACTGTACAAACGGCTCTCCTTCCAAAATAACAAGTATCAAATGTATTTTCTTCAATCAGGTAATTTGTTCCACTAAAACATTTTCAGGATTTAGCTTCCTCTGAATACAAAAAAAAATGGGGCTTACTCAACAATCAAACTACAATGAACTGTTTGCTAGAAAACATATCCTCTTAAATTTATCTTATGTATCATTTAACACACCATTTTGAAGGAAGAAGCTTCAAGTTAGAGCATTTAACTTCATTAACTAGAAGCTGACAAATTCTAGTCAAATTCTGCATATAATTTCTTATATTCAGTATTAACACTGTGTCTTGACTGAAGGGCAGAACAAGGAAGACATCTTCAGCAAACACTCTGGTATTTTAACATTAATATCTAATCAGAAAGTTTATATCCATAAATAACCATATATATATACAGCACATTATCTAATACATGTGTTTTGAAATATATCAAAGCTAAACCATTGCTCAAGATAATGATGCAAAGTGTTGACTTAAGGCGTGCATTATTTACAAGAAACAGCACCAGCTTCAGAATTTTGAGCTCAATTTTCACTAGATACAATCTAAATTGCATTAAAAGCACATATATTGTGCTAACCAATAAAACAATTCTTCAGGAACATTCTTTTTAACCTGCCTCTTTTATATATCTATAAAATACATTCATGTAAAAAAGTATATTCTGCTGATGAGATAGCAAAAATAAATAAATCCAGACTGCATTTGAATGAATTTTCAATATGAAGTATATAAAATTATGCTGCCTCTATAGCTTAGAGGAAGAAAGAAAAATATAACATCACTGAATTAGGTATTTCACAGACTTTATTTTTTCCTAAACAGAAGTAGATTTCACAATAAAAAACTATTCTGCACTGTTGTATGGCAACTCTAATCTGGAATGAAGTTTGCAAAAACAGGCTAGTTTTTCTTTAAAAACATTTTACAGGAAGGAATCCTGTTAAACCACCAGTCATCCTTCTAGCAGAGGATACATTATGAACCAAAAAGTACAAATAGCAGCATAATGTTCAAACCTCTAGATCACATGAACTCATCATCCCTTCACCCGCTTTAAATCAAACTGTAATCCAAACTAATTAAAAACTAAACCCAGGGCTGAGAAGAGAGCTTTTGTTTTGAAGAGAGCTGAGAAGCTTCATTAACCTCTTCTCTTCTACCAGCTTTCCCTAACACAAAATTACTCCTATGCAGTGAAAGCTCCTTGCACTCACACAGTGTCAGGGACTGCAGCCCTAACAAAAAAAGTGATTTTTTGGCAGAAGGAGGATGCAGGTACACATTACACCCTCATCTGCAGAAGTCATGGGCCAACAGACACCCAAGCTGTTATCCTAAACTCTGGCAACCTGTATTTTCCAAAGAAATGCAGGAATACACAGACCAGACGTTTTTGTCTCTTTCAGGAACTATTCCACATGCACCAGCTTCATGGGAAGGCTGGCTGTGCCCAGAGCATCCCTATACCCTGAGCTCCTGAAGAGGCATCACACCAGCAGGCTGGAGCACCTGGGAGCACTGGGCTCCCCGGCAGTACCCATCTGTCCTGGAGGAGCAATACAACCACACACCCACTTTCCATCCTGTCACCTCCCCCACCTCTTACCATGTGTCCATCAACCTCCAGCTCACAGCAATTATACCAATTCAGAGACCAACCTATTAAAGTCAGCACAGTCCTCTTCTACAGGTACTCACAAAATTGCTTTAAAAATGGCTAAAATGAATTTAAAACATTGCAATTACTGTAATGCCACAGGTATCACAGCAGTATGTGTAGGGCTTTACAAGAAATAGCAAGAATGGAAGTTAGGCTTTTAAGAAAACACTCCTAAACTCAAGGTACTTCTACAATCAGAAGTTCATTTTCCTCTTCTAAAGAACAATTACACAGATACAATAAGCCATCTCAAAGACAAAGCATGAGTCCTGCAGAGTAAATCCGTATTCTGGTGTCACACAGTGAGTAAATTCAAACAGCCATGTTAGCAACAGCATATGAAAATGAACTGCTTTCTAGTATCTGTTGTATTTTGTAGTTTTAATGTCAATAAATTTGGATTCACTCAGAGCCAACAGATCATTCAGACTGGTTGGGACCAAGTTTTTCCTCTTGTGTCAAGTTAAGTAAGCTTGGGGTTTTTTCCCTTCCTGTAAAAAAATAGAAACCTGTGTTTTAGAATTTGAAGTATTAAATAATTCTCCATTACTGGAAGTTTCAAAAGATTTTGAGATGGGATTCAACTAGGCTAATGATCTCCTGCAGTGCTCACATTTCAGCTATGAATTACCCATCTCCATTGGTCATTGCTATCATGGCTCAACAGCCAATCCCAATCTTCTGTGGAACTATTTATTTGGAGAACCTAGACACTAATGGGATGAAATTTACTATTTTATTATATTTTTTTTTTATATATATATATATATACACACAAGGCCCACTTCCAAAAAAGTGAAAGCACGATGTGCAGGGTCTTGACTAGCTGAGCAAGCACAACTGGACCTACAGCAACAGCTCTCCTCTCCTTTCAACAACTCCTCATACTTCCTTACTCTGTAGGATCAGTTAGTTCCAGCCTCCAGGGAAGTAGTATCTTAACCAGACCACCACAATTCCTTGACATTTAATCTAGAACAGCCACACTGCAGATTTCTCTGTGCTTAAAAAGTTTTCTTGCAATAGCTTGAAAAGCAAGTCCTCCATCCCAGAAGGACAATTTATCAACTGGGGGGTCCAGCAGGATCCCCAAAGTTTGTGGATTTAAGGTCATGAAATTCATAGTTTCTCTGAGAAAGAGCTGATAAACACAGACCAGGTCTGCAAGCAAAAAAAAACCTCCAAAGCCTCTCCTCTTCAGCAATGTTCAGCCTGAAAAAAACAGTTAAGAACAAGATACCACCAGGGTGTAATCCTGCATCTCTCCCATATCACATGTCTGTGAAGTAGTAGGAGTTGCCCACCCTCTCTCTAGATGACTAATTCTGCAAATATTTCACTGGGGATATTTGGAAAGCAAAGTGCATAACAACAGTCTTAAATTTATCCATTTCACAGCATCTGCTGAAAACACAGAATTAATCGATTCCCTGGCTGGGAAGCACAACTGTCTGGATCACTCCTTCAACCAGTGACCTCCCCGCCTCTGGCTTTGGCAGACTGCTCCAGGTCTCAGGAAATGCAGGTGCACAAACGACTGAGATAAACCCAAGCAACACTGCCACTAAAGAGCACTGTCCCAGCTCTCACTTCTCATTACACTGGTCCCTCCTTTATGCCAGCACCAAAGGCACTCCCGTTTAGCTGGTGCAAAGAGCTAAAAGCTCCTCTAATTTTTGCTGCTGCTGCTGTGGCACTGGGAGTGACTCCCCACCACCACACCAAGCACAGGCTGACCCTGGGACTGCACCAGAGGAGCAGAGGCTGGCAGCAAGACCTCTCCCAGCACCAACAACCTTTATGTTCTCTTGGCTGTAACACTGAAAAAAGCAGCGACGTGAGACAGTGAAGGCCTGAAGCACCACCAGAAGGACACTGGGGAAAGGGAGGGGAATGCTTTAATAAACCTTTCAACTTCAGCAAGTCCAAAGGATGAAGTGATAAAATTGGAAACTACAAATTTTTAGGTGAAAAGCTGCTAAAGTCACCACATCTTTGATATAATAAGTCCCTTAAAAAATTGCATCAACTGCTAATTACCTCCTGTAAACATGTTTTCTATGTTCTCCCTGCAAATTGTCTTGCTTCAACTATCAATTTGGCTTTTCCTGTAGCTTTCTTCTTTCCTTTTCTTCTAAATTGATCTCTTTCTCTTACTTAAGTATTTCTAAGCAACAGCAATGTCACCTTTTCACCTTCTCTTCAAGGAACAGTTTGAGCTTTAAATCACTCACTCAAATGCCTCCCAGACTTGAATCATTCTTGAAGATTTTACTGAAAACACTCAAAACTGAATGCTTTCAGAAACTTGGGACATTGAAACAGGACATATCTATTCCTACTGCAAACACATCACTACCAAATGCTAAAACAGCATCACCTTAGTATGTTCAGACAATATTTTTCCCAGCTGTAAAACTCAACAACTTTTTACGCCTTTTAACCACAAAATCAGTGACAAATGCCTTAAAAATCAGATACAGTAGGTAGTACCCTTTCAGACCATCAGTAAATACAATTCAAAGTAAGGCAGAAGTAGAAGAAAAAGAAAAGTGACATGTAAAACAATATGAAAAACTTTGGACTCATATGTCTGAGGGGTAAGTCAGAATTAAACATCTTCACAAAAATCTCCAACTCCTACTTTTATCACCCTAGCACTCTATTGTAATCAGCCTTTTGCTCCTCCTTATACTCAAACCAAAAGAAAACTCAAAGTAATAACATCAAATACAATGAGATTTTTTGCTGCCTCTGCTACAAGTAAACAACAGAGATGCCATTTATGAAAATATAAAGCAACCCAAGGATGGTAAAGGAAAAATATAAAATATGCATTTACGCATAAATATTTTACATGGGTGAGATAAGGCCTTTATAGCCAAACTGGGGGCGTTTTCAGGCACGATTTATTACATTTCATGCAACCTGCAGAAGGTTTTCTATTTCATATAAATCCCTGAAGTTCCATCTTTATGAATGCAAGCGAAACACATCCCTTCATGTCAATTTTGTTTGCCTTAAATTCCGGGTTTGGACACTTTCACGTATACAATGCTATACTTAAGATACTCTGCAACAAACAAATAGATCTTTCTTCAACACTGCTAATATTAACTTCTCTAAACTTTAAAATATCAAGTTGGGCTTAATGAAGTCTTAATGATGGATTTTCATAATTGAAGCTGACATGGCTCAAGGATGATTCCACTTCAGAAGAGATCCTTGCCTGCCTGCTGAGCAAGGCAGTACAAGCCTTCTCCATAAATTACACAAAATGGGAATTGCTGTGTTTCCCAAAAGCTCTTTCTCTGAGAGGACCACCAGTGCAGCACCAGCCATTATTTCCCCCTCGACAGTGTTCTGGAAGATGTGTTAAAAGCTTCTCTTTAGCTCATGGGTCTGCACTGAATCAGTGACTAAGCAGAACTAAGCCAACCAAGCAGCCTTTTCCACCACCCTACAACGCCTTTCCTCTCCTCACTCATCTTCTTGCCTCAGCTTCTTTGCTGGAAGCTGAGCAGTTCAGCCTCCCACTGCCAAGCTCTGTGCACGCTGCCTGCCAGTAACAACGCAACAAGGGTGACAGGCACCTGTCCTGTGCTGGTGGCAGCAAACATCCTTCCAGTAGCAAAGAAAAGCGTGCCCTGCATTGCAAATTTGTACGAGGAACATTCACAAATCTGCCAGAGGAACAGGATACTGGGTCACAAAGCAGGTCACCTGAAAACTCAGCGTTATGCAAAACAAGAGCTTTCAAAAGGCATCCAAATTACTTTACTTTTACATGGGAACAATTCTCTTGGGGAGAAAAAAAAAATCACCTTGTTAAAATAATGCAGGCTGCTTAAAAATATTTTAATCTGTTTTAGGTCCACTGAAGTAAGCTACAGTCTTCCTTTCAGTACAACAGATCTGAGGGCCAGAAGCACCGCAGTGCAGGAAAATCTGTATTTATATCATCCAAAGGACAAATACCCAACTATAACATACTGAGCATCCCACCTGGAAATGTCAGTTGTTTCTGACACCTACCATATTTTAGAAGCTTTGTATTACAGCACAAGTTGAGCCAAGAAGGGCTCCCCAAGCTGCAGCAGCGCTGGCAGGCATGTGCTTTGTATCTGCCTGCAGACACGAGAAGTATCTGCAGTTACTGGCCACGTAGGCAGGACTCAGATATTTATACAGCTGCATCACAGAAGAGTTTGAGCTGAGAAAGGCAAAGTGAAGACAAGAACGCCTGAGTTGTGTTAACACATCCATTCACAGCATGGCAAACACCACCCAGCAAAGTGGAGAGGGCTGCTGTGGCAAGCTGCCCAGCAGCACCAGCAGCCTCGCAAACTCCCTCCAGTGACGCCAGAATGTGCATCCCGGAACTGGCACCAGCACTTCCTCACTGGATGGTGTGGGATTGGTTTGTTTGTTTAACAGAGAACAGGCTGTCTGTCTTCTGCTAAAGCCTCCATCATTCATCCCCGTGCAGGGCAAGGTTAATGATGATGAATAAGATCCTTTCCAAACTGTCTGTGCCAGGCACAAAGTAGGAAAACATCAGCAGAGCAGGAAAACGTCACTTAACTACATCAGCAGTGGATCTTACCAAAAGCTCTTCCTCACATGCCCAGATCTGCAGCTGTGGAAGGGTTTTGGTAGAGCACCATTGTGTTTTTCTGAGGACTGGGGGCAGGGAGCACAGAGGCGTTCAGGACCTCTTCACTCCTCCCAACCCTGCTCCAGAGCGCAGGGTAGACCTGTGATGGGCACACTTCTTTCATAGCCCAGCTGATCACTCAGCCCAACAGCAACAATGCAGAATCCTCAGGACACACTGGAAAGCCACTTTGAATGACTTCTGACAATGCTGACGTACTTCTGTGCACATTTTAAAATATGTCAAGCATAAATATATGCTTCAGTCCTAATTCAAATATTCTTTAGTAGTGCTGTTCTGCAGGACCTCAGAAAGCCTCTTGCACTATATTAAAGACATGTTGTACCTCCTACTATTTATGTCACCTGATGTCCATACAGTGTTTTTGAAACTCATTATATAAAGATAACTACTAATTTGTCACCTTTCTTGTCAATATCTTACATAAGATATTGACAAGAAAGGTTTCCTTTGCAAGCAAGGACAGTTTATTTTAGCAAGTATCAATACTGTTTGAAGCTCTCCTGTAAAAATCAAAACTGACCCAAAAATGTGCATCCTAACCCAGCTCACTAAATTCCATGGAACATGCTGAAATCCACAGCTGTTTGTAGCTGCAGCATTATGCATTTGACAGTTTTATTTGTGTAAGAGTTTATGCTTTCATTATGTTCTGTCACTTGCTACATGGAATTTGTGTTTAAGAGGATTCCACTGTATCATATCTAAGAGGTTTACAACAAAATCCAAATAGCTGAACTCATGGATACACCACGTCACTAGATTTAAGGGTTCACAGTAACTCCTTCTACATTAGCCATCATTTTTTGAGTAGACTCATCTACAAACAATACACAACGCTACAGAAAAGTTACCTTCGAGACTGATTAAATGAAAAATCAATACACAGTATTATTACACCTGCATTCCCATCCTTCTGTCATATATAAAAGCCATAAGAAAACTAGTTTTCACAAATTTATTCTCAGGTCTTAAAGAAGAGCAGAGAAGCACATTTCCTTCCAAGCCCACCAGTTAATTGTGCCAGGAGCTGAACAAGTGGCAGAACTACAGTTGCCAGTAAAACCATGTAAACAACCAGTGACTAAGAAGCCAAGAACTAGAGTAAACAAGACTCACAATACAGGCAGTATCTCCTGCACACATCACCATGGGTGCTATTTAAATTTTACAAAATGGGAGGGGGGCATAGCGTAGGCTAAATATGGAACATATCAAGAGCAGCAAGGCCCACAGGCTATGGCAAACTGAACTACACGGTTGCAGCTAGCCAATCTACTCCCTCTGGCCAGGCAGTCTTTTTTACCATTGTACACAGATTCTCCTCATGAGGTTTCTACTTCCAATGCAGCAGTTGGGAAAGCCACCATCTTCAGCAGTGATTATATTCAGAGTGATTATATTCAATCACCCTCACTCAGTCATCCCAACTGCAAATATCTCTTCCTTGGGAAAGGGTATATATGGCCTTTAACTTTTTTTTTGCTCCAACTGACCTTATCATTCATTCTGCTCTCCACCAGAAATTCCCCACTCCTGCAGATACTTGCATGCTGGTGGTAACTCAGTCATCTGTGAACCTTCTTGGAAATAAGGCACCAACAGTGAGCACAGAAGCTCAGGCAAGACAGGCTCCATAGATCTTAATGTCATAGTGCACTTTTTGAAAACCCTTCCAAGATTTTTAACACATTTCTCGAGATTAAGTATGAGAATTACACAGCATTAAAAGAACACACTTAGAGCAGCTCCCTTTCAGGTAACACCACCACCTCCTTTCACCTGCACCTATCTTACAGTGCACACAGGAGACAGGCAGGGCTGTCAAGGTGGAGATGGCAGACTCAGCTGACAGCTCACCATATGTCCTGCTCCAGTGGTGTAAGTGCTGTGCATTAAACCACTCCTCAGGCTGTAATCGTGCTCCACTCTCTGCAAATCCACTTGACAGAAAGCTTCTCTTAACTACAGATGATTTCAGTAATGAGTTATTTCATTCATGTAACTGTGATCTGTGGTGGAAAAGTCAAGCCAAGCTTATGTCACAGCTTGTGTTAATTTCTGCTAATGAGAATCCCAACAGTTACAATAAATGGATCCATCCATAAACTGAGAAATAAAATATTGGAATTACTTCCATGAAAACAAAATTCAAACCATTAGAGAAAGAAAAGCCTACGATCCACAAGGTAAAGGCTGTCCTCCAGCAGACAAAAGTTTCACACAAGAATAATGGACACGCATCAGTACCACAACAGACATCAAAATATTAGAGAAGTAGCGGAAACTGAAGTTTCAAAAGACTCACCTTGTGCACCACAGAGATGCTTGGAGAGGTAAGGAAAGCTTTTATTTTTACCTAGGAAGGACCAGCCAGTCTCTACCATGAGGGAGATCCTACCATAAAGCATAAAATACACGTTGGACATTATGTTCTGGGCTTAACAAGCGTGAAATCTCCAGGGACCTATCTAAGGGAAATGAGAGGTAGCAACGTGTGTCTCCAGCCACTAAGTCTTTTATTTGACCTTCACCTATGCAGCTCCTCACTGGCTTCAGCCAAGACACAGGAGCTGACACGTTTCCCAGCATGGGGCTGCCAGGGAGTTTTGTGTGAAAGCCACAGCCCTGGATCACAGCAAGTTGCAGAAGTACCACCCCCACAAGAAATACCCATCTATTTCACCTCTTCACCTTCTCCACTGTCTCACCACACAGAAGGACTAGCTGAACTGGGAGCTTACACCCAGAAGTAGCAGCAGGTTACAAAACATGACAGCACTCTCCGGTCCAGCTGCGAGGTGCAACCCTGTGAGGAATGATGATGCTAATGAGAACCTGGAGGAACCAAAGTACACCCGTGATTTGTTGTCTGCTCAAGTGTGACCATAAAATGAAACCCTCACACATCAAAAGACTGACCTCACTGTGCACTGTGTTGGACTAAATCAGGTATGAGGTTCAAGATAATGTAAGGAAAACCTGTTCCACAGAGGTAGGAGATGTGGGTTAAATATAGACAAAGTACTGGTTTTTAACTACATCTCTGTGCAAGGAGTAAATAGTCTCAGTATGCTAGCAAGCACTCATGATCTTCTCTAGTGAACTTTTACCCACTTCAGCTGATGGGAGTTGCATTACAAAACAAAATACTCCTAGAAAAGGTGTGGATCTGTAAAAGTCAACCACTTCAGTGTTATTAAATATTCATAAGGCAAGATTCAGTGGATGAGACTGTACACGTACTCCAAATGTGCAATATGTATGGCAATTGGGATTTGGCACACTAAATGCAAGGCTCCAGCAAATTTTTGCACTTTTGCAAATTCCTTCCTCACTGCTTCCACAGAAACTGTGTATAAAGTTTAGGATGCAGAAGGAGCAATAAAGCTAGTAACCGAATTTGCAGAGCAGTATATCTGAGCTAACCCTCATGTCAAAGGCGCAGGCTTTCCAAAGCATATTCTCTTCAGTCTGAAGCTTCCCAGTATTTACTTTTATGTCTTTAATTCGCTCTATTTCATTAAATTTAAGCAAAGCCAAGATTTTATGATTTAGGAAAAAAAGCCTGAAAAAATTATTTAAGAATTTTATCCTGGTTCTTTGTTCACAGGTGGGCAGGGATCTCGATGACAGGCTTACCTGCATTACCAATGCTTCATTTAGCTGTCAGAAGCCTGCTATTTCTTCCTCCCGCATTCTTCTTGTAGAATAATCATCTAAAAAGCCTCTTAAATATTCACCTATTGATCTGTTCCACTCATTATTTCATTAACAACATAGTTGCAAAAGTTTTTCACTTTTACAAATAAACAGGCATTTAGCATTTAAAGCACCAGTACCACATTTTCTGGAGAATGCAGCCTAATTCAGGAGTTTTGCTGAGCCCTTTTAGAACAGTTTTTTGCATTCAAGAATTACAGGTTCCTTATATCAGTCCCAAAACTGGGTCACCTAAAAGCACTTATGAAGCATTTAGCAAGCACTACCAGGCAGAATTACATCCAACCCATGCTGTTTCACAAGTAATTGAAACAGCTAGGTAGCTTAAACATACAACATTTCATCAGACTGTTGTTGAAAAGACATTAATACTCATTTTTCCCTCAGTGGTTATGTCATTTCTTCCCCTTTACTTCATAAATCCACTAGAGTCTAAATGCAGAAGAGCGGATTTAATCAGATAGCCAGCGACGCACAATTAACTTTTCTCTGTGTCACTTCATGATTTAGTGACATGATGCTGTGAGTGGCAGAAGTGAAAAAGAGAGAGAACGTGGAAGCGGGGGGGAAGTTGTTTTGTTTTAAATAAAGACACAAAATTTCTCACCTCAGCAATAAATACAGCAGCTGAGGTTCCAGTTTCTAAAACTGTTTTCACAACAACTCTTTCTGTAATACAAATCACTACCAAGGCGTTACCCAGACTTGTTTATGGTGCTTCTAAGTGCTGATACAAATGAATATGAGAAATGATTCAATAACCCCTTCTATCAAGGTTACACTGCCACAATAGGTAATTTCTCCATGCTCCTCAATGAAACATTGGCATGAGACATCAGTCCAAGCTGGGAATCTTCTCCTGTTAACACCAAGACTTCTCCAGCTTATCTTCCTCTTCCAAACACTTCAAATGGGTCTCAACAAAGATTTTGTTCAAATTTTAGCTGGATTTATGGAGTCTCAGTTAAAAACCAAATGTGTGCAGAGCATACACTTGAAAGATTTAGGATAGGTGACATTTGCCTCTCACAAAATCCTGCTTCATACAACATGATGACAGCTACTGCCATCAACAGAAATCTGGAAGTTGTCATGCACCTTTTCTTGACATTTGAGATTCACCTGGTGGCTGACAATAAACTGCTGATTTATGATCTGTAGACTTTTATTTATTGGAGGGCAAAACTCCCCTTAGGCAGACATTGAGGCAGCACAGCATACTTGTAATCTTCTGTAGTCTCTTGAGAAAGCATATTCTAGAAGTTGCAAAGGCAAATCTATGTAGGCTTGGCACTCCCATATGTAATTTTCATTTAAACTAAGATTATAAAAGATAATAAAATGCCATTTTAAAAGCTTGGTGTTTTCCCTAACAAAATGGATGCCATTTTATTACAGAAACTACAGTTTTTCTGTGGTTTTAAGAAGAAAATTAAGCACAAATGCCTGCTGAGTCTCCTATCACTTCAGTGCCCTTCTAAGGAAACCGAGTTATTGATAAAACAGATGTGCTGGTTTTGGCTTGGATAGATTTAATTTTCTTCACAGTAGCTAGAATGGGGCAGATTTTTGGATTTGTGCCATCTTGGTAATTTGGGGATGTTTCAGTTATTGCTCAGCAGGGCAATGACCAGTGTCATAACCTTTTTTTGCTTCTCACATCACCCCACCGGAGAGTAGGCTGGGGGTATACATGAGTGGGCAGGGGACACAGCCAGGACAGCTGACCCCCACTGACCACTGGGATATTCCATGCCATACAATGTCATGCTCAGCCTTTAAAGCTGAGGGAAGAAGGAAAGGAGGGTGTTCAGACAGACAGTGTTTGTCTTTATAATCATGCATGATAGAGCCCTGATGAACACCCACCTGTCCATGGGAAGGGGTGAAGGAATTCCCTGTTTTGTTCTGTTTGCATGTGAAGCTTTTGCATCACAGATTAAACTCTTTATCTCAACCCATGAATTTTCTCATTTCTACTCTTCCAATTCTCCTCCCATCCCCCCACAAGGGAGTGAGCAAACAGTTCTGTGGGGCTGAGTTGTCAGCTGGAGTTAAACCACAACAGCACCATTTCGAGCAGGATTTGCACCACTGGAGAGTTTTACTGTGCTTCTGAGCAGAGAAATGTCTTCTCATCATAATAAAAAGCTTTGAGGTGTGAATATTTAAAAGGATGCTGTGAAACAAGTTGTATAATTGTTAAGTATTTCCAGGGAAAAAAAATCCACCTCGAAATATTAAATTCTGTCTCTGGAAACTGAATATACAATCTAAGTGAAATTCTCCGTGGTAGTGATTTTGCAATTTTGTAATAAGGATCATTTAAATCTACAGAAATACCCTTTTCTTCTGGAAGAAAAACAGTCTGCTACATGTAAAAATTACTGACTCGATGCAACCTACCTAAATTATACAATTAAAGTCAAATGCCTCTTAAACGGAGATAAAATAATGTGAGGGGCCTTTGACAACTTTAATCCAACTTAGATGGCAAAGCTCATTTGAATCCCTCAGAACCGCAGTTTCTTAGGTCAGTGCTGTGACCAGACTGAGTTCTGCTTTCCCTGCCAGGTCAGAGCTTGTTATTGTATCTCACATGCCCATTACTCCATGTCTCCCACTGATACATCCACCTGACTGCACACCTCATCTAGATAACAGACTGAACAGTCCTGTGATCTACTAGATCCTTTCCCCATTTCATCTCCTACCTCTCAGAGACCTCAGTGGACACCAGGAATGAAGATACCTCTCTCCCTGTTACTTCTGTACCCCAGATCTTCAGCTTCAGGTGGACTCGGGAGCAAGACATAGGAGAAGACAACCTGAGCTGAACAGAGGTGGGAGGGCAGATGATGCAGACAGACAACAGCAGAAGACCAGATAGGGATAATAGCAAGAAAAAAGTGAAAGATGTAGTGAAAGCCACTAGAAACAAATTCAACATTGATGAATCTCATTACCCCTGAGCTGCTCAGCAAACAGCTGTGAACCACAGTGACCCAAGTGGAACAAAATTTACTATCACCTGATGGTATTATTATTGGAAAGTAAACACTACAAAATACTAGGAGAGAGCATGCTATCTAGATTACAAACCTCCTAAAAAAACCTCAAAATGCAGCTGTAGAAAACTGGAAAACACCAGGAAGAGCGATGTTTCTTTTTTATCAAGAAGTCAGCAAAGGTGACTTGGTTACAATATCCAAGCACCAAGAGGTTCAAGTCAACCACATACAGGAGAAAACTTCAAGTAGAAACCACAACTAGACGCTGAAGCTCGTCCAGATGAAAAGAGAAAAAACAAGTTTTGCCTTTCTAATGCTCTCAGTGGTAGATTAACTAACTGAACAGGATTTTCCTCCTCTCTACAACTTCACCTTGAGCTACGCATCCTTTAGGAAATTTTGTCTTTAACAAAATCAGAGTTAACACCCCAGAGCAGATGAAATATATTGGTTTGCAGTAGACAGAAAAATCAGATAAGGCATCTAACAACACCATCCCACTTTAAAGTCCATGGATGAAGGATAGGAATCTCCTAATGCTATTAGTTACTCTTTGTTCACCATGAACTGTGAACATCTCCAATTCAACCCTGATGACAGCCTGCACAGGATTTAGTGTATTTACTTGTAGAAGAACCATTGCTTTTCCTCCAGACTGACTTTCTCTATAATTAAGAATTACAAAGCATTGTTCCTTGTATTACATGCAAAAACTATTCAAAACAGAAAGAAATCAAAGGCAAACAAGAAAAAAAACCCACACATCCTGGAATTAGAATAGTCCAGCTTTTTTCCAGATATGTTTCCTGACCTAAATTCACTTCTAGGTACAATTTCTTTCACAAAATCATACTAGAGTCAGTTAATAAAACAGATGATAACTTGTGCTTAAGCTCTCAGTGCTTGAACTGAATGCTTGAATTCTCAACCCTGATGTTCTTTCAACATAGCTGGTTTATAAAATTTGCAGAGTGGCACTACATCCTCTGGGGAAGAAGAAAGGAAAAGCACAAAGATACAATTCTCTAAACTAACTAGGAGCCTGAAATCAATAATAAATCCATTACTTGACAAAGATGATTAAATGATGCTCTGCAAATTACGAGTAACATTCCTCTTCCAAATACAATCTGGTGATAGTGGCATGATATGACACCAGTGATGGATGTCAAATGCTCTTTGTTAAAAAAACATGCATTTCACAGCTTACGCTACACATAGGATGAAGCACCTAATCTTAAACCTGATAATGATCTGTCCTCATGTGAGAAAGAGAAAAAAAGTGTCCCCATTCTTTACCCTTCTGCTCTCTGTTAGGATTTAGTCAACTTTAACATGATCTCCCTTGCCTCCAGGTTCTTCTGCTAAAGATCTGGGAAGACAGCTGGTCATTCTTGCTGCATTTCTGTGAAATTTTCTTTCCCTCAATGGAAGACTAAAAATTAACCATCATTCAGTGCAGAAGATTCACCACATACTAAGACAAAAATGCAATTATGCCTTTGTTTTCTTTTCATGTCATAATGATTAATAAAATTGTTTTCTTTTTTGATCACTGCTGACCACACTGTGCAAAGACACTGAATACTTATCACTTTCATCATATAAAACTGAGTCTGGCAAAACAAAGAAGAATCCACTTGAGCAGGTATTTTAAAAGGAGTCCTTGATTATTACAGTCTTGCTGTCAATAGATACAATCTTGGAGAGATAATTATGTCTAAATTACACTTAAAAGGTAGCTTAAATTCTACTGGACAAGAGTTCTTGGCAGACTGAATAGAGAGCAATGCAAAAACATATTTGAAGGTAGCTGGTGCTACTAAATATCAAACATAAAAGTGGAATGCTGTGAGGTAAATGCTTTGAGGCAATGTAATAGGCAGTCTACTCCTTGTTGGGCTTTGAGGATGAAGCAGTGCTAAATGCTGCCTAGGCAAGGGCTGTCTCCTTGATGAACAGAGGTAAAATTCTGCCCAAACTTGTAACACCAGATGCAGAACACAGTATGAGAAGAAAGCTCCATCCATATTTTGAAAATTTATTTTGAAAAAAGTTAGTGCTGACTCCTGCCACACACCTTCAAGTTTCTACAGAGTGAAGTCTGAGTGTGTTTATTTTTTATCCACAGTGCAACGCTCAGTTTTCCTACATTTACAAAAAAAAAAATGAAGTCTTGCTTACAAATGTATTTCATCTTTTTCCACACGTGAATGGTTTTGGAAAGAAAAGTCCAAGGAGACTAAAGTATCCTCCAGCACAAAGCTCAGTGAAGCAGCTGCAACGCTATTACTCACTGTCCTGCCTGTGGTGAAAACAATGCCACAGCTATGCCTCAGTGGGCAACAAAGGAGTTCATTCTTCAGGGGTTATTCAATTCTTTGTGTCTTGGCTGAGTCTGCAAATTCAGAAAGCAGGAGATGAGTTAATGTTCACCAGGACAGCTGAGACTTAACATCGATAGGTGTCCTTTTTAAGAACTGGACCAAGTGCTACTCAGATTTGCTTCTCAATCCACTGCATGGTCATTTAAAGAGAGAAAGCAGAAGAGTGGAGTAGGACCTGAGCAAGGAGTGCTTCTCCAAGTGTCAGCAATTTCTGACTCATGGATCACTCCACAGAGATGTAAGGCTTTTTCTTCCCTCATCATCCTGTCGTCATAAACAGATCTCTCTTCATTAAAAAATATGCCAGGTTCAGACGTTTTGCTGCTCCAATTCAAAACCCTTACCCAAGTAACATTCTGAGCTCCTAATCTCTTCTCCCCTCACTAGTTTTCCTTTTATTGTCCACCCTTCACTGCATTTCTCAGAAACTGTAGACTCCCTGTTTAGTATCTCACTTAAAATGAGAATTGAAGAAATAATTTATTTCTATTCCCTATTTATAAGCTGCCCAGAAGCAAGGTCAAAGCAACTCCCCAGACATCTGCTCACACTGAATGCAGTAAAAACACAGCAGCTACACTGCCCGATAAACCACGGCACTGGTTTTCTAAAGTTCCCTTGCTCTGGTCACCCCATATCCAGGATATAAGAGGTCTCAAGACAGATTTCCTTACTTCCACGGGGATACTAATGTATATAGATTTCACATGATTTACTGCAAAACACACTCTGAAGTTTAGAAGGAAGATAGAAAAAAGCCAAGACAGAAAACATGAGATAGAGAGCTCTTTGACCTCCCCTTCGTACACCTGGAGAAGCAGAGAGAAGCTGCCACTCCCCCATGGAGTGCCAAGATCAACCAAACCACTTAAACCTGTGGCTCAGAAATCATCATTGAGGCATCCAGGGGGTTAATGAAAATTAGTTATTATCCCACCTAAAAGCCACAACTGATGACCAAGCTCAATTCTTCCCTAAGTTAATAAGTGGCAATAGGGGAATTACTTTTACATGAAAGGCTAAAAATGAGTCGATGTAAGGTCCACTCTGTGCTCACAACAGATACAAGAGCCATGCTGGAGCAGTGTTTTCTCATCCTCTTACACCCTATAGATAACCCTGCATAATCCCTCCTTGTCAGCTATGCTTTCTTTCAGAGACCAAAACACAACTCAGCATGCACTTCTTCTCATTTCTTTTCCTCTTCTCAAGCTTTTGGGAGACCAGCGGAGGACTGCTCAAGCGGCTGCATCTAAGAGGACATCTCCTGTAATACCTGTGAGTTCCCATCTTGTCTGTAACCAGAATAGGATGGGAGAAGGAAGGGAGGTGGTTCTCAACTTCACCCCTTCTAGGCAGTTCAAGGGGAGGAAACTGCTACTCTCAGCTGCACAGAAACTGGCATTTACCCATGATGACCACTGTGATTGGGCTTTTAGTACCAGAGCAAATGCCATAACTACATACCACATGACACAGCAGTATGGCCAGATTATTTTCAAGTTCTAGATACCCAATTCTCTTATTTTTACTTAGTAAGATATGCAGGGGTATTGCTTCTCCCATGTGTCCTCTACTTTCTGTAAGTAAAGACTGAGGAAGAGCAAAAATACTATGTGGAAGATGATGCTATAAAAAGGCTAAGCTCACTGCTAACCACCAGTTAAGAAAAACTGAGATAATGAGTGCCTAGACTTGTAGTTTCTTTCTGCTGTCTGCTTAGTAGGTACATTCTAATTTATCAGCAGTCTGTTTAGACTGTCTTGTGCACACCAGTCCTCATCTAATAAGTAGCCATCCAAGCCACATTCTGCCAATTTTCACAATTTGCTTATGTCGCCCACTCTTCTTACATAGGCAGCTGCTAAATCCTCAGCATCAACTCAGCTGAAAATTACCAACTCCTTCTGGATAGCACTGCAGGTCACTTAGAATTATTCTTTGACTGTAAGAACAGTCTTATAAAGGAGAAATTGAAAATAATTCAGTGTTTTGTCATTCAAGTTTATTCTCACATTTCTGTGGTAACCCTTCTTGAATTTACTTAAAATATACGGTAATTTTTAACTACATGTTTGGACAACAAAAAAGCAGGATGAATCATTCCGGGTATTTAAAGCCTACAATCAGACAGCTTGAGTCTCCCATGTATTTTGCCACAGTTCTCAAGCCAAAGTTTTATTTCCTACTTATCAGCAGGAACACTTTCATAGGGAGCATTAATTCATTTAAACATGCAAAACACTTGAAGATTTGGGAATTTCTCATATACTACAAAGCTTTAAAGGTCCATGTTTTTCCCTCTACATTGATTTTTGCTTTCTTTACAACTGCCTACCCAGAATTAGAGGGCATTAGAGCTAAACTGAGAAGATAGCACATGTGTATAAATATATCAGGCAAAAAATAAAACTGGGCAGATGCACAGAAAACACCCTGCAGCGTGTATTACCCTTGTTTTCCTCATCACTGCATGGGCAACACATGTCTACTGGTACAGTGCTTCAGAAGCCAGGACTGCTCTCAGGGATAAACACAGGCCATAATGTTGGGGAGAAGATGCTGTGGGCAAGTCAGTCCTTCCACTGTAGCTGCTCTCCAGTAAGCCACCAGCAGAGTCGTTGGAGCAATGCCAAAAGTAGTTTTCAATTTGTACGGCCTGTAACTCACAAATGACACAGTTACAAAATACTCTGTTTGTATAAACAGTAGAACAAGCAAAGCTTGCTGGAGAGTTGTCTCAGGTTGGATAAATCCATGATAGTAAGCCACGTTTCCTGCTGTTTGTTGTTTTTGAGTTTTTTTCCGCATAGCTTTGAAAAATACTACAGTAGCAGCAACTTACACACACACGTAACACTCCAGATTTCTGTTAGAACTCAACTTGTTGCTTTATTATGCACCACAAAATGAGCTTCTCAAAGAATTCAGGACATTACTTACTGTACACACAGCAACAACAGCAGCCAGGTAACAGTTACATAAGAGCAGAATTCCAGCCATGTCATCCAGTGGGCCAGTCTATAACAATGTACCTTAAAAAAGCCAAGTCCACAACCTCACAGACCATCAGAACAATTAATGTTGATCTAACATGCTGTCATGTCAATTAGATAACAACAATCAACAGCCTCCATTGATTCAAACGATGTAATATTGAACTGCACATCTCCCCTTTGTGAGCTCTACATCAAAATCCATCTCAAATATGAAATCCAAAATGCAAACATTAATTATACATCCCAAAGGATTCCTGAAGTGCTGCTACTGAACTTTACAACCATGTTAGTAGATTTCCCTTTACTCCTTCCCTATTGAACAGCTGAAATTTCACTTGTCCTGCCCTTCTACAGCCAGCGTAGAACAGCTGGTGATAACCCCCTCTAAATGAAGTATTAACACCTACCTGCCAGGTGACAGGTGCTACAATGCAAGATTAGCACAGTGAGGTCCTTTTACAGGGAAGCCAAGTCACCATCAGCCAAAAAGATGAGAGCAGCAAAAGCTGTGCCTAGGCTTACCAAAGCCCTTACCACCCATGTGTGCCACTGTACCTTTCACACATGCAAAAACATTTCTCTTAAGGGCTTATGGGGGATATATCGATCTTCCTATAGTGGCAGTAGATGCACACTTGGGCAAACAGGTTGTCATAGGATGGTCCACCTCCTGGGCAGCCTGGCATCCTCAAGTAAGGATGCTGAATTCTCAACAGCTACATCACATGAACCTTTTCTAGCCCTGCTGCTTTCTCTTCAGCAAATACATGCCTGACAAGATTAAGTGTCTTCTGAGAGAACTAAGGGCATAGCAAAACCCAGTCTGGGATAACAAGTCATGAATAGGAAGTAAGAACCAAGATTATACAAGGCATCGACCAACCAGCAGGTATCTGAATCTGCCAGGGTAAGACCAGCACAAATCAACACAGCACCTATAGACAGAAACACTGAAGCATTTTCCCTCAACTTCAATCTAACACAGAATAATTCTTATCCTGGAGTTACTTATCACCCCGACACAGACTGACTCATGGCCCCAAGGAGTCTCTAGAGGTACTACAGAACAAAGAAGGATGCAAAGAGCAATGGAGAGGAATAGGATCAATTTTCTTTCTCTTCCACTTCAACTTCTTGAACATTAACAAGTAAAAGTCAGCTAAGCCTGCTTGTTATTCAGTTCAGCAGTCATTATCTGATTCTCTGTTATCGGTCATTACACTACACCTACATTTCTTGCCACACTTGAAATATCTTCTCAAATCTCATCTTCCAGCAACTGTAACACATGTGATGTGCTAGCTGAGCAAGGCTTTCCTCTGAAAGAGTCAAACACAGGATGAAAGACAAGGAGAGATTTCTTTCACTAAAACTTGGCAGATGAAGACAGCAAGAATCATCCTCTGAAGTTCAATATGGCTATGACCTTAGTGTTTTCTAAACCAGTGCCAACAAAGTACCTGTTGAAACAAAGATACTCATGTAATGTGGGGGGAAAAAAAAAAAAAAATACAACCCAGAGTCCATGACTTTAACCTTTTCAATCCAGACTGCCCTTCTCTATCACTCTGTATAGGCTTTTTCACTTTTGTGTCACAAGACCCCAGATTCCATGATGTTTTATGCTTTACTGGTCATGCATTCCCCTGATTATCTATTGACCAAATGAAAACTAAAGAACCTGCACTGTGAAAAGCAATGTCACCAGAGCATCTGCAGCATCTCAGCTCTCCAGAATTAGCTCTTTACACTAGTCTCCTGTGTACCCCAGGCCTCCTGTGAATACAAAGTTACAGTATGAGCTGGCTAACCACCTGGACTTCCAGCTTCTCCTGGTATCAAACTGGCTTCTCCACACTCCTTAAAAGGTAATGTCAGCATGAAAAAATATTACACAGGGCAAATTGTACTCTATTATGATGGAAACTTTTGCTTTCAATTATGCTTCCACAGTGAAAACATGCAATTAGTAACACATCCTGTAGATACTGTTAAGCAATGTGTGGCAGCAAAAAGAAAATTCAGTTTGAGAGAGTAGCTCACAGCAATGAACACTGCAGGAAAAACATTGTACCTCTACCTCAGCAGCCTATAAGGTTACTGGACAGGCTTTAGCAAAAGAAGTGGGGTGAGAAAAACTGGGCCCACTGCTCCAGAGGACTCACTATTGCACAGTGATGGTTTTACCAGCTCCGCTCTGCAAGCACGCTGATTATCCCACATGAAGGACAGCTACCACAGGGATATACCAGAGCCCCCCATCAACACAGACAAGTCTTTACTGTGCTTCAACCTCAAAAGTGGAATGGAAAACCAGGAGCCTGAATTAGCCTGAGGAGCAGAGGTAGTTTATCCCTTATATAAAAAAAGTTTCCTGCAACCTATGTAAAGTCCCCAGCTGTATTCGGGAATCACATGAAAAACAATGCTGAAAGCTTTCAAAATGTAATTCTCATTGCACACTTGAGACACTAAACCTCCTGAATTTTCCAGAGACACCAGCATCACACCAAGCACTGCCCAGGAGACACGGTTCCTTCCAAGCAGAACATCCGCAAAGCAAAAGCCATTTCCATTCGCACATAAGCTGCCACTGATCCTGGTGCACAGACATCACTGGAAATAGTTTTGCAGGATTTTGCAAGGACAAAGTGCTATGTAGTATTTTCTAGTTGTAATCTTTTACATTATACAAGGGCTCCTCAAACTGGCCTTTTTTCCTGTATTATAAGGGTGCTGTCATGAGCTGCTTAAGTGATCAAACAAGTACTAAAGACTACAAGCAAACAGACCACAGCATGAACAAGCAATGCCCACTTCAGAACACAGAAGCAAGGCACTCACTTATCCCTGATGAATTATGAATTGCTTTACACTTACAGAGTATTTCCCTACAATTTTTAACATTAAAATACAATATATCAGTTTTATTCTCCCCATTATATAGACAGTCAGAAACTCTAGAACATTTCAGGTCAATCAATTCCTGTAGCAATCGACATCACTAAAATTTAGGACCACCATGTCCAACCCATAATAACTGACATTCAGTGCTGCTCCAAAGTTGCTCATGACATGGGAAGAGGGGCTGCTTTTGCCTGGCACAAGCACCATAACAGCACGTTGTAATCCTCAAGGCCAAAGAAGCCAAACCTGCAGAAGCAAGAGGCAGCAAGCCAGTAGGGCCAATGCAGTCTAAATTTTTGCTTTGCTCTAGGAAACATCAGACACTCAACCAGAAGAATGGTGGGACCCTGCAGACCCACTCATCTTGCTTTGTTTTTCCAGTCCCTCAGTTCCACAACTCTTATGGCTCTTTTACCAGAGGTAGATTTGACCTGGCACTCACAAGGTTCAGGAAACCAGAGGAAGTAGTAATTTATAATATCCTAATCTCCAAGTGTTTTATCTGTCTATCTTTGGACATCCAAATAGCCCACTGCTCTCCCTTTTTTACTTCCATTTTCTTTCTGCTGACACAGGGATGGTCTCAGGTTGCATTCCAGCAACAGTTGTGTGTTACACCTCACTACTTCAGACCACCACAGGACACAACTGTGAAAGGCTCCTTTAATTTATGCATCAATGGAGGTTCTTGTGAATGTCCCACATGGACTGACACCACACTCAAATTAGCAGACCTGCCAGCAAAACTGAACACAAGAAAAGACTACTGAAAGGAGAGGAAGAAGTTTTGGGTTAGGCTATTTTTGTTTGTGATTTGGCAATTTTAAAACAGACATTTACTGCACCTCATCAACCAACCATGCACAGAGGATGTTCTCCTGCTCCACTTAGTGCCTGCAGACACATTTAGGAAAGGACCTTCATATGCTCATTCAAACCATGCAATTTTCTGCAAATCGATCATGCTCTCCCCCATTTTAAATCAGATCTTTTCCAAATAAGGCCAAAAAACCCCCAAAAATGGATGTATATACACTAGCAAAAATTAAACTACCATACCTAGTACCAGGCAGTGACTTAAGATATTTTCATTTCATTTTCAGCTCAGCTGAAAACTCAATGTCAAGTTATTTATTTACGAGATTTCCTGTTTCTGTATATAAGAAATGAGGCTTTTACTACCCTATTTTCACAGGAATTTATTAAGGATAAAAATCCATCAATAACTAAACGTCTCCTATAACAGCCTGTATTGTTGTTGTATCTAAGTACCTGCATGGACACCTGGACAGACAAGGACTTGGGCAACATCTTCATGTGAAAGCAACAACTGAGCATCCTTTCATGCATCAGATGGGGCTGTTTCAGGGCTGTAAAATTCCACCCAGAAACATGACATTGACTAAACCGAACAACAAGTGAGACATGGAAAATAACTTCCTAACAAACAGCAGCATTAACTCATATTTCAGATGATCTCACTAGCCCAGGACAATTTCTGAGGGCCAGAAAAACAGCTGGGAAGTCTGCTCGGTTTTCAGAAAATGGATTAAGTGTAGAGTTGCAGCAGGGTTTCACTACAGCAACGACAAAATACAGGCTTTTCTCCCTTGCAACATTCCACGTGATCCCACATAAAATGGAGTCTAATACAACAACAGTGGGGCACCACACCTTCCAGGCTCGGCACACACTGCCTGACAAATGCTGGGAACAACTGGCAAGCCTCCATTCCAGTGACCTGTGGCCACTGATCCCCTGAGACCGTCTGACCACTTGGTTGGACCAACCGGTCCAGCAGACAGGTCAAAGGACCAAGAGCAAGAAACCCCACGTTCTCTTTCAGTAACCAGGACCTTCCTGCTCACACAACAGCTCTTTATTAAAGCCACGAGTGGGCAGTTTTCTGTAATGAGTGCCATTTCAAAGAGGATATGCTAACCAGAAACAAGACACTCTTGTTTCAGAGAAAGAATTTCTGCACATTTAATTAATCAGAAATGACTACTGTGCTTACACCCTACCTTAATCTGCATTCATTTCAAGCATAAACAAGACCCAGCTTTCCAAATTAGCACAGGCAAACATGGCAACCATCTCTGGACATCAGTTTCTTGAAAATACTTGCCCAGCTCACCACAAGGACATTATGAGTCTAAACTAGTCTGTAATATGCACCTAGATCTTCTGATAAAAGCTGCTTCAGAAGTTATATTAAAAATATTAACCAGCAACTTTAATAATCATCCAAACCAATTCAAATCTTCCTGAAGGATCTTCCTTTCAATTGTGAATTTTAACTATGTACATTTCTTGCTTATTCTTTACTTGGTAATTTTCAAAGCCAAAGAAATTAGAGACTACCATGATGTTCTTAGTTTTTACATATACAGCACCACACACAACATGTACTATAGCATGCTTAAATGCATTAACAGCATCAAAATTTCTGACACCCACCCATAATAAATGGCCAAGACAAAAAGGTCTCTAACAGCAAGGAGTATCAACAACATGAATTATAGCAATCATGGCTACAGGGTTTTTTTGGTATGTATTCCAAATTACTTTGATCTACATAAACACTTATCTTAGTTTCATTTAAAAAAAAAAACCCAAAGAAAAAAGAAGTCAAAGAAAATAACATCATGTTTGTGCAAGACCTCTATTTTCTTGCCAGCACAATTTCTATTGTTATCAGTTGTCAGGTGGATTAACAGTTACTATATACTCACTTTTCTTACCATTGCTGTCTGAGGGCCATGCCTCTTGTAAATAACCACCAGCCAGAGCCTTCATATTTTATCCTTAATAATGCCTATTACCATTTTTATAAAATATTATTTGCTTAAACACTGAAGTATTTCAAGTTTGTTCCCTTCTGTGAGAAAGAAAATTAAGTGAAAGCTTGGTGGAGGAAAGGGACCTTTAATAAACATCTGATTTGCTGCTGGATGGTGTTTCAGATTATATTTAAAACACATCATGTTTTGTTGACACCTCCCTGCACACTTGCTGGTATAAAGCCCAGCAAGGGTGTGACTATGGCAACCGCAATAGGATATTTATATATCTGTGCATATGCGTGCATGTGTGTGCTTACATAAATACACGTGCTCACTCACACACACAACCCCCAACTGATTTAACTGACCATCAACAAGATTTTCTCAGCTCTCATTTTCACAGCAACAGGTAACCATGTCTAATGAACCAGCTTAGGTGGCAACATCAAGTTTTATATGATGAAAATCTTCCAAGAGAGAAGCCTGTAAACCTACCAACATTTACACAGTGTACACAAACACATGCTCACTTCAGAATGCTTTAGCTATAAGCAAAAAGAAACCCAAATGTCTGCAGGCACAAATTCAGTGACACCATCAAAATAAAAGGCATTTCATTTTCAGGATTCTTTTTAACAGGGCTTTTTACCCACAGAACTAGATCCTCACTGGAGCATGTATGCTCTTCTTCACCAACAGTCCCATGCCTCCTCCTCTTCGAATCCAGAATGTGCAAAAGTTCCTTTAGTCTGCAAATTAAATAGCTACACACTGAGCTCAAATTGTTATTTCTGGTATTAATTTCTGTCTCCTGACAAATCCTGATAGGTGATGCAGGAAATTCGAGGTAACAAAGGCTTCTGTTTGCAGCAATAAAGGACTCTCAGCTAGGGGGGAATAAAGGGATCAGAATAAAAGGCGAATATATAGAGCCTACGTACACTACAGAATATCTGTGTTGAGTCCAGCAAGCAAAAAGTCTAGCAGATTCAAAGCAGCATTAAGAAGTGTTAATCCTTTTACCTCTGAGCTATTCATGAGCAATATGCAAAGCTGTTCTTATGGCGTCGCGTTTGCAATGCTCCAGTTATGCTCGCATCAGCATTTCCATTGTGAACCCTGCTTTCAGAGATTTTTTACTTTGCCAACTTTTAGTCTGGAACAATTTTACTACAAGCCTGTGAGATTTTAGTCCAGGATTAGGATTTAAGTCTGGTGAAGAAACGTTTGGACAAAATCTGCTTGGCTGTTTTATTTATTAGAGTGCAAAGTTAATCCTTCCAAGTTATTAGACTGGAAAAAAACCTCAAAAATATAAAATTTTTTTCAGCTTCAAAAAAGAAAAGAGAAGATTTACTCTCCCCAAGAATTCCTTGTCCCCAGATCTCTACAATCACAGAACAGATGGAGGTTACAGACCACAGAACTAAGGTACAATTGAAACATGCCTTCCTTTGTCAGGCATTTTTTTTCTTTCACTGATGCACTATGGGGGCCAGGAATATGAGGAAGGAAGCAGCATATCACTGTGGGCTGCAGGTGGAAGAGGGACAAACCACAAGCTGCACATTAACAAGTATAAGAAAAACATACAACAGTTCAAACTCCAGAAACTGTGCCACATTCCTAAACAACAGAAATCACAAACTTTAAATATCACTACATTAATTGCCAGGTAGATAGTGTGTTCATTCACAGCTTCAGCAGCCACATGGATACAGGCAGCTGGCTATGCTACAATAATTCACACAAAAATCAACACAGCATGCATTTTAAGAGAGATAAGCCACCTAGACCAGACAATGTTTGCAGTACCCTTATGATTTTCCTAAAGCTCGGTTCTCAAACCCTGGGACTTGCTGACATGGCTCAGAGTCACCCATCGTTCAAGTGTCACGTTCAGTACCAGGCGTGTCAGCCACATGTCACACGTGTGTAGCCCCCAGTAACACACAACCACCACATTTCTGCAGGTCCCCAGCAGTGTGCAGGGCTGGGGTCTGCAGCCACACTGCCCCCCGTGCTGTGTTCCAGCCACATTTCAGCATCTGCTCCACCATCACAACCACACAGCCCCCACCGTGAGCTGAAGCTCAGTTTTCTGCAAAACTTGACAACACGGACTGATAACTGCAGGAAAGCCCTTCTCAATGCAGCTAAACCACAGCTGTAGTCCAGGGGAAAGCCCTGGTTAATTAAAAGCAAGGCAACATTTCCAAATACTGTCCTTTTGTGAGCTTTACAGATAGCATCCACCCCACAACACCCCAGTAAACATAATGGAATCAACACTTGGAGCTTCTCTCTGAAAAGCCTACATGGTATGGTCCTGCATACATCACATGCACCTTCGTTCAAGCAGAGAGCTAGGTGTTTGCAGGCCATGTAGCTTGCTTCCCTGTTGAAATTTCCCTTACAACTGGGCTTCACAGCAAGACTTTCTGCTATGCCTAAACCACCTCTTCCACCTGGGCTTTGTATAGCTATGCAAGCTGCCTACTGTAAACTGGCTAAATCCTTTCAAGAGAAAAATCCTTACCATATGACTGCTGAAATGCACAGATTATCTAAAAGCAAATAATGGAGATCACATTTATGCATGATAAACCATAAAACAATCTTAATTTCAGGTATCTCACTTGATCTTTTCTTTACCTTTTGACCAGACTTTGTGTACCAAACACCTACTAAAAAATAACCAATCAGTATTTGATACCATTCACTTGAACAATATATATACATATATATATATATATATGCTTGGGTTGTTGAAAGAGTAACAGAATTAATTTCCTTCCCAACAATTTACAGAAGCAGTTTGTATTTTTGTCTGCTTTTGTGTTTCCCAGCTGTTTTCTAGAGAAATGCTGTTTCTTATTGATCACTTGATGCCAGCAAACATTAATTTGCTCCTAAAACTATGCTTTGGACTTGAAAAAAGATAGTTATGTGGTAAAGTATCCACATAAATTGTATTGCCTGTTGGAGTGTGTGTACAAGTACCTGTGTATGCAAGCACACTTTTCAATTTTAGTTCTACATCTGACACCAAGCAGAAGCCTGCTTGATTACTGATTTTTTTTTCTTTCAACTTGTCCCAGTAGACTTTGGACAGAAACTGAGCTCAAATGTATGCAAGAGTGACTCTTAAAAGATTTAAGTGTTTCAAAGGGTTCTCATGAAATGGACAAGGTTTATCTGTACGTATTTTTCTGTAGTTTAAACCTGATGGATTTAGCACAGATCTATCTACTGCATGACAAAACAGTCCCATCATCTTTCAAGAATATGCTATTCATAAACAATAAAAAATGAACTTTCCATCTTCTACAAGAAAAAAATATATCTTTCATTGCTTAACTGTGTATGAATGAGGCCACAAATGGAACTCACTAAGTAAACCAGGCTGATACTGTTTTGTCTGCAGATGTAGAGTGAGCTACAGCTGATTTATATTTCTACTAACTCCAAATCCAGGTCGTATACAAATACCTTCCTAAGTTCAGCAATTTGATTAATTTTTTTTTTTTTAAGTACTGCATGCAAAAATACAGTGCTTGGAAAAAATAATTTATATTTACAGGCCCTAACACAAGGCACAATTTTCCACACAAAATTAGTCTGAGGTCCATTGCATTTAACTGTAATTTTCCTTTTTTCTCTCTTACTGAACAAAAATTGCTAATTTTGATTTCTTCTTAAAAGAGGGAAGTTCAGGTTCCAAACCTCCCTGGACACAGCAGGTCAGTGCCACTGCAGTTTGTGCATCCTCAGGTAGCAGAAGCAATACAGCCTTTCTCCTATTGATCACAACCCCGTCTTTTGTCACTTCTGTATTTTCACGACTGGGTAGTGTTTTTTCTTAAAAAGAAAACCAGCCATCAAAAGAGGTTAACTATGAACAGCAGAACATTCTGTTATTTTCAGTTTGTAAGATCAGCCAGAAAATACCTGGTGGCTGCATGTTGGCCCAAAGAAACCAGAAGTTTTTAACTCTAGGCTACGAAGCTCAGCATTTCACATATACAAAAAAACCCCACAAAGCAGGAAAATTTTGAACCCATATGTTTACTGTCATGGCAGAAGTGGTTATCACCATATAAAGTACTCCTTGAAATAGGCAGGGACAAAGGGAGAAAATCTCCTCCCAAAAACATAGCTCCAAAGCAGCATGACTGTAACTACCAAGCCCATGATGTGGTCTGAAGAAGGGCTGAAGGACTAAAATAGTTAGCTATGCTACACACCGTCAAATATGTTCAGTACATTGCCACAGGGACTGGAATTTTGTCTGGCTGTATTAAGTATCTTATTTAATATAAAGATGGGAATAAACTTTACAATTACATTTTCTGGGAGAGTCTACAAAAGAGAAAGCTACCATCAGAGACTATGAGATAATATATTATGTCAGGAAAGAAAAAAAATATATCAGTTTCAACCATAAAAACACAAGCAGAAAAAAATAAGCCAACACATGTATCCAATAAAAGGTAGTAACCCAGAAAGCAGCAGAACAGAGAGTTGATACAAATGAGAACTGCAAAGAAATATATTATGACTAAGCAAGACTACAGCACTTCGCTATCAAAAGAAATCTGAGCTACAAAAGACAAGATAAAGAAGTTCTACCCAACTACAAAGGAATAAAAACTGTAGACACAGAAGGTTGGTTTGTTTAAGAAAAGAATGCAAGAGAGAAAGTAAGGCACAAACAGTAGGGAGAAGAAAGGAGCAAGAGTACCAGTGCTCATAATGGGCTTCTGGACTGGGTGATGGGAGATGACACAACATCCCTGGCCCAAGCAATAGAACACCTGCAGCACAACCACTCACCCAGAAGGGCTTCCATTAGATTGGCTTCTTGTTGCTTAATGCACATACACACAAATTAGGCAGCAACAGCCCACGAAGCACTGCAAACAGACCTATGAGAGAGCTCCTAAGAAGGGAAACTGTCCTGAACCAGCTCCCCGCCAGTAACGGCAAGTTATGGTGATGCAAGGAAATATAGGTTTTAGTGGTAAATAATTACACAGATTTGCCATACACAGGTGAACTGGGAACTACCATTTAAGGTGTCCATTAGAGTCCTAGAGTTTCATTTGAGGAACAAAAGCCATGTGGTATTAAAAGCAGAATAAAGTCTGGTTGAAGAAAGGACTAAGAGTGTAAAGGTGAAAGAAAGAATTTAGAGTGTGGAACAACCTCGTGATATCTGCAAAATTACCCAGAAGTACACTAAGTCCAGTCCTTCTCAAAGGCAAGGATACAAGAACCAGGATGTGATCAATGTGGGTTCCACCCCACAGGTAGGGAGACTACCAGATATGTGTCTCAGTAAGAGAAGAGGAAGAGGACACCCTAATAAGAATTTGAAAGCGAGTTACCGCCTGCAGGGAAAGATAAGCACAGCATAAAAGCCAAACGAGCTAATGCTTTGTGGCCATTACAAGGATAGTCTAGGCCATTAATAAATGATGAAGGAGGAGGTATTAAAACCCAAGTAGCTGGCTACACTGACCACCTTCTAAAATCTAAAAGGGAAAATAAAGGAAAGGCTAAACAATTAGAACGTAATTATGAATGTATAAAACATTTTTTTATATATACACAGATAGTTAGCTGCAACAAATATGAGCAGTACCACGAAAACTCAAAATTTCAGACACCTACAGTGAGAAACATACACAAAACCAGAGAATTCAGAATTATGACAGACAGCTATTCTCAGCAAGCACTCCTGGCAATACCCATTACTGCAGTTCCGTGCTTTTATCTGTATTACCTCAGTAAAGTACCAATTGATAGCCATTACAAATGGGCATTAATAATTACAAGTAAACGCCTTAGGAAATGTAGACATACATATCAGAGCCACTCCTTGAAATAAATTATACTATGGAGCTGAGCCATTGAAGACAAATCAGCAAAGAAACTTAGTAGATATAGCCACTAATTCCTTTAAGGAATATCTATAGATGAAAGACATATTTAGACATCAACTTCACAGAAGAAAAACACAAGGAAATTATCATATAAGCAAGCAAATTATAATTCTCAGATTCTAATTCTCAAAAAAATAATAGTTTTATTGAGATAGGAGAAACCAAGCCCCTGAGACTCAAAGATGATTATCTTTTCTCAACCAAAATGAGAAATGGGGCTTACAGAATATGCACAAAATCCAATGCAGCCCATCTCTTTTATAGAGAATTGTAGTTCATAGCAAGCACACGGCGGAAAAAATACGCTTGGATGTCAGTAAACCACTTGACTGTATCATATTATACCATTTCAAAATTATTTAAGAAACCAGTTTTGATGTGGACAAAACATTGTACAAAAGAAACAAACTTCAAAAGAAAATAAAAATCATGTACCAAAACTTTGAAAGCATCTCTCAAGGATGCAAGGAATTTTCTTACATATTCTCTTAATCTTAGTTAACGATGCAGAAAAGGAGTAAAATGTGTGTTCCTGAAATCTGTGGATAATTCTAAATTGAGGAGCTGCAAGCTCCATCGAGGACAGAGAAAGTTGAGAAGCAGGCAATTAAAAATAAGGTTCTCCTTGAGAAAGTGCAGCGAAGACATCCAACAAGAAAATAATCTGAAAGAAATATTCAGTGGGAGTGACAAACTGAGGAGCCAAGAAATTCTTACAAGGTTTGCAGTGTGATCTGGTAGCAAGAAAGATTAATGAAACCTTGGCTGCACATGCAAAAAAAAAAAGCCACATCAAGCAAGAGGGATGCAACAGCTAAATATGCCCACTTTGGGTAGCAAGCAATATAGAAAAAATAATCAGACAAGTCTGCAGTAATAAAATGGATGCAAATACCACTGGGATGAGACAAGCCTTATTTAGACTAGTATGTGGTAGTACAAGGACATGTTTAAAAAGCAAAACAGGGGTAAGTGTCTGAAAGTTCTCTTCTAACAGCCTTTCTAAAGCCCCAATATTACAAGCAGACTCACAAGAGAGACTTAAAACAACCAGTGAAGAAGAGTTCAGTCCCACAAATGAGATTAGTAGCAGAAAGCTGAAGATGTGCTTAAGGGTCTCCCACAGAAAACACCATGAGCTTGTTCTGCAAACACACCTCTGCAAGGACCTGGCAAGGTAAGAACATAGAGGTAGTGCAAATACTGTAGCCAGACAATGAGTCCAGGTAGCTCTCAAGCTGGCTGAAGGTCATTAATTTCTCAGCATATGATTAGGTAAATATTTGTTTTCTTCCAAGCACAACTTTCATAACCTTACAATATCGAGGAAGAGGAAGGTAAACCTCCTTTTGTTTGCAGAACACACGAGCAGCAAACATATACACAGTATTAAAATCTGGGACTTTTTTCCCTTTTTTTTTTTTATGGTAACTGCTTTATCTTAACACAGCAGGTATTTCTAGCTTTCTTTAACAAAAGCAAAGCAACAGGAGTGCAGTGGCATTGCACCTTCCTCGCCACTGGTACAGAGGCTGAAAAAACACCAGACACTAAACTCTCTCCTCCTAAACTGTCAAGGATCAGCCCTCTCCATGCAGAATCCACATATCTTCCTTGAACACTGATATAGATCAATAAACATGAATGCCAAACAACATGTCAAAAAAGAAGAATACCACCCCAGCATTTAGCACACGCATGTCACAAGACTTTGACTATCTAGTTAAAAAAAACTTCACAGGGCAAGAGCTCTGGTGTTCTTTCACTGCTGCAGCAAACAAACTTCACTCAAGTGTTTCAAAGGAAAAATGCGATTTAACTAAAAGCTGAGTTGCAGTGTCTGCTTTGTTTCCCCATTCCTTTCCACAGTGCTTGACTAGCCCAGCCATGTACAGCCAGCCCGTCTCCCCACAGCACAGATCACTTCACCAACCTGTATTATTCAGAGAACATTGCAAGTGCATTTAACACTGAGATTTTAGAACTCACAAACACTACAACTTTTAAGCAACTTTGCCAAGTGATATTTATTGACCACTCCTTTTGCAACACTACAGAGGTTGTGCCATGGGTTTGGCACAAACAGTGCTGCAGTCCCGTGATCTTATGGTTAGTGCTTTTCTCAAACAGAAGATGATTTTCAGGTTACTTCTCCACAGAGAGAAAAGGAATGAACATAAGGGTGGCAACGTTGCCAGAAATATTCCAATTTACACTGAGAATTTTTTTGGATGCTAGTTCTAAATATATTATTTTGAACTGTGGATTAGACAAAATATTTTAAAGAAATACATATTCTCCCCAGCAATGTACCCATTTAAAGACCGATTTGCTGCTCTGCAATCACAAAAATGACTTTTTTTTAAATCAAACTTTTCAATAGCTGTTAAATCTATACAACTCCATTTTGTCATTTGAGGAAAAAGGATACTAATTATCTGACATGTGGGTTTTCAAGATGGACATAACAATGCATCAGCCACACAGATTTCAAGTCCTGTGTTTTCTCCTGTCCTTTCTCTTCAATCATCACTTGCTCCGACAGTTTCTGTCAGGGTAACTGCAACCTCAGTTCTGCCTGGCACACTCAGTTTTTGCCATCACATTTCCCAAGGTTAAACTTCAAGGTTTAGAAACAGTTTTTTCCCGTGAGATGACCTTCTGCAATCGCCCCACTTCTGAGAAATGAATGAAGTGTTCCCAAAACAAAGTAAATTTTAGTAGTGACCTGTAGCTAATAAGAACACATAGGTATGTGACCTGTTTTAGGACAAAGACTGCTAAAAATACCGCTGTCTGGGCAAGACTTTTGGGCAGACTTTTGGGATCATGGCTATTGGATAACTCCTCCTGGATTAACTATATACAAGATTTTTACTCACCACTTAACATATTTTGGTTCAATTGTGTGAAAGCACCAAATAAGGTAACACAGGATATAGGATTGGTTTTAAGGGATCTGACCTACGTCCACAGAAGTCAGCGGGAATCACAGCAGAAATCACACCAGATGCCAGTATTAATCTAAATATTAAAATCCATTACACTTACACCTACAGATAAAAAGCCAATCAAATAGTCGATGCAATCTGCCAGTTTCCCACAGGAAGGTTATGTCCTCTAACTCATTTTTACTTACATAGCAGTCTATAAAGTGCACTTTGCTGATCTCACAGAGTTGCACAAGATGTCCAGCCTCAGAGGACACAAGGCAGGATCAGCCTCGAAGCCCACCCAGCCACCACCAACCTGTTACTGAGGCGCTTGGGGGAAGATGCAAGAACCTCCAACAGAGGTTCAGTTCAATTTAAACTTCATCCTAGTCTTTTAACAGTTACAGATTGCTCAAACAAAAGAAAGTCAAGTGTAGCCTTTAAAAGTTAGGGCAAATCCCAATACCTGTATAAATATCTAACCTTTTGAACTTCAAAAACTGCCCTCCCATACAAGTAACTGCTACGGTCTTCCTGAACACATCACAAGGATTTTCATCTCACTCATCTTAAATTGACCAATCTCAAAGTGTTTCAGATTTCCTTTTTAGCTACCTGACAACTCAAGAACAGTCTGCTGACCTAGATTCCCTAAATAATTTATTACATTCTAGATTTTTTGTGCCCCTTCTGATCTGTCTTTTTTTGATCCAAGAGTTCAGCTTCTCTGTATGTGCAATCTTCCCAGCCACAGATGATCACTGCCCACCTTTCCAGCAACTCTTTTGACTCCTTTTGCAAAGTTCCTACAAAAAATTCAAGTAGTGCTTAATTATTTACTTACAGAATATTACTGGAGCTTGAGATCTGAAGAACTTCTGTTTCAACTGAAGCATTTTGGCCAGTTTGGAGGTATATCAAATAACTTTTTTATTACCTAAAAAATTAGTAACATTGATTGAACTACACTGAGTCAGTCTTCTGTATCGATAAGATCAAAAACTTACATTGGGAGCAGTTTCAGATAGATTAAAAAGCTTCACGTGGCTTAAGACAATGCCTATATTGTTGTTTGCAACACGTATTTACAAGCATTTCAAGCACTATAAATATTTTGCATCACATTATGAATAAATCAGATGCTGTTTTCCAAGCTAAAATAAAGAAATATACAACTGGGTAATGTTTCACTTTCCACACCACTCTTTGCAGCAAATCACTGGCAACTACAAATAGTCAGGAGTGAGCAGTACAAGAGGAAGGTGGCAGCCGTGAAATCCTGTGTCAAGCACTGCAGCTGCAACTCCCCGGAGCAGGGAAAAGAGCAAACCTGGTGAAGAACCAGTGAGTGAGAATGGAACTACCAACTCAAGGCACCAGAGCTCTGTGCACCAGGACAGCCAGCCTTGAGGTTCACCCACAGGGCCTGGCTGCCTGGCCAAGCAAAGCCTTCCTAAGATCCCAGATGGCTTTTGTTCTGAAACACAAGGTGCACAAATGAAAACAGGTTGGTTGCCCTGCCTGCCTCCCCTCTAGGTGCAGACCTCTCCCAGGCTCATAGCGAAGGAGCTTGCTGCCTGAGGCCAAAATCTCCCTGGGGTGACCCGGAGCACAGTGCTTCAGAGACAGAGCATGGCCAAAGTCGCGCCCCACCACCGTGAACATGAGAGTGCCCATAACCATACCCAGCGGAAACTGAGCACAATGAGAGGGCACAGATTCCTGGCAGGCTGATAACCACCTCCAGGCAAACTCTCACCAAGCTCAAGGAAATGGCAATTTCTTCCTCGCACCCAGGAGAAACAGGACTGAGGACCGTTAAACATGCTTGGAAAACATCCAAAAAACCACAATGATCCTAATAGAACAAAGATCTCATCAGATCTCTGTTCAAATCTGCCCTCAATAAAATGCTGTTAAAGGCTTGGATTTAATTGTTATTTCTGGCAGTGCACCAAGAAGTAAAATAAAGAGGTCTATCAGGCAATATGGAAGAAGTTACTGTATTGCAAATCACTCAACACACACCAGTTCCCTAAATGATGAAACAAGCCAGTACAAATCTCAGGCTAAAATCAAGTTGAGAACTCAAAACTGGTGACTAAGCACACCATGACTCCAGGCCATATTCCCTGCAAAAAAAGTGGTGGTGGAAGAAATTTAGGGAGCAATTTTCCCTCAAAATAAATGGCTGTCAGAATCACAGTACAACCCACTCCCTTCACTAAACAGTTCAAATTTTGAAAGCTTTTGTGACTATGATCAAAATAATTCAAAAAAGATGTGCATCAAGATGTTTTTATTTTCCACCACTCTAAATGCCTTTCCATTTATGTAGCCTGTTTTACGTACCTTAATACCCACAATCCTAACACATACACTTCAAGAGCTAAACAAAATGGGGTACTTTTCTATAGATATTATCTACCACCACTCCTCCCTATATTCATACTGATGCTTTCACAATCCATCGTAAAAGTTATATATGTTTCTCCCATAATAGAACATTTTCCTCCATGAACTACGCACTAATGGAATTAATCTTTAAAGAAGAAATTAGATTAAGATTTCAAGCAACATTTTAGCAAAGATTTTAAAAGCTAGGCCACCACAGAAAAAAAAAAGAGTTGATGAAAATAAGTGAATTATTTAATAGCATCACCCCAGAAGGAGCTTTCCTGCATAACTGTACTGAATAGAGAAGCTATTAATGATCTTCAGCTAGTTAGACACACTGAATTAGCACTGCTTTAAAAATGAATTGTAGAGCTTTCTGAAAAATACAAAATCTAAGTTTGTGAGAATCTAAAACACTACAGAAGTGTTGAAAAGTAGGCCACAGATATGCCTATTTACACAGCCTTGCAAAAGCAGGGAAATTTTCTAGTCCTGTAAAAAGTGCTGCTGACCTGCCTGTACTGAAATGATAATGGAAAAAAAAGTCTACATGACATTTTGCTGGCCTGTCCATGAAAGAAAAATTATTTTGACATGTAGCACTAGCTAGAAGCAGTAGAGCAAATCTCTTTTGGAATAAGTAATGTAGAACAATCTAACTAGAAAGATGAAGATATTTGCAGAATAGTGGGAAGTTATTAATATTGTAATATATTTTTAAAAAGTAAATACATTTTTTCCATCAGTCTCAACTGTTAGTTCTCTTAGAAGAATTCAAACACAAATCTTTATCCTACACTGCTATTGTTCATAGGTGTCTGTGTCTTTCACAAGGTAACTCTCTTCAACTAAAAGCAGATTTCTTTCATTTTGTACAGCAGCCTTTTTTTGCTATTTATCCAATAAAAATAAAAGGTCCTGAAGATTACGGCCTTTTGGGGGGTTCTGATATCAAAAGGAGGAGGCATAAAGCATAATGCATCTGTTTTTAAAACAAGTGGGCACATCTGCAAACACTGCTCTTTTGCACACATTAAAAATGTGTTAAGACCTTGATCAGCATTTTGTACACAAAAGCACTCATTCCAACAGAACAAAAAACAATCCACTTTCACAAAAGCAGAAAAATTAGCTTAATGCTATTCCCTGGGCAAGCAACATCTCTGCAGACCTGCAGACTCTAAGGAAGAAACTCTGCTCCAGATCTAATTCCCTTTTACAAGTTCCTTTTGGGAAACTTCCAACGTGCAGAAGTGAGTAAATAACCTCTGCCCATCTGTGCACTTTAGTAGCCTCTCTTCACTCCAGAGCACCCCAAGGGTACAGGGGCAGGTAAAGACCCTCTTTATGCGTTCTGGAAAGCAAAAAAGCATCCCAGTCTCCATCACACTGCGGGAGGTGGATCCACCCTTACATCAGCAGCAGTCTGGTTCTGCAAGGGAGGTCACCACCACTGCAGAAAGGACTGCTCATGCCTGTTCAGGCACTGCTGCCATCTACCCATGCTGGCATGGAGCCCCACTCGAGCACCATTTATGATCTGCCTAAGCTTGCTGTAAACATGAAGGGCTGTAACAGGATTTGATAGGTTTCTTTTGTGTTGCTCAGTTGTAGCCTTCCACAAGTTAGCTTAACAATCACCAAAGTCAGCATAAACATGAGAAGACTGTTCATCTGAGAAACAGGTGGGTTGTGCCCTGAGACATCCAAATTATTTCATGGCTTACTAATGGTAAAAAAGAAAATATCTTGCTGCCTTCTTTGGGGCTGTGTAGTCCCATCCCCTTCAGCATTCACTGTACCTCTGAACTCCTTTAATCCACTAACCAGCAGAAAGCTATTAAGCTCTTCCCCTTCCCCCTGAAGTTGATTTTTTGCTGCTTCAGTGAAATGGCACCGACACCAAAATAGCATAAAGTAAGCCACAGCAACTGGGAGCAGGAATGGGAAAGTAGCAACTCCCCCTTCTTGCGTTCAGCTTTTGCCAGCTGCAGCTTAACTATTCATTGCTATTGCTCAAGCAAGTTCCACAGAAAAGGCTTTACTGCAGAGGGCTTGCCCTGTGTTAAGCAAACTGAGGACACAAAGTTCATGGAGTTCATGGCAAAGCACAGGACAAACAAAGACAGACATGCTGGGTCACACCACAGGCCCTGTTAGCCCAACACCCTGTCTCCAACACAGCCTCTAAACACAGGCCTGGAGAAGAGCAAGAACAGGATGAGCACATCTGCACTTTCCCCCAAGCACATCTGTGGCTTTCAATACTTTCACTGGTAGAGATTTTCTTAAGACCTGCATTTGTCCACCATGGAGTCCCTAGAAGACCTTTCCCAGGAGTTCTCCAGGCATACCTACATGAAGAATGTGCAGAACGTTCTAGGTGCATGAAGAGTGACTTCCTCCTGCCAGGATCTGAACCTGACTCCTTCAAAGTTTGTCTGACTTTTTCTTGGCTCTTGCACACTGCAGATGAAATAGCCAAACTGTCTTCAAGCTAGTCATGATTTCATAGACCTCTGTGACATCCTTCCTCAACCACACCTTTCCCAGTCACATGGAACATTTGTCACATGGAAACCATTCCAGGCCTCTAACGACTCATGGTGCTTTTACCCATAGTTTTTCTAGCTGCTCTGTATCTTGAGATGAAAGGGAGATGAAATAGTATCCAATACATGGACAAACCATAAATTTAGACAAGGCACAATAATGTTCTGTATCTTATTCTTTACTCTTTCAACAGCATTTCATAGGGTTTGATATTCTCTCTTTAATCACTCCTAAGCAGAGAGCTGACGACTTGACAGTAGTACTGTAGGTCTCAAGATGCCATGAGCAGTGACAGCCAGCCTGGAGTCCATAACTTTGTACAAAAAGTTCACACAGCTTCTTGCTACCAGTGCAAATCATTTCACATTTATCTACACCAAATGCAGATCTCTCACAAATCAGATTTCCTTTATTAAGGAACATTAAGCTGTATCAGGAACCTAGAAAACATGTCATAAATCATTTGAGATAAAATCTCCAAGTTACATGAATCACTGAAAACAAGACGGCAATAATAAGAAATCTACTTGGGATGAAAAGCTGCTGAAGCACTCAACTGCAGAGAGCATGCAGGACAGACAAGTCCTACAAATGGGACTACACACTTAACAAGGAGTTCCTTCAGGCTTTGATCTTTCAGTTATTTGAAACCACACAATGGCTGAATGAAAAAGGTACAAGATCCCAGAGGAATCGGATTCCCCACTTCCCTGCAGCAAGGTTCTAAAAGCTCCTTTTTTATGACCACCTTCACCAAAACAAATAAATCACTTCTAAGTAAAAAAAAAAAAAAAAAAAAAAAAAAAAAACAAAAAAAAAAAAACCACCCAACAAAAAAAACCCAAGGCATTGCCACACAATTCCTTTCATGTCTTTCCACCACCTCATCTAGAGTCACATGCTCAGTCCTGACCTTTCCAGATTCTCCTCTCTGCCTCACCACACTTATTCAGACTATCAAATTCATTTAGTGAAACCATCCTATCCTTTCACACTTGACTCTTTTCACAGACAAGCAGTTCATTTTCATGCAGACCCACTTTTAACTTCAAAAGGTTGCTTTGTATCTCAGCTTCTGATGTCCCTTGTTTAAAACACTTTCAAATAAGGATCTGAAAAGCGTTGTAGCTGGGAACTCTCTCGGCTGCATCTCTGTCCCTCCTCAAAAAAGAAAAAAAAAAAAAAATCCACTATTAAACAAAGTGAGAGGCCATGCATCCACCCAGGATTTCTCTAAGTTGTCAGTAGCTCTCACAGCTCACCCACGCACATCCAAGGTCACAGCCAGAGCTCAGAAAACTGAGCCCACGGCTGCAGGCCTGGATCGGTCTCCTGGAGTTACCTTCACAGTGACACTTGCCTTACCTTAGGCCTCCTGTGAAGTCATTAATTTCCACCTACCCATACCTGGCTAGGAGGAGCCAACCCTTCTGAGCAGCGTCAGAAGGCAGGGGCAACGTGACAGACACCTGGGGTCATCCCCTCTGACCAAGGCGAGAGCACAAACCCGTATCACACACCATTAACAGAGAAAGCAAACACATTTGTTCCTCATGCCAGCACACACAAAAACAGCACTGCAAAACTGGGCTGTGCAAGTTATTTCACACCACACCAAACAATTCCACTTTCCTTTCTGATGGCTCAGACAACTGCACTGCCCGGGCAGGCACTGTCCCCCTCCAACAGCAGCACCCAACACCCTCCACACAACTGATACCAAACCATCAACGCTTTTGTCCATAAAGAGCACTTTCTGCCCATTCTGAGATGCTTCAGCAGTCATGCAAAAACAATTTAATTAACAAGATTATATGCAAACTCATAAAGCAATTAGGTGAAAAGATAGGGCAGGAACTTTGCCAAACTTACATCTTTTAAGCACACCTGGAAACTACATTTGTGTCACAGCAAACTACCATAAAAACTAATGCAGTGGCTCTATTAATCAAAGCATTTTTCACTTCTAGACCACAAATACAGTAAAATACCTGTTCATAGCTCATTTCAGAACCATTTTCCACTTAAATTATTTATAACTCAGTAATTTCAGGTGAGGAAACTATACTGAAAAGAGCAGTACATTACAGTACATTTCTCGTTAGTTTTCCAGTGAAATATTTGAGTCTCCAAAAATCTGACTTTTAAGTTAATTATGCACAATTTGGACACTCCAAAGTCAGGAATTCAGAGCTGAATCCCATTTAGTCACTCACAAAACCTTTTAATGAAAACACATTATAATCATATACTTCTCTTGCTAGAACAGACAAAGAGGCACTATCACAATTTTTAAAACCATGCTCAATTCCAAGGGGGTTTGTTTGGTTTTTTTTTGTACTAGGTTTTTCTCCCATAAAACTTACTGGACATATTTCTATCAGAACACCTTCAGCAAGGCATCCAGAAATGCACCAAGTTAAAATTGCAGCAGCTGTTTCCTACTTACTTTCCTCAGATTTTAAGGACAGGAATTTTACCTAGCTCTAATACAGAGAATTACCACATATCTTTAGAAAAAGGACAAGACTGAGTGCTTCAGCATAAACATCTGCTCCCCTCCCCTTGAATCTAAATGGAAACACAACAATTAAAAGCGTCAGTGATTTTAAATAAATTTTACTTTCTTACAGCAGACACTGCATCAAAACCACAGCAGTTAAAAAGTCAAACAATTTTCCAGCTGGCTGCTACACCCATTGAAAAACAAGACCAGTTCAAGATAATAACATGTCCTTTGTATTAAAATACTGGTCAAGCTGCTGACAAGGAGACAAATGAGTTTTCAAACCATTAGTATACACTCACATAAAATTAAAAACAGTTCCATGGAAGGAAATTTGGGTAATCGTGATATGCCTCTTCCAGCACAATACTTCCCTTTGATTTTTTTGAGAAGTTATTAAAATTGGACTATCTCAGCTTGCTGGAAATTCATTTCTCCATTATTACAATATACAGTTAATGCAGGAGATTAGATTTGGTTTTGACAAGTCTTTTACACTTCTCAGGGCAGCACGGCTATTTCTGCCTAGGTTGGTGACTTTATCTACCAGCTAACCTTTATAGTGTTGACAATCCGCAATTAACAATTTTCTCCCTTGCCCCTGATTCCCATCCCACTGCAGATGATGCTGTTGCAGTGACACACCTCCCAGTTCCTCCTTTTTGGCAACCCCAAAAGCACCGTGCCCCCACACATGACTCCTTTTCAAGATCTCACAAGACCTGGCAACAGCAGCACAACAGAGCAGCCTCGAAATGGAGGAGGCCGTCACCTAATGAAACATGACTAACAGCACTGCTGACTGTCCAAATATTTAACTGCTCTCCAATGCTGTGGGTCAGATGGGTTAATCAAATAAACTTGCATATCCGGAGGGATTGCCCATTATTTGTGTTTTCTTTTGGGTCCTTACCTGACTTTAGACTGAAAAACTACCAAGCTGTGAGCAACTGTGAACATCTGCATATAGAACCTAACAGAGAGACACCAGAGCTCTCCATCATGAGCTGAAAACGTGGAGAAGGTCTTTAAAAAAAAAAGTCATTTTGCTGAATAATATGACAACTCTCTTCAGCACACAAAAGCAGCACATGCTGATGGGAACTGACAACACCTACACTAGGTACCTGGAAATATAACCCGTGTCACAGCACACAACTGCACTGTGAGTGGGAATCTAACACACATCTCTCCCAGACTTAACCATTAAAACTTATCAGAACAAAAAAGAGCCAATACGGATGGACAAAGTAGATGCCAAGTGTTTTCAGTGTATGACAATGCAAACAAAAATAAATCTAGGATTAAAATATAGCTTGGTTTCACTGATTTCTAATAGCATTTGTCTCCATTCAACAAGAATTTATGCACCATTTCAACCTGATAACAATTTAATTTTAGGTAATAAAGCTTTACAAATTGAATTCAAAGGGAAAAAGCCCTCAGCACTTCCCAATTATTTCCAGAACTCCACAACTACACACTTCAACTGAAGGAACAGGGAAAGCTGTCACTATAAAAGCAGAGCTAACATGTGACCTCTGGATACAGTGGCACTAGCAAGCAGGTATAATAAAAATCAATATTAATTCCACACACTTCTGCTTTGAAAATTAAGCAATGAAATTCCCTCACACCCACCTGCCAAAGGGACACAACTCAGACCAACTTCGTCAAAGAGGATTTTTAAAGTCTTTCTATGGGCATGTAATGGATTCCAAGACTGAACGTGCACTGAATGTTCAGTGAACCAAATAATTTTTAATAGATTCCTCAGGGGAGTTTTTTTTATATTTTTAAATCATTCCAAGACCTTGCTATGACAGCGTGATTCAGAGGCAAAGAAAGGCTGTTCGTGGGGTGGGGTATTGTGTTTCTTCTGGGTTTTTCCTGAAAGAATAACAGTCATGTCTGTTACGTGTACTTAGTATGTACTTTAGAAATGTCTTCATTTCTACAAACCTCAAACTTTCAAAATTGCTTTTGAAAGCATACACTGAGCAATTTTGAAGTTCCTCCCCACAGAAGTACTACACAGCAAATACAGAAAGTTGATCTAACAGAAAGTTGGGAGGAACTAAAAGCTGGAATGAGGCAGCTCACCTCCTTCAGCCACAGCTGCAAAGAGGTAAGTGATAGACAGCATTAACAAAACCAGAAGGCCCACATATGAAACCCAAATGTAGAATAAATTAGATCAGTTTTCACATTTTGGATTAATCACCCTTCCCTCCCTGGGCCCCCAAACTAATGCCCACCTTAACATCAAGGCCCCTTTGACATGATGGTAGATTCAGTACAAGAAGCAACCACCCCTTGAAAGAGGAAATTTTTCCAGCTGTATGATTAAGTACGCAGGAAAACAAGACGAGGAGCCTCGAGCGCTGCCATTGTGAGTGTGATTTCAGCAGGATTAGGCAGAGCACGATGGAGGAAAAGCCTCAGACAATGAGTCCTTTCATACATCAGAAACAAAAACTACCGTTAATCACACCCGCGATTCAGTTTCTCCCACTAATTCCTAATCAGACATCAACAAATAAAGCAAAACACTTACTCTTGTTTGAATTCTATGAAATAAACACAAATGAAAGGAAGTGATCAGCCCATGCTGTAAAAATGTCATTGCCTCTCCACCTCCTGATGGACAGGGAGCTGAGACGGGCACTAATGGTTGGGAAAGGAGCCTTTCCATAAAGCCCATCCACAGAGAAGTCCGGAGTAGAAGAGTGCTGCATTAACAAGCAGGAGAAACTTCAAAAACCAAAAGAGAAACTCAGTCAAAGCCCTCCTCTGTACGAAAAAAGACCCTGAACCACAGTCATTAGAAAAAAACATCTGGTACACCACTTTGATTTTCTACATTAGTCATTGGACAGAAACAAAGCATCTCTTTTTTTTTTTCCAAAAGCAGGAAATAATTGAAAATCCACTTCTACATATAACCTATCATTTATCACCTCATCAGTGACTGCTTGAGCCTGACAGAATTAAACACTCAAGTCAGGCATTTCTGTTAAAAGCAATAATTACATCATTATTACAATATACAATAAAAATATAAACAAATCTGCCTGGCAATATTTTTTATGCACTCTCACTGAAATATCACTAAACTGTAAACAGGCAACATTATAATAACAAAAAAACAAGCCAAAAAAAAAACCAAAAAACAAAAAACCCACACCACCACCAAAAAATCCAGTTCCACTGAAGTATAGCTAATTCCAATTTAAAACTTTACCTACAGGCAAAAATACATAAATGATTAGCATTATAGTGTTTATTTTAATTACGCTGTGCAACAAAAATCCAGGAGCCTGATAACTCCCTTCAGATACTAAGAAACCCAGTATTCCAGAGCTCATGCTTCATTTATAACCTACACAGTTATGTCAGCCCATCCTATCACTCAAATGCCAAAGCCAGAATGTCTGCATTTCTTGTCGCATCTAAAACCAACACACAAGTATCAGCTCAAAGAAAAAAATGGGGGAAAACAAAAAAAGGCAAAACAGGAGGCCAGGAAATCCCTCACCTGCTCCTTGTAGACAATGTTTAAGAGCATCAAAAATTCACTGGTCTTCAAAGCTCAACTCTTTGAAGTTTAATAGGGAAAAAACCCCATCTCTTTAATTCAAGCTTACATTTACAAATGCTTTCCAGCAATGTAACTGCTGTGTAACGTATTCTTTAACGCCGTGCAACTCATGGTGCCTGCCCTAAACACTCAGTGATCTAAGCAAACAAAACACAGTTCATGATTTCTAGTGTGTTAAAGATGTTTTTCATCACTGCAGTCAAGTTGCTGATCCCAGCAACTCTGTGCAAGCCATTTTAAAACAAACATCTGCCTATCTACCTTGATGGTTCTGGCCAATGACGAAGCCTTTGATCACTCTTCAGCAGCATACTGCTGTGTCCTAAAGGATGCCCAGCTTCCTGACAGCAGGATGGGGGATCTCTAGAAGAGCATGACAGCCGGCTGCCACACAATGCTTCAGAACTCTTCCTTTTCATAATTAATTATGCTCCTTATTTCTTCCACAGGCATAAGAAAGAGACTGGCACGAAGATAAGTACAGCAGAACACTTTACTACTATCTTGTTTACAAAGAAGCTGCTTCAGGTCAGAGTCATGGTAAGAGCTAAGGACAGTTATCGGCAGAACCAGCCTGCTCCTTGAGAGCTGCTGGGGTTTTATCGTGGAGGCACACATGCTGCACTTGCATGGATTTCTCCTGGGTGAAGGTGAGAGGTGCCCCTGGCCACCACAGCCTTGGCCACACACCTGGCCAGCCAGGGAAATCAGCGGCAAAGAAGGCAAAGGAAAGTGAGATGTTCACTTCCCAGGAGGAGGCAACACCTCCATGCTAAGGATGGCACCTGCCTGCTCCAGCATGGGGGCAATGAGAGCTCACACTTGCTTCAGTCTCATCCAAAATCCAGCTGTGAGTAAGAGACTTAGACTTTTCACCCACCCAAAAACAGCTGCTGAAATCACAGCCATGCTACAGGCTTCTGCAAGCTCTCTGTCTTGGCCTGAGTAAAGAAGTAGGATCCAGCACTTACTGACCTGTGTTAAAATGAACCCTCTGCAATGGGACAGACTCGAGAAAATTAGGTTCATTGACAGTCTATTCTAAAATGCTTCATTTTTTGAGCCAAAAGGCCTCAAAGGAGTACTTTACCTTAATAGTACACCAAAAGCATAAAGTTTAGTTTCCCATGATCCAAAGACATAGTAGAATCCAGAGAAAACACAAACTAACAAGAGCTGTTAGCCAGACTCTCACCTCTCAAGTATACTAAAGGAGAAAAACTTTGCTACAAAAGTTTATAATCCTACATCTGCATCAAGAGGCAGAACTGAAGCATTAACACCATAAAATCCGCTGAAATACTTGTCTCCCCAGGTGTAATTCTTCAAATCTGCATTTTAATAATTGGAAGCTACTCATGAACAAGGCTATAGCAAGGAGACATTCAGTATCTAAAATTCATGTCCAAAAATACATGCTTCATCCTGAGGTTAAGTACAAGTTTACGAGTACTTTTTTTTACCACATAACACAGGGGTTAGCATACATAGACTGTAAAGGAATTTTGGTGGTGCCCAAGTAGTCTCAACAAAACCACTGAGAATATATATTACAAAATTATTTCCACGCCTTCTAGTTCATAGGTTTAAGAGGCCAATTTTCTTTGTTTATGGTAATTATGTTTCATATTTCACTGAACTTTGACATGATAAATGTATTATTGGATTTTGTGTGCATCCTCTAGTCAATTTGTGTAATCTTGCAAATTTTGTAGTACAAGTAGTTAAAATAAAACAGACAGTACATTCATAAATTACAGATTTTTCCTTAAGGTAAAAGAATTATTATTGATTCTGCAACAACTAAACCTTTGATCAAATTTGGTGAAACAAATGTTACTTAATAAGATATAAACAAACATAACTCCTTTGCATTTGAAGAAAATAGTAGTTTGTAAAAAGGTAACAGCTCAATCTAAAAACAAGGTCAGTTTTTTCTCCTTTGCACCCACCTCACATCTTCCAAGTTTGTAACACCTCAACACAGTCATAACTCACTGTGTCCAAAAGGCTCCTTTGCCACTTCGATGGTTATTCTTCAAGACAGAAGATCAGAAGCACAGTATTTGCCAGATAAAATATATATCTATTTTTAAATATATAACCTCAAATCTAAACACTAGACTAGCCTTTTTCATACGTCTCAGATCTCATTTAATTTCCCAATTAATCATCCTATCAAAATGCATCTAGGGAGAAGAAAATCTAACTCATTGATAAAACAACTACCAAAACTCCTCCAGAAAAACAGATGCAGATCATCCCACTTCTTTACCTACTCAGAAAACTCTCCAGGAAAATAATGACTTTTCCAAAACACTGTAAGATCTGATTTTGTGAGGAAATGTAACTGAAGAATCAGGTACCAGCCCATGAATAACTTCCTGCCCCTAAAGACAGAAAAGATATTAAAAAGCTCAAGTGCCTGGCTGCCTTCAGCAGCAAGGATGACACATGAGAGAAGAATCCATACACAGGAGGGACAGAAAAGCAACCGTGCTCTGTGGATCTCATAAAACAGAACAGATGTTATTCTTTGTATGCACACATGCAACTCAGTGTTAAACACAACACTTGCAGGAGGGAAAATAATCCCAAAAAAATAAGAAAGAGAGGTCTATGAAGGCAACAGATAACTCCTCACCATGGTCAAGCACATGCATGCTTTGTTTGGTTTCGAGTGATGACCGGATTTCCGGCACTGCTTTTGAAAGAACAGTGTCACATGCCCAGCCTTCATGTTTTTTCTCTGTTCAATTTCATGTGACAATTCCAAACTATAAACTTCTTGTGCCAACCTAAATAATTCCTCTTTCTCAGTAATGCTGGAAGAAAGTACTTACCCACTTGCCAGCTGCAGCTGAAATTCTGTGCCAAGAAATAAATGTCTTTTGGACAGGTTGTAAACTGGAAGCTTCTATGCCTGCTAAAGGACAAAAATAAGAATAGGACCATCCTTCTACTCCTTCCCAGATTAATGGCATTGCTCTATGTCAGCTACACAGTGGATTGCACTTCATTAAAGTGTCCAAACAGAGCTTCCTCTGAGTACAGTGCCCAGATATTAGGAGATACTTTTGTCAATTTTGATCTCAACCGGGCTTTTTATAAACATCGCTTCCATACTCTGCTCCAAAAACCCTAACTTATCTCTGTATTTTCAATCTTTAGAATAAAGTTCTCAGATAACTGAGCCCTTGAAGGAGCAAGACCTGTTTCACCCTTTTTTTCTAAGGCACAGGTGTATAAACACTGTGAATGCACTGACATTAAACAGCAAGTGCTCCAGCATCCCCTACTTGGCCTCCTTTCACAGTCCTGAGACTTCAACCTTCCTACAGACAGCAAACACTTGCAGGCATTGGTCACTAAGCTCTCATGACCAACATAAGGCAAAGACCAAGGCGTCTTTCCCACTGCCCAGAAAGATTATGATTAACAGAAAGCAGAAGGGACAGGCTTTGTGGCAGAATAGCTAAATTAGAAATTAAAATAAGAGACTGCGAACGGTTTAAAGTCTTCTATCTAGGGCCAAGTCACTACTGGGTTTCCCTTCCTCCTAGTGCTGAGTGGTTGCTGGGTTCCTTAGCTTTGTAGGCTGGGATTCCACAGATGATACACACACATACATGTGAGACACACAGTATAGCAGCACAAGACTCTGATACCTACACTCCACTCTTCCTTGTTCCTCTCCCAGCTCACACAGGCTTCCCAGGTGTAGGATATTACTGCCTGTTAACACGTTCTGTTTTTTTGGGGGAACTCTCCAAAGCTCTGTGAAGCTCTTCCTAATGACAGTGTCAAAGGCATGAATAAAACCTGGGTTGTTGCAGAGGAAAGGGCCTTTTCCTCTTTACAATCATGAGCCCTTTCCCTATGCTGATCATTATACCGTTTTCATTTTGGCAGTGACCTGAATTTTATGTTCACAAAAATGCTGCCAAAATGCCATTTGAAAAATTCAACTAATATGAATATGTAAAGATAAACATGTATGCTGCTTAAAAGCCAAATACTCTCTCCCATAGAAAACAAAAATAGAACCAACGTTAGTAAACACACACAAACAAATGATGATGAGGTACATTAAAAGAAACCTACATCTCAAAATAAGCATCAGTACCATGAACTTCGTTTTAATGTAAGAGTAGTTACATCTATCACCTTCACAAACAGAGCCAAGCAATGCTTGTTCCCCTTGCTCATTAAAGCTCTACAACTAGTACCTCCTGTATGCCCACATGCACCATTTCATTAAGCTCACTTGACATTAGATGAAGAAAGAGTCCAAGAAAATTGCATATTCCCTGCCTAAAGTAAACTTGTCATTTAAACCTTGTGTATAGATAGAATTTGATATAGCACTGGCGCAGTGAGTCATTCGTCAGTTTTAGAGTTTGTACGACAGTATTCTTACATATGTTTTGCAATACTTTCCAGTTCGCTACCACCCCATGTAATTACAAGTTTTTACTGGAGAGGAAGCATATATTTTGGGTTTGAACACTGCACTAAGATCTGTAGAAACAAAGCTTACTTTTATGGTCAGATTTTGAGCCAAACTAAATCCACATAAGGAACCCTCACATGCTGTATGAAAGACGAAAGTCAAAGCATTGCTTTTAAAGGAGAGCAAGCAATGATGGAGAGCATCACCAATATTTCTCAATGAATTACTCCTAATATAAACATAAGCAACTCTCCTGTCAGTTTCCTTCAAAAGCTGTTTCTTAGCTACGTAAGTTAAAACTGCATTCATTCAGAATACTATATAAAACAGCCAGTAGGTACTACAAGTGCTTTCCTTGAAAATAATAGGTGATATTACATCCTTCTGTACTGGGTCAAGATAGCACACTAAAAATTTTCCCTACTGTCTTAACTTCACCTTTTAAGTTGCAAAACAGATATGAGTAATTTAACTCTCAACTCTGGTTTCTAAGAAGCACTAAAAAACCACTGAAACAGAAAGATCTGTCCTGATTAATACTACTAACAAGATCAACTCAGACTCAGACTTTCATGTGGTGGCATCCAGCTCACTCCAGTGCTTCCCAGGAGTTTGCAATTCTTCAACAGGCACAAGTCCCAATTTTAATTTGCATACAGCCACAGGTTTACTGTTCAGGTAAACAACTTCAGTCAGTCTCTTAAAGATGGTTATTGTTAGCATTCCTTTCCACTATCTAAATTCACATCAAATGGATCTACTGAATTGTACATCTCCTGCTATCTGATAAAAAGATGGACAGAAAAAGCAATTTTTGCCCAATCAGAGTCACATGGTTAAGATTCAAGAATGGGCAGCAACAACTCGGAATTTTTTTCCTCTCAACTGCATATACTATGACCTACAAGAAACATTTTCTGCTTAAAAGTAATGCTTAAATAGAGATCTATGGCTGAACATTATTACAAGGATTCCACTTACTTGACAGTCTGCTATTAGCCAACTCCATTATCGCTCTTTGCAGTTTTTAAATGTACAGATTCAGAAGTAACTGTACAAAGCCTCCATTACAAGTGGATTTATGGAAAGCCACAGCAATAATCATCTTCATTAAGCATATCTTCCCACAGCCCTGCATTATGTGGACACAAAGAGGAAAACATTTCTTCTCCGTTACCCACAAGCTTAGATCTTTCTCTTTATAATCACAAGCTTTGACTGTCTTCTCTGCTTTTGCCAATGACAATTATCTCACATTTCCAAAAGCAGGACTAAGTTTAAAAAAATAAAATTAAAAATACCTGCATATCTCAACCCACAACCAATATACAATGTAGGACGGCTTCTACTTTGATTTTCCAGAAACTGACATTTTCACTAGCAACATGAATGAGAATAAAATGTTGTCTGTGGCTTCTACTATTTTGCTAATGGCTCCAAACCAGTATGTAGCCAAGACATATTCACGGACACACACAGACAAGGGCTGATGGCAATATTTGTAACTAAACTGAATATAAAAGTCTCTCATTCTGAAATTATGTGTTAACTTTTTGGCCGTAAGCTGTTTTAACCCCTCCACATACGTGGTCATGTTGCATCCTATTTCAACAGCTAGATGTAAGCTAAGAAACTTGCACCTTAAGACCGTTGGTTAAAGGCAGAAACTGAGAACTTAAATAATTCAACACTGTCACCCACCACACATTCAGATCACAAACTGGCTGCTTTGCCACACAGATTTTACTCTTTGCTTTCGAAGTTCAGATTGGTGATCATGCGCTTCACAGTATGGATATCTATTACTCCTATGTCCTCAGTCTCACAGCAAACCACCACAGCAGAAATAATAAAATCAGGATTAAAGTACACTTGTTCCTTCCATAAAACCAACCTCGTGAGCCACGCATTTCCTGCATTATCATAATGAATGCAATGGACTTTATTTAAAAATCTGTTTTCAAAGACAAACTGGCGGTCTTGAAACAATCACCCAGTAACCAGACACGAAGACAAGTCATTTGCAGCACAGGACCTTGGTAATCTTAAATTTGTCATTTCCCTAGCATTTACCTTGAAAAATGAACAAAGGTGGTTACAGGAACAGCATAAGGAAACTCTATTTGTTCAGCGTCCCTGCACAAGTTAGCTGCCTTCAGGGATCTCTAAACCAACAAATATTCAACTGAAGCTTTGATTATCCAGTTATCGTCAGCCCAAATCACTTTTTACAGCTCAGTTCTAAACTCGACAAGAGAATACTGCATTTGATACTGACAATACGGCTTCATTTGCCTACATATGAAATAAACACGAAACTCCAAAACGCTTTAAAACAGCTGCCCCAGTCAGTCTCCTGGAAACAGACCACATCTTTCCCACACAGGAGGTTCGCGGGAACAGACCTTTTACAGCGCGGAAACTCTTTCTTTCATTCAAATTAATTTACGCCAGCTATTTGAACTGCTTGAAGTTGGGTCTTAACACTTTATGGGAGCAGAAACCACCGCGAAGGCAAACGCACCCGCCCACTGCCTTCGCCTCCAGCCTCGGCTCCCGCTCGCCCCGGGCTGCCTGCGCCCACCCCGCGCCGCTCCACGCGAGCCCGCCCGCCCCCCCGGGTGTCCCGCGGGGGAGCGCTGCCCGCCCCACCGGCACCCCCGACAAGGCAAGCGGCACAACAGGTTGCGGAGGCGGCTGCGGGGCAGGAGCTGGCCCCGCGGAGGCTGCAGCCGCACTCCCCTGGGAGAGCGAACGAGGGGGGAGAACGGGATGAATACCCCCACCCGTGTTTGGGGAGCTGGCACACCGGGGGCAGCGGCGGAGTTCCTGCCCGCTCCCGCCGGGGGCCCTTTGTTCTCGCCACCCAAGACGCCGCCGCCCGGCAGCCCCGCGCTCTCCCAGGCGGCGGCTCGCCCCACCGGGGGAGAAAGGCGCGGTCTGCCGCCCCCCGCTGCAGCGCCCTCCCTCGCTCCCTCCTCCCGCCGCAGAAACGGCCGACGCCAGTCGCGGGAAACGCTTTGGGCCACTGCCGACCGCCCCGCGGCTCGCACACGGTGCGGGCACCCCGCCCGGGACGCCCCGCGGCGCTCAGCGCTGCGCCCCGCGAGGCGCGACCCTTCTCCCCCGAGCCCACCGCCAGAGGTCCGTCCGCCGGGGCTGCCCCGAGTGCCGCAGCCCGCCCGGGAAGGTCACGCCGCGGCGGCGATCCCCGCGCCCCTGGCACCGCGGCTCCGGCAGGTGCCTGGCTGCCTCC